>JAJSOF020000025.1:4902160-4992160 GCA_025594305.2 Periplaneta americana
GTTTTATTGCTATTATTATTATTATTATTATTATTATTATTATTATTATTATTATTATTATTATTATTACTAGCCGTACCCGTGCGCTCCGCTGCACCCGTTAGAAATGAATATAAAGTAATTATATAATTAAAATAGGACATTTGATACAGGGAACATTCGTGTTTGATATAAGGATAAAGCGTTTATTATGTTACTTTAAATTGAATTAACAAATTAAAATGCGATAATTTTGATCCAAAGACCACTCATTTGGTCATAAAAATTGGTTTAGGAAATATAGGAAACGAATGTACAGAATAGCCTATCAAGTTTTCTGTGCATAAGAATCTATCTTAATCTTACCTGTCCTCGATTCACTCAGAAGTTACTGTAATAACATTATAGCATTATGTTCACCTAGAGAAACACTTTCCAATGGTTAATTAATAATTAATTATACAAATCGGTTAATTTAGCTTCCGATATTACTTCATAGAAACGCAGAAACATTATCTGTAGCTATCTTTCATAGCTTTCGATTGTTGCTGTCCAAGGCCCCTTATAGACGAAGTCATTTGTTTTTTAATTCATTACACGGCTTTATTTTAATTTTAAAACTCATTTATCTCATTAAATATCAGCCCTATCAAACTTTTTCAAGGAATAAAGCTTATCGGAAATTATTTTTAAAGAAACTTTCGTTATGTAACATTTTTCACAAAAATCAATAATAAGCGAGATATTTCGATTTATTTCATTCACGCCCCCTATATAACCCCCTTTTTAAATAATGTATTTTCAATGCCATATAGCCTAAAATCTAAATTACAACGAACTTAATTTATATTCCAATTTTCATCGAAATCCTTTCAGCCATTATCGCGTGAAAAGGTAACAAACATACAGACAGACAGACAGACAGACAGACATACAAACAGAAATTTCAAAAAGCGATTTTCGGTTTCAGGGTGGTTAATTATATATGTTAGGACCGATTATTTTTGGAAAATCGAAAATTACCAGAAAAATTTCGGCTACAGATTTATTATTAGTATAGATTATTATTATTATTATTATTATTATTATTATTATTATTATTATTATTACTATTATTATTATTGTTACTATTATTTCTATTACCAACATTATTATTGATCTCTGTAAAATTTATGTAGACTACTGGACTGTACCCGAGTACGAGCATATGCTCATTTCGGGTATCAATTCATATGTATCATTTCAAATGTAAACTGTGAATAAATTAGAATTAGAATTAGAAAGTCTTTGTTTCTTACAAAATATAATTTTAAGACTCATGTTTGTTAGGCTTAGTTTTCTTGTTTTGATTATCATTATCACCTGTTATAATATTGAAAGTTTTTTAATGGAAATCACATTCAATATTTCCTGTGAAATTGATGAACAAGTACTCATCTCGCAAGATATTAATTTTAGAACCCAAGTTTATTAGACTTTGTTTTCTTGTTACTGTACAGTGTATACCTATGGATGCGGCTTTGTCTTGGCTCAGAACCCGTTATTTCGATCTGCAGGCGCGCAATATTCCGCGCAGGGTATTCGAATGCTGCCCTCGCTGTCTCTTAAATTTGTATCACTTACCAATGTTGGCCTCTTACCAGCAGCCACGGCGTGAATTAAAACTCCCAATTAATGGCTTGACTGCCCTAGGCCGGGCATCTTCCCCCCCGAGATGCGTCTTCATCTGCATGGGTGTGGTGTAAGATGGCTCCAAGTGTGGTCCCCCTCCCCTAGCTAACACTTAAAACCTACCACGTGTCATTCCAATTAAAGGTAAACCTGAAATATAGTTGTTTACCGTTTGAATTAAACCACACCCTCCCATACTGTGTACTGCCAGTTCTTCCGTCATATAAAGGGGCGTCTCGTCGGATTTCCAGTTCTCTCCTTCCTCACACGTTTACAGGTGGGGAGGGGGAGGAGTGGCTTCAGGGAAAACAGCTTAAAGTGGATTTTTGACCCTGCGTTTCTGATACTATTAATGCAGGGGTGCACATATTTTTATGCTCGACCATGCCGAAATGTAGTAATTATACACCTGGTAGCAGCCCTTTAATAGACCTCATTAAAGTACACCTACTCATTAAAGTTCAGGTTTTCCACCAATCAGAAAGCAATATGAAAGCTCAAGTATCGATTATTCTCGGATATGCAATCAAAGGACAACTAGCGAAACGTCACGGAGGCTGGAAATCCAATACTGTCGCAGAAGGTTATGTTCTGTTACTATAATAATTAGCGTCAATTGTAAATAATATTCAAATAAATTCAATTTGTCATCTCGTTTTCAAAGTCTAAATCAATTTCCAGGTTATATCAAGATTAATGTTCATTTTACTCTCTAGATTATATCAAGGTCATTGACATTTGTTCTTCGGAAAAAATCAATACTTTCACGTCTGCGTACATCTCACAATTTACGAGATATTGCACAAGGTCACTTCCGCTCTCCAGTCAGATAAGAATAATATGAATACTTATGAATAATTTCAAGTTAGAAATATGGTCGAGCATAAAAGTCGTATGAAACTTGCCTAAAATGGTAATTAAGACGCTCGTATGAAAATTATGAAACTCGCTTGCGCCCGTTTCATAAACATACTCGCGTCTTAATTACTACCACTATAGGCTCGTTGCATAATGTACTATTATGCCATTGGACATACACGTTAACGAAGCTTTATTGTCAGAACTTCTAGATTCGCTCTGAGCAGAGACATCTCTCTCTCTCTCTCTCTCTCTCTCTCTCTCTCTCTGAATCGAACGCGCGGCCTAATCAGCTGAAGTACAATGGAAAGTCAAAACTTGAAATTTATAGGATATTGAACAAAAAAATCGTAACTGTTACACAGAGACTGGGAGAGGAGTCTGACATCAGAATCGGGATAATTGCGAGACCCCTGATCTGAGCAGCTAGTGCGTCATTATTATCATCTTAAGCGACATGGTTTAGGTCTTATGACCTATTACTGCCTCTCATAGAAGGTGGTCTGACCATTTCCCCGATACTCTTCCCTCTCTATCTCTCTCTCTCAGACTTCCCTTGTAGTCTATAGTTCAACATCACCATGGGGATGAGGTAGTCTGGCAGTCGTAGGACATGATTACAATATCTGTTTAGTATTCTTCAATCTTACCGTTTAAATTGTTTATATCCAGTTCTATCCTCTGATTGAGTTTCTGGCTGATACTGGGTTCATACAAAAGCTCATAATGTTTTTTTTTTTTTTTTTCGCTGTGACAAAAGTTTTTATTTGAGAGAAATAGAAGACAGAAATATTAATCAGTAATGTGAACTTGACAGACAGAATAAGAAACGAAGTTATGTTGGAAAAAATGGATGAAGAAAGAATAATAATGCTGAAAGTGATCATATCAAGATTAATGTTCATTTTACTCTCTAGATTATATCAAGGTCATTGACATTTGTTCTTCGGAAAAAATCAATACTTTCACGTCTGCGTACATCTCACAATTTACGAGATATTGCACAAGGTCACTTCCGCTCTCCAGTCAGATAAGAATAATATGAATACTTATGAATAATTTCAAGTTGGAAATATGGTCGAGCATAAAAAGTCGTATGAAACTTGCCTAAAATGGTAATTAAGACGCTCGTATGAAAATTATGAAACTCGCTTGCGCCCGTTTCATAAACATACTCGCGTCTTAATTACTACCACTATAGGCTCGTTGCATAATGTACTATTATGCCATTGGACGTACACGTTAACGAAGCTTTATTGTCAGAACTTCTAGATTCGCTCTGAGCAGAGACATCTCTCTCCCTCTCTCTCTCTCTCTCTCTCTCTCTCTCTCTGAATCGAACGCGCGGCCTAATCAACTGTAGTGTAATGCAAAGTCAAAAGTTGAAATTTATAGGATATTGAACTAAAAAATCGTAACTATTACACAGAGACTGGGAGAGTGGTCTGACATCAGAATCGGGATAATTGCGAGACCCTGATCTGAGTAGCTAGGGCATCATCATTATCATCATCTTAAGCAACATGGTTTAGGTCTTATGACCTGTTCCTGTCTCTCATAGAAGGTGGTCTGACCATCTCCTCGATAGTCTCTCTCTCCCTTCTCTCTCTCTCTCTCTCTCAGACTTCCCTTGTAGTCTATAGTTCAACCTCACCATGGGGATGAGGTAGTCTGGCAGTCGTGGGACATGATTACAATGTCTGTTTAGTATTCTTCAATCTTGCTGTTTAAATTGTTTATACCCAGTTCTATCCTCTGATTCAGGTTCTGGCTGATACTGGGTTCATACAAAAGCTCATAATGTTGTTTTTTTTTCTTTCGCTGTGACAAAAGATTTTATTTGAGAGAAATAGAAGACATAAATTAATGAATTAGTAATGTGAAATGGACAGACAGAATAAGAAACGAAGCTGTGTTGGAAAAAAGTGGTGAAGAAAGAATAATGCTGAAAGTGATCAGGATGAGGAAAAGAAACTAGCTAGGTCACTGGCTGAGAAGCAAACCGTCTACTGAAGGATGCACTCGAAGTAATGGTGAACAGGAGAAGAGTTTAAGTCTGTCTAGAATTTTGATATTTAAATGTAATATGAAAATAAGTAATAATATGCAAGGTAGTGGCTCGAAAACGTAAATCTATGGTATTCTAAAATCAGTCATAATGTTTCTGTAAAGCATATTAAAATCTAGTCAAGTATTTTGTAGTAATTTTTTTGTGAATCTAATGGTAAAGGGACTTTAACATATCTAAAAAAGTTATATCAGTTTTTGTAAATAGTAAAATATCTTGGAGCAACAGTAACAAATATAAATGACACTCAGGAGGAAATTAAATGCAGAATAAATATGGGAAATGCCTGTTATTATTCGGTTGAGAAGCTTCTGTCATCTAGTCTGCTGTCAAAAATCTGAAAGTTAGAATTTATAAAACACTTACAGTATATTACCGGTTGTTCTATATGGTTATGAAGCTTGGACTCTCACTTTGAGAGAGGAACAGAGTTTGAGGGTTTTTGAGAATAAGGTTCTTAGGAAAATATTTGGGGCTAAGAGGGATGAAGTTACAGGAGAATGAAGAAAGTTAAACAACGCAGAGCTGCACGCATTGTATTCTTCACCTGACATAATTAGGAACATTAAATCCAGACGCTTGAGATGGGCAGGGCATGTAGCAAGTATGGGCGAATCCAGAAATGCATATAGAGTGTTAGTTGGGAGGCCGGCGGGAAAAAGACCCATGGGGAGGGCGAGACGTAGATGGGAAGAAAATATTAAAATGGATTTGAGAGAGGTGGGATATGATGGTAGAGACTGGATTAATCTTGCTCAGGATAGGGACCAATGGTGGGCTTATGTGAGGGCGGCAATGAACCTCCGGGCTCCTTAAAAGCCAATAAGTAAGTAAGTAAGTTAAAATGGAGGGCTCATTGCCAAAATTTGGCTCCCCTTTTGCTTTTTATTTAAAACCTAATACTCAAATTTAGATTTTATACGTACGATTGCTCAGCAAACAAAAAATTATAAATTTCAATGAAAAGTCAAGGAATTTCAAATTTCTAGTATCCTCTTCCCATAACATTATAAGACACGTATTAGTTTTAAGTTTTTGTTTTATTTCATTTCTATTATTGAGTTACATATTCTTACTTTATAACTGCTGGTCATGTAAATCATTATCAATAATTTTACTGTGAACTAAATTGTTCATTCATGTTTGTGAGAAAAAGGTGCTTTCATGGGCATCTAGCCATACTTTCCTATGGACATTAATTACTAGTAATTGAAAGTCATGCGTTCCATATTTGCAATATTACAAAGCATTCATGAGCATATAAACAATTTGATTTATCTCTCAACTTTCAGACACTCTGTATACAAAGCGTAAACATTTCCTGATAAATATTAAGTGTTTAATCTAATCCGAGCGCTCGAAAACGATCCAGTTTTATCTACAATATGTATGCATTCTGTAATTCCTTTTGCGTTGTAATGAAGTGGCCAACACGCGGCTATTTATGGTGCGATCGCTGTTTGTTGTGACCCATTCAGCGAACACATGCATTATTGATGGTGGCGTGTTCCGATACGAATAAATTGTGACGACGAGCGAGGTGACCCCACGGACAGCCGAAGTCGTCCGAAATATTTCACCCACTTCACAGTCCTGTGCTCCTGATCCCACGTCATGGAGACGTGTCTTTCTCAATATATTCAATAATCCGAGCGCTGTAGATTACAGTCACAACGTTGTGATAAATGTCTACAGACTCTAACGGTCGTGCAAATACCTCTGTCAGGCCAACAAGAAGAGTATCAGCGATCTGTGAGTTGTGTGCCTGATGTGAGCGTCTCTATTCGTCAACCAAATTTGGCTACAATTTGTTCGTACATAATCCGTGTCAAAGATATGTGAAAGTCGCTCATTCCTCATAATCATCATTATAATACCATAATCATCATTATCAACAACTAAAACAACTCTACAAGTATTACAGTGGTCCTCATAGAAATCCTTAGCAAGGAAGTAAAACCGCAGGACACGTGCATGTCAAATATTTCTCTTTATACGTTATATATGAGGATAAAATATCAGTAACATTAAGCGGAAAACTAGTATTGCCTTATTGATCATGTATTCTCCGGAGAGTTTTAAATCCAATAAGAATTGGGTTAAATGCTTATCAGAAATGAAAAATCGTATGTATGTAAAAAGCTGAGTGCAGTAGAAGGGTGATGTGTTATAACGAAATATCTGAGTTCGAATAATTTTTTCTGTGAATTAATCTTTTTCCTTAAGCGCTGCACTCTTGAGTCTCTTTTCCTCAGGGCCAATTCTGCAAATTAACGACCCAGAGGGTAAAGAGTTCGCAAACTAAAATTAATCCTTATAAATTGATAGAGTCTACAATCCTTCTCGGAAAAAGTTTTTTCCTCCTAATTGCTTAAAAATTCAGAAGATTCAAATTAATGATTTATTGATCAATTGGACGGTTGAGTTGGACGACAACTGGCCGATTACCGAGTTGCCGGATGTGCCGCAGTGGCGTGGACGTGCTTTCCAATAAGTAACGGATGAGGAATAATGCTCTGGGAGTTTGTATTTACAAAATAAATCAGTTAAAAATACTTCTGTTCGTGTATCGAAACCCACCTATAGTCACTGAATTTTTAACACTAAAACCAGAAAGCTTTTGAGTCCCTAAAACTTTAACATAGCTAAAAGATTAGGCTGCCCATATAAACGGCTGCAGATCTGTCTATTTTCTTCTGAATGTATTCCATAAATTAGTCATCCTCACTTTTTTTTTAGCAGGAAGTTCAAAATAGAAATTATTTACCTTAGAAGCAACGGATTTTACACTGTAGACTACATTACGAGACGTAAGAAAATATATAAGGGATTGTTGGTTCCGTATGCATGCATGTATGTATGTATGTATGTATGTATGTATGTATGTATGTATGTATGTATGTATGTATGTATGTATGTATGTATGTATGTATGTATGTAAATGGTATGGTTTATTTAACAACGCTCGCAACTACAGAGGTTATATCAGCGTCGCCGGATATGCCGGAATTTTGTCCCGCAGGAGTTCTTTTACATGTTAGTAAATCTACTGACATGAGCCTATCGCATTTAAGCACACTTAAATGCCAATCACCTGGCCCGGAATCGAGCCCGCAACCTTGGGCATAGAAGGCCAGCGCTGTACCAACTCGCCAATCAGGTCGACGTATGTATGTATGTATGTATGTATGTATGTATGTATGTATGTATGTATGTATGTAAAATGTTAAATGTTATGTTTTATTTAATGACGCTCGCAACTTCAGAGGTTATATCATCGTCGCCGGATGTGCCGGAATTTTATCCCGAAGGAGTTCTTTTACATGCCAGTAAATCTACTGACATGAGCCTGTCGCATTTAAGCACACTTAAATGCCATCGACCTGGCCCGGGATAGAGCCCGCAACCTTGGACATAGAAGGCCAGCGCTATTTCAACTCGCCAACCAGGTCGACGTATGTATGTATGTATGTATGTATGTATGTATGTATGTATGTATGTATGTAAATGGTATGGTTTATTTAACGACGCTCGCAACTACAGAGGTTATATCAGCGTCGCCGGATATGCCGGAATTTTGTCCCGCAGGAGTTCTTTTACATGCCAGTAAATCTACTGACATGAGCCTGTCGCATTTAAGTGTGCGTCGATCTCGCCCGGGATCGAGCCCGCAACGTTGGGCATAGAAGGCCAGCGATATACCAAATCGCCAACCAGGTCGACTGTATGTATGTGTGTTTTTTAGTAGTAGGTTATTTTACGACGCTTTATCAACAGCTTAGGTTATTTAGCGTCTGAATGAGATGAAGGCGATAATGCCAATGAAATGAGTCCGGGGTCCAACACCGAAAGTTACCCAGCATTTGCTCATATTGGGTTGAGGGAAAACCCCGGAAAAAACCTGAACCACTTAACTTGCCCCAACCGGGAATCGAACCCGGGCCACCTGGTTTCGCGGCTAGACGCGCTAATCGTTACTCCACAGATGTGGACTCTATGTATGTATGTATGTATGTATGTATGTATGTATGTATGTATGTATGTATGTTTATTTTATTTTATTTTATTTTACTTGGTAATTTAACGACGCTGTATCAACTACGAGATTATTTAGCGTCGATGGGATTGGTGATATAGAGAGATGAGACCGAGGATTCGCCAGAGATTATTATTATTATTATTATTATTATTATTATTATTATTATTATTATTATTATTATTATTATTATTATTATTATTATTATTATAGTACATGGCATTGTGATTTTACCCTCTTTAGTGATATCTGGTATTGTACGAAATGGAAATATAAAAATTGGAGATTTATCCTTCGAAGAGGTGGAAAAATTCAAATATCTTGGAGCAACAGTAACAAATATAAATGACACTCGGGAGGAAATTAAACGCAGAATAAATATGGGAAATGCGTGTTATTATTCGGTTGAGAAGCTCTTATCATCCAGTCTTCTGTCCAAAAATCTGAAAGTTAGAATTTATAAAACAGTTATATTACCGGTTCTTCTGTATGGTTGTGAAACTTGGACTCTCACTCTGAGAGAGGAACATAGGTTCAGGGTGTTTGAGAATAAGGTGCTTAGGAAAATATTTGGGGCTAAGCGGGATGAAGTTACAGGAGAATGGAAAAAGTTACACAACACAGAACTGCACGCATTGTATTCTTCACCTGACATAATTAGGAACATTAAATCCAGACGTTTGAGATGGGCAGGGCATGTAGCACGTATGGGCGAATCCAGAAATGCATATAGAGTGTTAGTTGGGAGACCGGAGGGAAAAAGACCTTTAGGGAGGCCGAGACGTAGATGGGAGGATAATATTAAAATGGATTTGAGGGAGGTGGGATATGATGATAGAGACTGGATTAATCTTGCACAGGATAGGGACCGCTGGCGGGCTTATGTGAGGGCGGCAATGAACCTTCGGGTTCCTTAAAAGCCATTTGTAAGTAAGTAAGTAAGTGATATCTGGTATTAGTTGGCAACACTGAAGAGACGGCCAAATTAGCCTGCTCTTACGTGATCGTCACTGCTAGGTCTATAAAAAGAGCAGTTCGTTATGGTACATGTTTTTGTTTGTGTTAGCAGAGGTTTTGATACGTACTGTCGCGTTTCGTTTTAGGTTAAATAGCAATGCGCTGCAATATGTGTTCCTTGTTGTTAGATATGGTGTAAAGTCAATCTGTGTAATTTCCTAATGTCGGGGTTGGTTCCAGTTGATTAGATTAACTATTGTTGAAGATCGGACTTGTTCGCATGTTTGTCTGGACCCATCCCTCCCTCTTTCACTTCTTGTTTGAACTTGATTTCCAAACATCAGTGAGTCAATTACTTAAAGTAGTACTGCGCTATGCATTTGTCTCCATACTTAACCCCTCCCCCCCTCTTCACTTATAGCTGATCCTCAGAACGCAGGAAGACGGCCCGGCGCGAGGGAGGGACTCTGAAGGAGGTAATTTAGGAATCGCTGATGCAACGATTTCTGAGCAGTCAACAGCGAGAGCGAGGTTAGGTTACATCAGAAACTTATCTTCATTTTCTCTCTATACCGAAGCTTTCTTAGCTACAGTATAACGGCAGAAAGTTTTTTACGTGCAGGTTTATCGAGAGTCTCTGAAGGTTATATTTTATCATAGTATGGCTAATTGGACGGAAAGTACACCATTCTGCCATGGAGGAAATGATGATGAAAATGCGACGTGAAAAACCACAGAATTAATGAAGTTCTATAGTTTGGATTCTATATTTATTTCGCCATATACCTAATCTACCCTTCCACTGTCACATCCTCTGTTACAGGCCGCATTTTTCATGTCTTCTATCGTCATATTACTAAAACTAAAATATTTTACCTGTTTCTCTTTCATTTTACAATCTGTATTCGACAACTCTCTTAATTTTTATCATTGTTTATTTTTAAATTATATTATATGCCCTAGCGTTTAATTTTCATTGTGAATGGGCCCTTACTTCCAATTTGTCTAACCCATTATCTGGAAACATTTTACAGTTTTCCATAAAAGTGCTGCCCAGACCGGGTTCGACAACCTGCAAAGTCGTAATGGACAAAGCAGACTTGCTAACGGTTTTCATGGTGTACTCTCGTTTCCTTCTTCATTCCACCAACTTTCTTTATCTCCCATGTACATATTTTTTAGAGTTCGACAGAAATAAAAATTGAAAAGTATTGGAAATAAATTTGAATAAGGAACAAAAAAAAGTTTCCTTCCCACGCAGGATTCGAACCACGAAAGTCTTAGTTACCAGTCTATCGTGCTTTGAGTGAACAAGGCTCTGAAATCAGCTACAAGGGTCGGTCTGGTTTTTTACCACTACTGTAGGACATGTTCGTCGTGAATTCTGTAGTTTTATGCTCAAATATATTAATCATATTTGCTTTAGCATAGACGTTAATGTGATAGTCTTCACACAAAACATGAATAATGATGTTTCTCAAATAATTGATTAAATGGCGATCTTACTCGTGTTAATTACGTAAGCATGTGCGGCTTACAGCTGTTTCGGTGCTACTTGACACCATCCTCAGAGCCTTCTCTGTCTCGGCGCCATCTCAACTTCGCTGTCTGTTGTGTGGGTGCGTTCGTGTGATGAAGAGTTGTCTCAAATAGTGTGTGTTCTGAAATTGATTTGTGTGTTGAGAATTTGATCAGGGTGTGTTTTAGTGTGTCTGTATATTTCATATTGTTCTAGTGTGTTGAGTTTTTGGTTTTTGGGTTGTATGTGTAGGATTTCCATGTCTGTATATTTATGCTATTGTATGTGTGGTTAGCATTAGTTATGTGTTCGGCATATGTAGATGTATTATGTCCTCTAGTTAATGCTTTAATGTGTGTTTGGAATGATCTGCCTGTTTGTCCAATGTAGAAACTGTCGCAACTATTGCATGTGAGTTTGTATACGCCTGTGTGGTTGTACACTATCTACCAAAAAGTAATTGGGCACCCAGGATTTTACGTGCTAGATGCCATGTTTCGGTGGCTACTTTGCAGACAATAATGTTCACAGGAAGGACTGGCCTGCACAGAGTCCTGATGTCAATCCCATTGAGCACCTTTGAGACGAATTGGACCGGCGATTGAAGTTTCGGGAAATTCGGCCAACTTCCATTGTCCAACTGAGCGCCATATTGCAAGAGGAATGGCGACGCATTCCAGTGGATATCCTACACAAACTAGTGGAGAGCATGCCTGACAGGGTGGCTGCTGTTATAGCAACAAGAGGTGGTACCACGAGGTTCTAAAGAGGCAAAAATCAGTGCCCAGTTACTTTTTGGTAGATAGTGTATTTATTTGTTTGTGTTGTTTGTGTGTTGAGATGTCTTTGTAGTATGTTTTCTGTTCTGTATGCTATGTTGTATTTCTGTTTTCTAAATGAGGATGCGATCTTGTGTGTGTTTTTGTTTTGGTATGTTAGTGTGATGTATTTCTTGTGTTCTTGTGTTTGTGTTGTGTTTTGTGTGTTTTTGTGTTTGTTGAGTTTTTGTTTTGTCTTCCTTATGATGCGGTCTATTATGTTTGGGTTGTAACCATTTTCTTGTGCTATGTATTTGATTGTGTTCACTTCTTCATTGTAGTGTTGTTGAGTAATCTGTGTACCATTGTCATGAATGCAGCATGTTTGTGTTGTGTGGGGTTGATTAAATGTGTTGTGTATGTGGTGGTGGTTGGTTTTCTGTATATTTTGAAGATTCAACATGGGTTTCTCAAATTTTTAGAATAATTCGTATTAAATATAGATCACAATATATAATTAGTATATATAATTTTAAAGTTCACGCAATATCACAACCGTCACACCCATTTAGCAAAGGAAATGTCACTCTTTTGTAATTTTATGCATGCAAGAAATGTTATGTGACGTCACGAAGGCACGTGTAAATGTGTTGTTCGTTTAATATCTGTGAGTATGAAGTACGATCCATTTTATAGTAATTTTAAGCCGTTATGTTGGAGATGCGGCTGATAGGAACTTCACACGAAACTGACCGCTGAGAGTCGCCGAATAAATTTACATACCGCACCGTTGGGGCAGGTGGTCTGCTCAGCATTTGCATAATGTCCCATACAACAAAATACTTAATGAGCTCAAGGAGGAGAGGACGGATTCATTATTTAACTCTAAACACAACCAGGAGGTAATAATGTAATCCAGCAGGTCGGGTCTTTCATGCAGTCGGAGTGGCTTGGCTATAGTGAGGCTGTAAGCGTTGATCCGTGCTGGATACGATGCGTTTCCACTACTCACAATGCATTTCATTCAATAGAATGCCTAACTACTTGCTTATAGCGAGACAGGCTCTAGAGACTTTCTGTCAGAAGTCTGCATCGGACGTTTTCGCTCGAGCGCCAAGTAGTTCATAGCATAATCCGATAGGTAGCACACATGCATGACGGGTAAAATTGTCACGAGCGATAAATCCTCGAACGGTATAAGCCGAGCGTTAGACATTCATTCTTGTTACAGTGATGAATTGTGAAGTAACATCATATATGTTTATCATGTCAAAACTTTGCAGTGCTTAACTAACCTCTCTATAGTACAACTACAAAACTTGCTTTAAAATGTAATATAAATGTTGTAGGTAAATGTTTTTTTTTTTTTTTTTTTTCCATACACGAGTGATTTTGTTTTTGCCACATCTGATAGATGTTATCGGATGTAAATGTAATTATTAGACTTCGTGGAATTGCCACGAGAATCGTAAGGTTTACTGCAACGCAGTATAGATTGTATGAGAAGGAGACGTGCAAAGGATGGAGTATGCCTCTGATGTAAACACTGAGCAGTATACTGCGGTTACAATAAAACATGTATCCTGCATTGAAGAAATATAATGAATGATAATTGAAGTAGGAAATGTCTAAACATGTAAATACACAATTATTTTATAGTGAGCTATATTAACTCTTAAAATTTAATGTAAGACATTAACATCATCCTTGAATATGTGCATTGCAGTGAAGACAGTTACGTACATTTTGAGCGACTGCAAAGTAACCTCCTCCAATGGTCACTCAAACAGTTTTTATTTTGGGAAAATGTACGTTCAACATCACACGATGTAATATGTACATATTTGAAGAACAGAAAGTCACTACTTTTTAGCACACCAACTTCAGATGTCTTGTCGTGACCTGATAGTACATCATTTATAATACGAAGTTGTGAATAGGCAGAATTTTTAGCAATAATATTTCTCAAATTACATTTCACTTTTTGTGAAATTAGTGAATTGTTATTTTGGATAACGGTTTGTGATACTTTATACACTACATTAAGGGCTTCTGAGAGTTGTAGTTTAGACGATTTGCTTTTGGACACGATTTTAAAATTAGAATCAATGAACAGAATATCTTCCAATAGTTGTTTAGAAGGCAATGACTTTACAGCTGCAACAGCGGAACTGTCTCTGCTATCCAATGCATCAATTACCTCCATTATTTTGCCGTAATGTTCTGCATAATAATTAACAGCGTCCAACCACGTTTTCCAAAGGGTCAAGACTGGCTGTGGGGTAAGGGAATTCCAGGGGCAATTATTTGGAACAGCAACACTCTTTGTAGTATGTTTGATTGAATTCTTGTCTGCACTGAACAAATGTTAAGCTTTGACCACAGTAATGCAAAAACAAATGCTTACATAGGTATACATTAACTTTGCTCTATCTATTTCGACCGGTCACAACCCTTAACATGAACTGCTTATACTACGAGACCGGGCGGTCGCTCACCTGCTCTATATAACCGTACATCGGCAACCTGATTGCATGCTGCGTGTGGCAAAAACGGAGAACACAATCACGATAATGCAAGAACTGTAATCAATAATAATAATAATAATAATAATAATAATAATAATAATAATAATAATAATAATACTCTCCAATAATTTGTGTATCGTAAATGATTTCCTATGTTTTCATATCATTTATCTTAATGTTTTCTTTTTCCTTTCAAATTCTCACACAATTGGTTTTCATGATTATTCTTTATGAATTGATTAGTAGGCCGATCTATTCGAATCCTTATTTAGGGCGGCTTTTTTATTAAAAAATCAGTCTTTACGTCTGTAACAGTTGTGCAGCATGATTATTCGTTTTATTATATTTTCCGTGACGTTATCTCTGTACTAATATTGTTATTAATCTACTGCTATATCAATAATATTTTGTAAAACGTTTCTACATTGTCGCAGTATATAGGCGGAACACTATGTATGGACCTATCATATTATATATGTGGTAAATCAAATATTGAATAATTTATTATTCATATTCAAAGATAAACCACACATGTTGGGCCAATTATACAATGTTCATAGATTTGATAAGAAACGTAAAAAATTGTATATTACAGTTATATGAACACTAATAGATATAATATAATTATTAAAAAATTAGTAAAAGTCAGACATGTTTCGGATATGCTTCTTCATCCTCAGAGACTCCTTTAAACTAAGCAACAACGCGGTTCCATCACCTGAACCAGCCGTCGTGGTAAAGTCACTGAGGATGGAGAAGCATCTCCGAAACATGTCTCACTTTTACGAATTTTTTAATAATTATATTATATTTATTAGTGTTCATATAACTTTAATATATAATTTTTTACGTTTCTTAATTTATTATTAATTAGCAATAGTAATTATATATCGAAGTTTTTCATGCTATTTTATTTATAACTTCATGTTATTGTTTTGGTACGTTCCATTGACTGTTCCATTAAACGTTTGTCATAAACGCAGAAAATAAAGCCTTATTTTTTACAGTGTGAGCAAAACATGTGTGTATCTTATCTGTCGCCTTCCATACAAGATAAGACATGTCGGTGAGATGACCTTGTACTGTGCTATTTATTACCAGCGTATCACGACCGATCGTATCTCACTCGAGGGTGCGACACTCGACCAAGTTCAAGCGAGCGATTTAACTCCAATGTAGCACTCTGCTTTCTGTGCACAGAGATGTTTAAACTTTTGCTAGAGACATAATCCATAGCAAAAGAGTTGATCCAAAGATGTATGTATACGATTCATTCATTCATAATTTTCTGCCCAAGGGCAGCTGCTTCACTACAAACCCGACATAATCCAGTCTCCCCTAATTTCCGTCTTTCTCATAGTCTCCGGATAAGTTCCATATATCTTAATGTTGTCTGTCATCTGATATCTTCTTCTTCCCCGAATCTTTTTTCCTTTCAGCATGCCTTTCAATGCATCTTTCAGAAGACAGTGACTGGTATGCATAAAGTTGAAGTAAATGCTATTGCTAAAGTTTTCGTAATATATACTACGGTCTTTATGTATAAAAACCCGTAGTAAATTCTTTCCTGCATAGCAGAAAGTTGATCTGGAAGGCTGTGTTTATCTTATGCTAGAATTTGTAGTTTAAACCACTATTTATATGTATAACAAGAAGTATATACTTCTACTTCTAAGTGTAAACTAAGAAAAATCGAGTCTGCCCTCTTTGAGACTTTTTTAGCTCCGCACAAGCATTTGTACGACTTTCACAGCCTGGATGGCTTTTTCTTCATCACTTCTTGCGTCAGTAGTTTGCGACTTGTTTCATAATGCTGGATATTCTTTTCATAGATTAACAAACAACAGTTATTCTCATTCTCTCTCTTCCACACTTCCCACTTCCTCGTAATTGTCCCTTTTCTTGTTAAACTAACCAGATTTTGAGGACAACAATCAATTTTTCCACCAAGAAATTAACATAAATACATGGAAGGCGAAAACTAACGAATCTTAGCGGATAACACCGAAGTACTGTCGAATAATCGATATAATCAAATACTCTTGATAGTTTATACTACTGCAGCATAGTACATACTTCGTAGTAGTAGTATCAGGTTTATGCATACAAAACGAAGTGTATACTACTTCAAGTATCTTCTACAGAAAAAAAGCAGAAGGTAATACTACAACTTTATGCATTCTTCTTAGCCAGGGACCCAGCCAATTTATTTTTCTGTTCGCTGATCACTTTCAGCATCATTCTTTCTTCATCCACTCTTTCCAATACAGCTTCATTTCGTATCCTGTCTGTCCATTTCACACGCACCATTCTTCTTCATATCCACATTTAAAATGCTTCCTGTCGCGTATCTTCATTTCGTCGTAATATCCATACTTGTGCCCCATACAATGCCACACTCCAACAAAGCACTTCACTAGAATCTTTCTTAGTCCGCAGAAGATGTTCCTTTTTATATTAAAAGCTTCCTTTGCTATTGCTATCCTCCTTTTGACTTCCTGGCTGCAGCTCATGTTACTGCTTATAGTGCACCCCAAGTATTTGAAGCTATCCACTTGTTTCACTCACACATGTCGAATTTTCACGTTTATCTTCTTTATTTTTCTACCAATAACCATGGTCTTCGTCTTGTTTGTATTTATCTTCATCCCGTACTGCTCACAGCTGTCATTTAGCTCCAGTAGTAGCCTATGTCCCTTACTACACCTCCTCCTCTGCCACCGACGTGGCTCAGTCGGTTAAGGCGCTTGCCTGCCGGTCTGAAGTTGCGGGTTCGATCCCCGCTTGGGCTGATTACCTGGTTGTGTTTTTGCGAGGTTTTCCCCAACTGTAAGGTGAATGCCAGGTAATCTATGGCGAATCCTCGGCCTCATCTCGCAAAATACTATCTCGCTATCACCAATCTCAGCGACGCTAAATAACCTCCTAGTTGATAAAGCGTCGTTAAATAACCAACTTAAAAAAAACCTCCTCCTCTTCTAACAACTCCAAATCGTCAGCAAATCTCATGCACTTATATAGGCCTATACGATTGTTACTCGTAATTCAGTACAATACTGGGTTTGCAGTGAAAGACTTGGCCTTGGGCAGAACACTATGAATAAATGAATATTAACAAATTTTGAGGTAATTAAAAGATGATATTTGCGTAACATACTTTAAATCTATGTAATTTTCATAATTTCTATTTCACACCTTCTTTACCCTCTTATCCTCTGCATGGTCCTCCTGACTTGCGTGTGAAAAATTTTCCTGGACCTTCTGTAGCCAAACAGATGTCCGTTTATTCTAAATTGAAGTAACTTTATCTCTTGTTTAGATTTTACGTATTAAGGAAGTTTGTCTCTTCGCTTCAGTTTTTACAGTTAATATTTATATTGTGAGAACATGAATGAGATAAAATCATTTATGCTCGACCATGCCGAAATGTAGTAATCATACACCTGGTAGTAGCCCTTTAATGCACCTATTCATTAAAGTTCAGATGTTCAGCCAATGACAAATCACTTTGTACCATTATAAAACCGAAAGTATCGATTATTCTCGGATATGCAATCGAAAGACAATTAGCGAAAAGTCACGGAGGCTGGAAATCCAATATTGTCGCAGAAGGTTATGTTCTGTTACTATAATAATTAGCGTTAATTGTAAATAATATTCAAATAAATTCAATTTGTCATCTCGTTTTTCAATTCTAAATCAATTTCCAGGTTATATCAAGGCTAATGTTCATCTTATTCTCTACGTTATATCAAGGTCAATGACATTCGGCCTCGGAAAAAATTAATACTTTCGCGTCTGCGCACATCTCACAATTCAGGTCAGTTCACTACTCACTTACATAACCATAACATGACCTACTTTTGAATAATTTCAAGTTAGAAATATGGTCGAGCATAAAAAGTCGTATGAAACTTGCCTATAATGGTAATTAAGACGCTCGTATGAAAATTATGAAACTCGCTTGCGCTGGTTTCATAAACAAACATACTTGCGTCTTAATTACTACCATTATAGGCTCGTTGCATAATATACTATTGTAATGTTTTACTATAGGCACCTTTCTCCATATCCTCCAATTCTTGTCACGAGAAGCCATCTTCGTGTTCGAACCGTGAAGTTCATTTTATTAACTGCGTATCGTATTATTACATTTATGTTTATTTTAGTACTAAATTTTCGTGTTCTCTGTATGGAAGTTGTGAATACTGAATATAATTTTGGTACAATTTTAAGATGTGAAGAACAAGTTCTTCTTGGAGATATTAAATATAGGCCTAAGCTAAGATCATCTGAAACACACTTACTTATAATACTCATTTTCATAATTGCACATATTCTTAAGGCTTGATAGTCAGGGAAAATAAAGTAAACAAAGAGGGTAACATGAAAGACTGCGTCTAATCTCCTAGAACAGGGCTGGGCATGAGAGCGGCTCCATTTAGTCGGCCAGAGTTGCTCTCGCTCCGCAAGGCACTTCAATTCCAAGCCGGAGCAGAACGCTCACGCAGTGGCGGACTCGCATTACAGCTACCTTCCCTGCATTAATGTAACAAGAGCCACGGTTGTTCTAGTCATTCAGTCTGTCAGTACATAATAGTTTATAAGGATATTACATCAATCCATTGTACAGTACAGACTTTATGACACTCTTATTAATTTAATGGAATAAACTTCGCTCTATGCACACACACAAATCATTAGGCTTATTTACATAACCCATACGCACATACTGCAATCTCCTCACCACGGTTCTACGAGAAGGCGTATGGCTTCCACTTCCCCTACTTGCTGTGGACAGAGTTCATCTGCCAATATAATTAAACGTCGCTTGATGAAATTACGTTCGTTGAATGTTTTCAATTCCTTTGCAATTTCGTGGCAAATTTTGTAGCTAATTCTCATAGCCGATTCACTAAGTGTATTATTGTCATTCTGTTAATATATATATAATATAATATAATATAATATAATATAATATAATATAATATAATATAATATAATATAATATAATATAATTGTACCTATTTTTAAAAAGGGGACAAAACCAACTCTGGTAACTTCCGAGGAATATCACTTTTGACGTCGTACAAAATGTTGTCAATATTCTTTTGAGAAGATTAACTCCGTGCGTAGATGAAATTATTGGGGATCATCAGTGCGGTTTTGAATTAATAGATCGACTATTGATCAGATTTTGTATTCGACAGATAATGGAGAAAAATGGGAGTATAAGGGTACAGTACATCAGTTATTCATAGATTTCAAAAGGCATATGACTCGGTTAAGAGGAAGTATTATATGATATTCTTATTGAATTTGGTATTCCCAAGAAACTAGTTCGATTAATTAAAAAAATTCTCAGTGAAACATACAGCAGAGTCCGTATAGGTCAGTTTCTATCTGATGCTTTTCCAATTCACTGCGGGCTAAAGCAGGAGATGCACTATCACCTTTACTTTTTAACTTCGCGCTAGAATATGCCATTAGGAAAGTTCAGGATAACAGGCAGGGTTTGGAATTGAACGGGTTACATCATTCTTGTCTATGCGGATGACGTGCATATATTAGGAGAAAATACACAAACGATTAGGGAAAACACGGAAATTTTATTTGAAGCAAGTAGAGCGATCGGTTTGGAAGTAAATCCCGAAAAGACAAAGTATATGATTATGTCTCGTGACCAGAATATTGTACGAAATGGAAATATAAAAATTGGAGATTTATCCTTCGAAGAGGTGGAAAATTGAAATATCTTGGAGCAACAGTAACAAATATAAATGACACTCGGGAGGAAATTAAACGCAGAATAAATATGGGAAATGCGTGTTATTATTCGGTTGAAAGCTCTTATCATCCAGTCTGCTGTCAAAAAATCTGAAAGTTAGAATTTATAAAACAGTTATATTACCGGTTCTTCTGTATGGTTGTGAAACTTGGACTCTCACTCTGAGAGAGGAACATAGGTTCAGGGTGTTTGAGAATAAGGTGCTTAGGAAAATATTTGGGGCTAAGGGGATGAAGTTACAGGAGAATGGAGAAAGTTACACAAACAGAACTGCACGATTCTTCATGACATAATTATTATCCAGACGTTTGAGATGGGCAGGGCATGTAGCACGTATGGGCGAATCCAGAAATGCATATAGATTAGTTGGGAGACCGGAGGGAAAAAGACCTTTAGGGAGGCCGAGACGTAGATGGGAGGATAATATTAAAATGGATTTGAGGGAGGTGGGGTATGATGATAGAGACTGGATTAATCTTGCACAGGATAGGGACCGCTGGCGGGCTTATGTGAGGGCGGCAATGAACCTTCGGGTTCCTTAAAAGCCATTTGTAAGTAAGTAAGTAATATAATATAATATGATATGATATGATATGATGTGATGTGATGTGATGCGATGCGATGCGATGCGATGCGATGCGATGCGATGTGATGTGACCATAAATTAATACAATTTAAAGAAAATGTTTCTCAGGTACATTATATTAGAGTATTTATTCGATATTTATATTGCATTATAAGTTATTATAGTACATTTAGTAATATATAATTTTAAATTATACAAATATTATGATTATACTATACTATGATATATCTTAATACTTGTATAATTTAAAATTATATATTAATAAATGTATAATAACCTATAATGCAATGTAAATATCAAATAGATACTCTAATATAATGTATCTGAGAAACATTTTCTTTACAGTAATTTGTATTAATTTATGGCGTTCATTACCAACATATTTGTCATATTCAGTAGCATGTTGTAAAGAATAATGTCGTTGGATATTGAACCTCTTAATCAGTAGTAGTGTTTTATGCCAAATTAAACACTTTGCTAATCCACTGCTCTCTACCAAAAAGAACTCCTCCTCCCATGATACATTAAAAGCATTGGGAGTAGCGGGACGGTTTAGTGTATGAGCGGAAGCTCCATCTTCAAAGTTCGCCACCATACTGCAGAGTCACCACCGCACCGACACTGAATGACGTACAGTGTGCGTACGTCAGAGCGCTCGCAAGACACGCTCTTTAAAGCACACAGCGCTTATTTCTCAGAATCACGTGATGTGCCCAGCCCTGTCCTAGAAGTATATAATAAAGTTTACATCCAGTTTGATATTCGTGTCATGAAATCCCTCAAGACTACACCGTAATAGTCAAGTTGTCACCACCTCGGTTTGCTTTTCATTGGGCATGCACCCCCCAAAACACAACCTCTATTCTCGCTAATTACATTCCCGTAGTCCTCGATGGGGCGCTTTGTGGCTCGTCCTCAGTTCCAAGCGGTCTCACCATAAGCTCAAACGAAAGAAGTCGGAGTAAGAAATAATTTGTTTTTAGCTCTCACTCAAGTTCACTTTCAACCAGAGAGCTGATAAAGGATTTATGAAGCAAGAGCGACGCGGACGAGTTCAATTCAGTTGTATTGGAATGTGCACCACAAGATCATCCTGCGGCTGGGAGGACATGGGCAAGTTTAAAAAAATAGTATGTTGTACGTCAGTCAATTAACGATGTGGCGTTAGTCAGCGGTTCGATATTGCCAGATCTGTGATGGATAAAATGTGAGGAAACGATCAGCTTATATAGATGAACGTAATAATAATTAGAGGTCCAAGAATAAGGAGATTTTGCACACCTACGAGGTCAGATTTCTTCAAGAAGATGGTACGAGGACAGGGTCCACAAAAACTTACAAGATAAAAAAAAACTGAAAAAGTGATGCGCAATCAGATGTGAAACGTTTATGGGGAAAAAAGAATTAGGCAAAATAAAATAATCATGCTAACAATCCCAAAACAACTCCACAACACCAATAGCACCTAACTCACAGCACCAACACCACCTAGTTCACAGCAACAACATCGCCTAATTCACAACCACCCGCACCGACACCATCTAACTTGCACAACACTGCAATAATTGAAGACGTTGATAAATAAAGAAAACATTATTAGCATGGCTTCTTTCGGAAGAGTAGTATAGTAAAGGTTCAGAACCCGTGTCGAAGACATACTACCTATATAGACATAAAGAAGGAAAGCAAGAAAGTAGGAAGGAAGGAAAGAAAAAATAAGGAAAGAAATGAAAGAGGAAAGAAAGAAAGAAAGAAAGAAAGAAAGAAATGAGAAAAAGGAAAGAAAGGAAAAAGGGAGAAAGGAAGGAAGAAAGGAAGAAAAGAAAAGAAAAAAGAAGGAAATAAAGAAAGAAAGAAAGGAGAAAAGAGAAAGGAAAGAAGGAAGGAAGAAAGGAAGAAAAGAAAAGAAAAAAAGAAAAGAAAGAAAGGGGAAAAGGGAAAGAAAGGAAGGAAGGAAGGAAAGAAAAGGAAAAAAAGAAGGAAATAAAAGAAAGGGGAAAAGAAAAGAAAGGAAGAAAGGAAGGAGGAAAGGAAGGAAAAAAAGAAGGAAGGAAGAAAGGAAGGAAGAAAAGAAAAAGAAGGAAATAAAGAAAGAAAGGAGAAAAGGGAAAGAAAAGAAGGAAGGAAGAAAGAAAGGAAGGAAGAAAGGAAGAAAAGAAAAGAATAAAGAAGGAAAGGAAGGAAGAAAGGAACGAAGAAAGAAAGGATGAAAGGAAGGAAAAAAGGAAGGAAAAAAGAAAATAAAAGAGAAAGAAAGAAAGGAGAAAAGGGGAAGAAAGGAAGGAAGAAAGGAAGAAATAAAGGAAGGAAGGAACGAAAAGAAAAAAGAAGGAAAGAAAGGAAGGAGTAAAGGAAAAGAAAGGGAGGAAGAAAGGAAGAAAAGAAAAGAAAAAAGAAGGAAAGAAATAAAGAAAGAAAGGAGAAAAGGGGAAGAAAGGAAGGAAGGAAAGAAGAAAAAAAGAAAGGAAGAAAGGAAAGAAGGAAGGAGTAGAGGAGGCAGGAGTGGATGGGGACGGGAGGACGAGAGGAGAGGAGGAAAGAAGTAGACATTAATTATTTCCATTGCCAGATAGGTAAATTCTGTGTGACTGAAAACAAAGTAATTTAAACTCGACAGGATTTGGCGTCGCATAAACAATTAAGTATTTACGCATAAAAAATAGATTCAATAAAATTAATGGGAAACAGTTCATTCTGCCCTTTGGGTGAGTTGGAGGAGTTGCAGGCGAAGAGCACACTAACCCACTCACACAGGCCTATCCTACCTCCAGATTTTGGTGTGGGCAAGAAATAATGAATTGCCTCGGTCACTCAGGCACAGCAATCTTTCCTGTTTCTGAAATCAGATTCATAGCTCAGTGAGTTTTGTGCTGGAAGCCTCGTCCTAAGGCACATTAGCTGTCTTGACTTTTTGTTTGAGTCTTTTTACGTCGTTTTAAGACGGCATACATTCATCTTCTTCCGTTTCCCGTCATAGAAAATTTATTACTGGAGTTATTGGATTATTATTATTATTATTATTATTATTTTATTGTTATTCATTATTTTATTAGTATTATTATTTTATTGTTATTCATTATTATTATTATTAGTATTATTATTCATTATTATTATTATTACTATTATTATTAGTAGTATTATTACTCATTATTTATTATTATTTTATTATTAATATTATTATTATTTTATTGTTATTATTATTATTATTAATATTAATATTTTATTTATATGATTCCAGACTTCATTTATATGATTTCATTAATTCATTTGTAATTTATTTTGTTTAATTGCCATTATTTTAATTACCTCACTGTACTAATTTTAATAATTACTTGTGTGTATTATTTGCATTTTGGTATCTATTCATTTTGTCATTATTGTTTATTTGCATTTGTCTGTAATTTTAATAATTATTTATATGCACATTTGTTACTCCTTGTACACTAAATCTTGTGCTGAACTGTTATTGGCCCTAGGCTGTTGTACAGCACAATAAATATTAATAATAAATAAGTAAATAAATTATTATTTTATTATTACTATTATTATTAGGCCTACTATTATTATTATTTTATTGTTATTCATTATTATTATTACTAGTATTATTACGATTATGATTATTATTACTATTATTATTATTATTATTATTATTATTATTATTATTATTATTAGTATTAATATTATTCATTATTTACTATTTTTATTTTATTATTACTATTATTATTAGTATTATTATTTTATTGTTATTCATTATTATTATCATTATTATTATTTTATTATTACTATTATTATTATTATTATTATTTTATTCTTATTCATTATTATTATCATTATTATTATTTTATTATTACTATTATTATTATTATTATTTTATTGTTATTCATTATTATTATCATTATTATTATTTTATTATTATTATTATTATTATTATTATTTTATTGTTATTCATTATTATTATCATTATTATTATTTTATTATTATTATCATTATTATTATTTTATTATTATTATTATTATTATTATTATTTTATTATTATTATTATTATTATTATTATTTTATTATTATTATTATTATTATTTTATTGTTATTCATTATTATTATCATTATTATTATTTTATTATTATTATCATTATTATTATTTTATTATTATTATTATTATTATTTTATTATTATTATTATTATTATTATTTTATTGTTATTCATTATTATTATCATTATTATTATTTTATTATTATTATTATTATTATTATTATTTTATTGTTATTCATTATTATTATCATTATTATTATTTTATTATTATTATCATTATTATTATTTTATTATTATTATTATTATTATTTTATTATTATTATTATTATTATTATTTTATTGTTATTCATTATTATTATCATTATTATTATTTTATTATTATTATTATTATTATTTTATTGTTATTCATTATTATTATCATTATTATTATTTTATTATTATTATCATTATTATTATTTTATTATTATTATTATTATTTTATTGTTATTCATTATTATTATCATTATTATTATTATTTTATTATTATTATTATTATTTTATTGTTATTCATTATTATTATCATTATTATTATTATTTTATTATTATTATTATTATTATTTTATTGTTATTCATTATTATTATCATTATTATTATTATTATTTTATTGTTATTCATTATTATTATCATTATTATTATTTTATTATTATTATCATTATTATTATTTTATTATTATTATTATCATTATTATTATTTTATTGTTATTCATTATTATTATTATTATTATTTTATTATTATTATCATTATTATTATTTTATTATTATTATTATTATTAGTACTATTATTATTATTATCATTATTGTGATTATTATTATTATTATTATCATTATTATTATCATTATTATCATTATTATTATTATTTGCTTCATCAATCCACCCCACTGGCGTGTGTGCATCTCGTGCAGCGCCCTATATGTTTCTTAATCAATATCTGGAGTCCCGAATTCCCTCACGCAGCTCTTATTCCATATTTTTTCGTCTGAGTGAAGACTCTTCCTGCATGGGATACCTACCCCTGGAGACTTTCCGCTGTTGTCATCGCTGAGGGGTGGACACGAGGGGAGGAGGGAATCCTGCAGGAACACATAAAGACCACCATAAACGAATATAAATAAAAAGGAGGGAGAGTGGTCAGGAAATTAAGGTTCGGCATCCATATAGCACGGGGCAGAAGGGGCGGATGTGGGGAGGCCGGGTCATATCGGCTGGACCTCATTAGCTGCGGACCCAGACGCTAATGAAAAAAATGGAATAGTCGCCCACGATAGGTGCGCGGCCATTATTTCATATAAAACATAAACCTTGAAAACTAATCTGTAAGCGGGACCAGTTGCAGCGGGAAGGGACGAATATTTCTTATCGGGCTGCTCTCCGTACTTCCGATTCGCACAGTGCGAGCGCTGGTTGCAGATACTGCACAGGATGTCCACAAATAACACCCCGCCTTGCTACTCGAGATCGCGTAGTGCGTGAAGTTTACTTCAGGTAGTTAGGTGAGGCCTTCTCTCCGAATATACTGGGGTTCCATCCCCGATACACGTCGGATAACCTGTGTGGAAATGGCTGTGAAGATTTTCACTACTAACCGACAGACCCCTTAGCAAAAAGTTCAAGGATTAAAATAAAACTTCGTAAAACGTACAGTTTTAACATGTAAAAAATAGTCATTAAAATACGGGGCGCATCCAGAAAGTAAGTTTCCCGATTTTTTCCCCTTGAAAGTAAACGTAATTAGCCGTGTCAATTGCGCATGCGTAACAGATCTATGACGTATCAATCATATGCCAGCCGGACAGGTCCCGCCTGGTGCCAGTAGCGTGGCAGCAGTGGTCCGAAATGGAAGCTCTTAGTCCTTCTCCCGTCGCCTTCGAGTTTCGATCGGTGATAAAGTTCTTTAATGCACAAAGCATTGCGCCAATTGAAATTCATCGGCAGCTCTGTCAGGTCTATGGGCCGAACATCTCTCTCTCTCTCTCTCTCCCTCTCCCTCTCTCTCTCTCCCTCTCCATCTCCTTCTCCCTCCCTCCCCCTCTCTCTCTCCCCTCAAGAAATTCCTGTCCTCCGGTGAGCGTTTTGGCAACGACGAAGAGCTGAAGACGTCTGTTACACGCTGGTTCCATTCACAGGCGGCAGAGTTCTACGACAGAGGTATACAAAAGTTGATCCGACGATACAAGTGTCTCAATTCTGATGGTGGCTTTGTTGAAAAATAGCTGAAACATTGCTGTACCTGTTGCCAATAAATGTTTCCAGTGAGTGTTTTTTTTAATAGGGAAACTTACTTTCTGGATGCGTCTCATATATAGCTGCCTCATACACAGCATATGCATCCTGGAGAAACGACACTGCATGGCCCGTAATCATGTTAGCCTACGCGTTCTTCCCTACTCTACTCTCCTTCAGTTCTATCTCCATTTCTTTATTTCGTTATTTTTTTTCTTCTTTCATTTAGTGATTTCTTGTATGTATGTATTTAATTACACTACAAGTGGGCATGCACCCGGTGGCAGTGGTATATACAATATAAACAATACACAATAAAGAAATGATAAGCAATATTTACAATACACAATACAATTATACAATACACAATAGGCCTACAATTTTACACACAATACAATAAGAATACACAATATAATTTAACACAATAATAATAAAACATAAATAAAATACCTAATTTTACATTACAACCTACATTATTATGTACAGGCCCTACATAAGTTTCAATAGTCTTTCACTTTACTCTCATCTCACTCACTGTAGTGGCACTATGACGCATTTCACTGACACTTTAGCACACATTTCACTGACACTATAGAACACATTTCATTGACGCTATAAATTATCACTGATCGGAACTGTTCACTGCACTGTAAAACCATAACTTCACTGACTCACCTCGCTTCACTGATACAACAGTTCAAATAAGTCAAATAATTACACCCTTATGCATACTGTACTTATAAACAGAACTACATTTAAACTAAACATTTCTAGTCTAAGGCCCTCTTACACGCTATTTTTAAATAATTTACAATTCAAACCAAGGAAGCAACTCGTCAGGCTAAATAAATACATGACACCTTAAAAAATTAAATGTTAAATGTCGCCTTAATTTTAATTTGCACTTTATACACAACTTTTTAAATTATTCTTGAATCTCCTTAAGGAAGGACAGCCCTCAAAGACCGCTGCAGGTAGGTCATTCCAATCATTTATAGTTCTATTTAAAATGAGAATTTACCTACATCCGTTTTCTGTTTCCTACATTTGATTTTAAAATCATGATCGTTCCTACCATAGTACGTTGGCTTTTCTAACCGAGCCGTTATGTCTACCCATGCTTTCTGACCTAGATGTGCTCTATACAATGATGTTATTCTAGTTTTCCTACGTCTGTTTTCCAAAGTTTCCCATTTAAGTTCTTTTATCATATCGTTCCCATCTTCTTTTTACCTTTAACAAATTTAGCTGCCCTATACTGGATTCTTTCTAAGGAGTTTATCTGATATATTCTATAGGGATCCCAACATGCAGTTCCGTATTCCATTAACGGTCGCACTAACGTTAGATATGCTATTTCCCTTGATTTGGGGCTAGCCTTTCTCAAGATTCTCATAATAAAGTGAAGTGCCCTCCATGCTTTACCCGTAAATCTTGACGTCTCTATTTATTATTATTATTATTATTATTATTATTATTATTATTATTATTATTATTATTATTATTATATCTCCAAAGGGGGTAGCCCTATTTTACATATGTATGCTAGGGCTATAGTTTTACACAAAGAAAAGCATAAAGACAAATGGAAAAGAAAAAATAAATTAGCTTACACAATGTAAACAAAACATATAACAATCCGTATTTAGATATTGCGATTGCAAAGGAAACATCAGGCATCAATTTGAGACGTGCAAAAATCAGTTACACCACACATACGTAACACTTTTTAAAAGTCGTTCTCTATAACACAGGTATGCAGCTTTCCGTACCATACATCATAAATTAATACACAATAGTCACACAAACACAATCAAACTATAATTAAAACACTGCGACGACATCAAGCATCCCATAACTATGACTCACATACATAACAAATCAAGCATCCGCTACCATACTGTACATACACTTCAACATAGTAACCACACTCTATTTATTCTTTTCTTTTTAGTGTCTTCTTTCTTTCTTCATTTCTTCATTACACTATTCATTCTTTTCGTTTCTAGTTTCGCTTTTTTGCACATTTTCTGATTTCTCCATTTCTCCTTTTCTTCGTTGGCGTCTTCCTTCATCCTCCATTTATTAATTTCTCTATTTATTGTTCTCTTATATGATGTCTTGTTTCTTTCTCCATTTCTTCATTACACTATTCATTCTTTTCGTTTCTATTTTTGCTTTTTCGCACATTTTCTGATTTCTTAATTTCTCCATTTCTTCTTTTCTTCGTTGGCGTCTCCCTTCTTCCTCCATTTATTAATTTCTCTATTTATTGTTCTCTTATATGGTGTCTCCTTTCTTTCTTCATTTCTTCATTGCTCTATTTTTTCTTTTTTAATTTTTGCTATCTTTATACATTTCATAATTTCTTTATATCTTCTCTATTTCTTTCCACTTTTTCTTTCCTCGTACATTTGTTGATTTCTTTATTTCTTTTGTAGTTTTTTCTTTCTCTCTCCATTTCTTAATTTCTTGGGGAATATTACGATGTACCGAAGTACATAAGATATTTCAGTGCAGAAATCCTGCGTCATCATATGATGATGAAAGAGTGGAACAGAGAAAATTCTTTCCGGCACCGGGATTTGAACACGGGTTTTCAGCTCTACGTGCTGACGCTTTATCCACTAAGCCACACCGGATTCCCATCCCGATGTCGGATCGAATCCTCTCAGTTTAAGTTCCACCTCTTGGATTCCCTCTAGTGGCCTACCCTCATGCACGAGGGTAGGCAACAAGTATTTTTATTGAATTCACTTTCTTCCTGTTAGTTATGTGATTTCAATTATTACTAAAAACACGGATATCTTAGCCTAGAAAGGTTGTCATGGGATCTTAGTGTCTAGTGTTAGCCTAGTGACGCATTTGACATTTTTTGGTTCGAATTGGAAGCAGTTGTGCCAAATACAGATAACGCTACTAACAAGGGAACCGTTCCAGCTCGTGTACCTTGAAATTAATGAAAATGTATGTTTAAGCTAATTTCCTTTCGTCAAGAAACGTGATGATAGTCCTTCATTTTGCTTATTGCTCGTTTACTAAATATAATGGCTTGAAAATCGATGCGACTTATGCCTATTTTTGCGTGCACTCGGATCCACATAGTTTCTCGAATATTATTGCGAGAGCTGTGATTGGGTGTCATGGAGCTATGGGGATCCGAGTGCCCGCAAGAAGCGGTATAAGTAGCAACGATTTTCAAGTAAGTGTAATTCGTAAACGAGGAAAGAGCTAAACGAACGACTATCATCACGTTTCTTAATGAACGAAAATTAGCTTAAACATGCATTTTCATTAAATTCAAGCTCCAGGACCTGGGACGGTTCTCTTGTAAGTATGGATCATGCTACAAATTCCGATTGAAAGTAAGAAAGACTAAAGTATATCCAAGAAATGAGAAACAAAGATTACTGCCAATAGTGTAAATCCAGAAAAGAAAATAGATGTGAAAGATTATTAAACCAGGTACGTAATTCACATTCATAAGTATTATTTTACATAGGAATAATTAATTAATATTTGTAACCTAAATGGCTCATATTTTGGTGAAATTAAGGGGAGAGGATGGTATTTTTTGGTGAAAAATGAGTGAATTTTAAAAAATCTTTAAAATACTCTGTGATATGTGTGGAATGCATAGTATAACATTTTGTGGGTATTTGTGTCCTTATCGGATGTTGAGTCGCCATTTTAAAACTTCCTTTCTTTAAAATACCCTTTGATATGTGTGTGGAATGCATTGCATAACATTTTGTGGGTATTTGTGCCCTTATCGAATGTTGAGACGTCATTTTTAAACTTCCTGCGTTATGGATTTTAAATCACACGCCCGCTTTTATCGGTTTCCAGTAACTTCATTTTTTTTTTTTTGCTACGTTGCCAGACAAAAATGGATATAATTTCTGAACTATTAAAGATACATGCATGAAATTTAGAACACACATTCTTTAGACTATTAGGAAACTTTTCTCTGTACCGGTAACAGAATTTTGTTAATTGATTTCATTTTAAAAAATACGTCCGTTTGCTTGCAAGAAAGAAAATCAGAAAATTGTTATTTTACAAACGTAGGGATTAATATCAAAACTCTGTTACAAACAATTTGTAGAACTTGCTTTTGCAAATACATTTCAAAAAAACTGTTTGAACCTATCTTTAAAAACGGTTTAGATATATCGGTTTTATTACAATCCTGCATTTGGTATATTTTCTTCAAATTTGGGCCCCCAAATATTTTTTTTTTATTTTTATTTGGTTGAGCTCTCTACATACAAAAAATTAATATTTTACCCAAATAAGAAAAAAGTTAAAACAATACCATCCTCTCCCCTTAACCAGAAGTATTTTTCATTAAACATATAGGTTACAGATTTCAGAGCACAATATTAAATCGAAACTAGAACTTTATAACCGAAATACTCAATATTAACATGAATAATTTTCCATTAATAACGTAATTTATGAATGAGTCACCTAAGTCGGCCGTACTGAGCAATGCAAATTGGATAATTACTCACAGCATTCTCATATCACTTAAAATTAAATGACAGTTTTACAGAAAAGTAACTGTTAGATCAGAAATTTGAGAACGATATCTTCCACTCAACTTTGGTCAAGAAGTTGAATTACATGCCATCCTCTACGTACATCACTCCATCGCCAAATACTGTAGAAATAAAAATAATTCTCTGTCGTGCGTATTGATAATTTTGTCCAGGTTGTGACGAGACACGAACTCTCTGTTGTAGGGTTTTGGTTTACCGACAGTCAGGTTCGAAATGAATAGGTATCTTCAGTGAAGGTAGGTACTTCAGTTAGGCTAACCCAAAGTGAGTGCTGTCGTGTGCGTTAAGTGGTACACGCAATCATAGCGAGAGTGCGTTACACACTAACAGGGCAACAGAGTTACACCACCATTGACTGCAGCAACTACATGTCCTGAGGTAATTGAAATTGCGTGTTGTGCTGCGTTTGCATCGCTGGTAATAATAACACTGCTAATGTTGCTATTTATTGATGTTACTATACTTCATACTGCTGCAGATGTCACTGCTCCACTTCCACTCATATTAAACCTATTATCATCCTACTAGCTTCAAATACTTGGGGTGTACTATAAGCAATAACATGAGCTGCTGCCAAGAAGTCCAAAGGAGGATAGCAATGGCAAAGGAGCATCTTCTGTGGACCTCTGGAAAAATAACTAGAAAGAGACCAGTGAAGTGCTTTGTGTCGAGTGTGTCATTGTATGAGACAGAAACTTGAACATTGCGACGAATTATTATTATTATTATTATTATTATTATTATTATTATTATTATTATTATTATTATTATATATTGTAATTACTAGGGCTAGGATTTTGATGACCTATAAATCGTGAAAAAATGTCCTAAAAACAATGTATTAATGACCTAAAAATCTTTCACAAATGCCCTTAAAAATGCCTTACATAATTGGCTTAGTAGGAAATGAGGTTTTGTACTACTTAATATTTACACTAGTAACTAAATTAAATTCTAGTACCAACATTCAAGTTTATTAAATGTTAAATAATTTTTTCTACTAAGTAGCACACTTTAATTATTTTACTTGATGTTGTTTCCATGTAATATACCACAAGACCACTCTTATCCGGGACTAGCAGGTATAGAGGAGTCTATATTCAAGGGGTGGTTGGACTGATCCATTACATGGGGTGTACTACGTTAAAATGGCAATATTTGTGTAGAAAACGATTAAAATATGATACAAAATAATGGACAAAATATGTAGATAAAATATCAAAGGAAATAAACATTACGTTACATTAATAATAGGAATTTATGGCCAAAATTAAATGAAAATGCCTAAAAAATGACCGAATAAAACAAAAAAATGCTCTTATGAGTTGAAACAGATAACAAATGCAAAAAAATGCCCTAACAAATATGTCTTAAAACACTCAGTTTATCACGTAACATATAAATGCTAAAGCAGTTATATTTCTGGCTTACTAGAAAAATAGGTGCAATTTCATCAAAATCCTAGCCCTAATAGTTACTATATTAATAATATTACAGTTTATTGTAGTTTTAGTGGATTAAGTGTACGTTTCTTTTATTTATTTTTGAAGGCAGATTAATTCCTACTCTACTTTAATTAAATAATATCTAAAATCGGTACAAAATTGCAACACTACTATCAAGAAGTCCATTGGAAATCAAGAAAAAAGATCCCTTTTTGAACAGGGTTAAGTAAAGAAAAACGACTAGAAGCATTTGAAATGTGGATGTGTACAAGAATGGGGAGTGTAGAATGGACAGCGAGAATAAGAAATTAAGCTGTGTTGGAAAGAGTGGATGAAGAAAAAATAATGCTGGAATTGATCAGGAAGAGAAAAAGGAATTGGTTGGGTCACTGGCTGAGAAGAAACTGCCTACTGAAGGATGCACTGGAAGGAATAGTGAACGGGAGAAAAGTTCCATGCAGAAGAAGATATCAGATTATTATAGAAGACCTTAGGATACCTGGATAATTTACGGAGACTAAGAAGAAGGCAGAAAATAAGAAAGATTGGAAAATGCTAGGTTTGCAGTGAAAGACCTGGCCTTGGGCAGTAAACTGTGAATAAATTAATAATTTAACGAATTTAACTTTAAAACAGAAATTAATGTAAAAAAAATTCCGCTGAAGATATCACTAAGATTGCAAGGAATGTTGCTCACATGACATTCAGGAATGAAGGGAAAAAATGTCAGAAATATTGATATTCGTGGAAATTATCACAGAAATTTTACTTGAAGCAAGTAAAGCGATAGGTTTGGAAGTAAATCCCGAAAAGACAAAGTATATGATTATGTCTCGTGACCAGAATATTGTATGAAATTGAAAAATACAAAAATTGGAGATTTATCTTCCAAGAGGTGGAAAAATTCAAATATCTTGGAGCAACAGTAATAAATATAAATGACACTCGGCAGGAAATTAAACGCAGAATAAATATGAGAAATGCCTGTTATTATTCGGTTGAGAAGCTTTTGTCATCTAGTTCACTGTCAAAAAATCTGAAAGTTAGAATTTATAAAACAGTTATATTACCGGTTGTTCTGTATGGTTGTGAAACTTGGACTCTTACTTTGAGAGAGGAACAGAGATTAAGGATGTTTGAGAATAAGGTTCTTAGGAAAATATTTGGGGCTAAGAGGGATGAAGTTACATGAGAATGGAGAAAGTTACACAACGCAGAACTGAACGCATTGTATTCTTCATCTGACATAATTAGGAACATTAAATCCAGACGTTTGAGATGGGCAGGACATGTAACACGTATGGGCGATTCCAGAAATGCATATAGTTGGGAGGCCGGAGGAAAAAAGACCTTTGGGGAGGCCGAGACGTAGATGGGAGGGTAATATTAAAATTGATTTGAGGGAGATGGGATAGGATGATGGAGACTGGATTGGTCTTGCACAGGATAGGGACCGATGGCGGGCTTATGTGAGGGTGGCAATGAACCTTCGGGTTCCTTAAAAGCCATTTGTAAGTAAGTAAGTAAGTGGAAATTATCAGGGAAAGGCATTTCAATGCACAGCTGCCATTTTGTATTCCTAATTACCCGTAAGGTAATAGTTTTACTAAAGCTGAAAGTAATATACAATTTCAAAAATGACGTATATTAAGTTTTCCAAATTGCAAGATTACATATTATTGTTGTTATTCATTGCTGAGAAAAAATAATATTGAATATCACTAATCTTTCAGTACTCAAAGCTTTACAGTGTATCCCCTTCAAAGTCGATAGAGCCATCAATGATGGAACATCAGTAGTACTGGTCGTTGTAAAATGAAGTTTCTTCTGCCCCATTTCCTATAGTTCCACTCCTTTCAGGCCCAATTGTATAAAACTTTCTGACTAAAGATCAACTTTGATCGAAGATCGAAAAGTAAACCGAGTTCAGACACTTCTTCTATTGTATAAAACTTTTCTGCGATCAAATTACCTTGGTTCAAATGCAATCTAAGTTCACATGAAAAGGATTTGGCAACATCGCATAAACAGGTGAAATACGTGATGCGCGGACCATGTTATACAGGTTTGTTCAGTGTTGCCAATCTAGCAATTTTAACTGAATTTTTCAACAACAATTTTTGTTATTTTAACTTTTATATTGCTTAAATAGGGATTTAGTGACCTTTTAGCACCCCATAGTGACAAATTTAATCTTTCTTTGTTGATAAAAGAAATCTAGCGACTTTACAACTACTTTTTCGCGACTTTCCGTATTACACTCTGTTGGAGACACTTTTTTTTTTTTTTGCAATGTAAATAATGGCGGACAATAAGAAGAAGGTTGACTGTTCTCCAAGTTTTATCATGTTATGGTGTTTGATACTGCTAAACATAATAAAGCTTTATAAAATGACAATTTTCGTTTAGTAATACAGTTAATTAATTGAACATTTATGAATGTACCTATCATATCCATTAATAATTAATGGTTGTTAAAAACATAATATAATTATAGGTTATGTTTTGATATTGCTGAACACGATAGCGCCTTATAAAATATAAGAATGTTTGTGTATTAAGGCAAGAAATTGAAAGAAATATATATGTACCTAATATATCTATTAATATTAAAATAATGGATATTTTATTTGTACAATCTGTCACTCGTATATTTCAAACAGAAAATTAAATAACTGAACTTGGATCATCTAACTTAATCGGAGAAATTTCTTCAGTCAAAGTTGACTTTAGTTTGAGACAAATTAATCTCAGATTAGACTTTATACAACACAAAATTTCCAAGTTCAGCTGAAACAAGGATCAATTTAACCTCTGATCTAAGATTAAATGGTTTATACAATCGGGCCTCAGTAACATAGATATTTAGCATTCTTTCTGTCGTTAGTTCAAGTGGCTGGTCAGATGTGAACACCATCTGTGTGTCTGCGGGTATATTTAGTGCCGGAGTGATAATTTATTGGAGCCGATATGAATATCTGGCGTCGTCTTCGTGTCCGTGAACCCTGGAGATTATGCAGCGCAGTACATGCTCTGACATCCCGCTGAGAAGTTTCTGTCTCACCGGGCGTTACTCACGTTTCCTTCATGTTCCTGAATCGGTTCCGATCGATAGGTCGTTTGTTATTGTAGCTAGGCATTGTTACTGTTCAAAAGCCTATTGCTCTGCGCTTCTATAGAACCGACAAATAGAAAGAAGCCTGTCAATAAAACATTCGAGGATGGAGAACTTGGGGCAGGGCATCCAAGCATAGCAAAATTTAAACACAACAGTTGTTATAATGTTAGACCTGACAGAAAACGTGGATCGTATCCTGTTACAATAATTGGAAATCTGGACCGCTGACTTTTTAATGATGTTCTAATGCTGACAGCTGAAAATATACACGGAAATACAAATCATGCATTTCGAACACAGGACTATTCAGCTGCAGTCAGTGTGGACGCTGGATATACAGTATGTTGTTATACATTTTGATGTGTTTTTTTCTGTTTGATGTCTCCGTTTGTGTTTCGTGTATTTATTCACTATCACCTTTACTTTTTAACTTCGCTTTAGAATATGCCATTAGGAAAGTTCAGGATAACAGGCAGGGTTTGGAATTGAACGGGTTACATCAGCTTCTTGTCTATGCGGGATGATGTGAATATGTTAGGAAAAATCCACAAACGATTAGGGAAAATACGGGAATTTTACTTGAAGCAAGTAAAGTGATCGGTTTGGAAGTAAATCCCGAAAAGACAAAGTATATGGTTATGTCTCGTAACCAGAATATTGTACGAAATCGAAATATAAAAATTGGAGATTTATCCTTCGAAGGAGTAGAAAAATTGAAATATCTGGGAGCAACAGTAACAAATATAAATGACACTCGGGAGGAAATTAAACGCAGAATAAATATGGGAAATGCGTGTTATTAGTCGGTTGAGAAGCTTTTATCATCCAGTCTGCTGTCAAAAATTCTGAAAGTTAGAATTTATAAAACAGTTATATTACCGGTTGTTCTGCATGGTTGTGAAACTTGGACTCTCACTCTGAGAGAGGAACATAGGTTAAGGGTGTTTAAGAATAAGGTGCTTAGGAAAACATTTGGGGCTAAGAGGAATGAAGTTACAGGAGAATGGAAAAAGTTACACAACGCAGAACTGCACGCATTGTATTCTTCACCTGATATAATTAGGAACATTAAATCCAGACGTTTGCGATGGGCAGGGCATGTAGCACGTATGGGCGAATCCAGAAATGCATATAGAGTGTTACTTGGGAGACCGGAGGGAAAAAGACTTTTAGGGAGGCCAAGACGTAGATGGGAGGATAATATTAAAATGGATTTGAGGGAGGTGGGATATGATGATAGAGACTGGATTATTCTTGCACAGGATAGGGACCGATGGCGGGCTTATGTGAGGGAGGCAATGAACCTTCGGGTTCCTTAAAAGCCATTTGTAAGTAAGTAAGTATGTTTATTTATTTCTTTTATCTTTATTTTTATGTAAGATTGCTGCGAAATGTGCCAGAAGGAATCGGTGAAAACATGATAATGCCGAAACTGATCAGGAAGAGAAAAAGAAATTAGCTGGGTCACTGGCTAAGAAGAAACTGCCTACTAAAGGATGCACTGGAAGGAACGGTGAACGGGAGAAAAGTTCGGGGTAGAAGATGATATCAGATGATAGACAAAATTAAGATATATGGATCATATGCGGAGATTAAGAGGAAGCCAGAAAATAAGAAAAATTGGAGATTGTTGGACTTGCTGTAAAAAATCTGTCCTTGAAGAGAAAATGATAAAGGAATGAATTTCTGGGAAATAAAACGAAATTAAAAAAGAATGCTATGAAAACCATTAAGAACTGGAGGAAATTATTTTAATTGTCCCAAAAAGAGCAAATGACCTATCGGAAAAAAATGACAAATAATTAAAAAATGCAACGTAAGAATTACATATTTTGTTTTATTCTAACATTATAGTACATTATGCAACGAGCCTATAATGATAGTAATGTTTGTTTATGAAACGAGCGCAAGCGAGTTTCATCATTTTCATACGAGCGTCTTAATTACCATTATATGCAAGTTTCATACGACTTTTTATGCTCGACCATATTTCTAACTTGAAATTATTCAGAAGTATTCATTTTATTTGTATCTGACAGAAGATCGGAAGTGACCTTGTTCATAGCTCGTTAATTGTGAGATGTGCGCAGACGCGAAAGTATTGATTTTTTCCGAGGAACAATAATGTCATTGACTTTGATGTAATGTAACATGAACTAATTTTGATATAACCTGGAAATTGATTTAGAATTGAAAAACGAGATGACAAATTGAATTTATTTGAATATTATTTACAATTAACGCTAATTATTATAGTAACAGAACATAACCTTCTGCGACAGTATTGGATTTCCAGCCTCCGTGACGTTTCCCTCGTTGTCTTTCGATTGCATATCCGAGAATAATCGAAAACCTGAACTTTAATGAATAGGTGTACTTTAATGACATGCATTAAAGGACTGCTACCAGGTGTATAATTACTACATTTCGGCATGGTCGAGCATAAAATGAATTACTGTATTAAAGGAAATCATTTTAATGTTAAAAGAAATATAACTTAATGATATTTCATCAACATCCACTCCTAGGTATGGTATCCCTGGACAACCGTCCATTACACGTACATACAAACACAGACTCATACGGACAACGAAATGAATAATCCTTCGGAGCAAGCTTACTTATTGGAGAAAATTCGTCATAGGTTTTCAGTAATTGTGAAAGTAATTGTAAGAGAAGAAAACAAGAAGAAATCAATATCACGAATTCTTTGAAATATTGCTTGGGGACGTTTATTGTATATTTTAAAGAATTCAGCTAAATTGTTCTTTGAACTACTTTATTTTAAGAACTGGAAATAGATTTTTGTCCTTAGATTGACAAGCGTAACAGCCGGAACTGTTTCTTGAAATGTGATGTAGATCACTTCTGTACGCAACACGCAATCCCAGGAATTGAGATTTGCATTTTTGTATGTACGACGTATTACAGGAGATTTGATTTAGCCCCAACCCGAGTGCTGAACCCGTCGGTTTTGCTGCAAAACAGTGCGAGCGTTTATTTTCCTTTGTTCGTTTACCTCACGTTCGTTCTCGCGCTGAGAGATGCAGCAAATCTGCTCATGATACTTAGTTCTACTTTAGTTGCTTCCAAAGTAAGATCTTACAAAAGCCTGAACAGGGTACGGGGAATGGATTATGCTCCAAGTGTTCCTGTGATCGCCTCTCAGAACTCATTCTACCGCCTCTCTATATTAAATTTCGGTTCCGAGCCATTTACCGTACATCCAATGCCAAACTTACAGTACGTAATACTCGTTTTATATAAATTCAAATTTACAGTGGGTAATAAAGGACGCTTAACTACGCCCTCTTTTTAAGTCGGTGAATACAAAAGTTGGTGTTACCTGGTTGAGGACACTGGACTCTTTCACTGGCATTATCACCTTTACCTCATTCAGACGTTAGACAACCTTATTCCTTTGCTGTGGTCATGCCGGAGAATCAGTCCCATTCCGAGGCTTATTTGAAGGATTCGTAACAAGCTGTTTTTACGGTGATGGATTGTTAGCCCTTCGTCCAACACCCAAGCTGGAGGACCACCCCTTATCGGCTGTCCTGAAAGTTAGAATTTGTAAAACAGTTATATTACCGGTTGTTCTGTATGGTTGTGAAACTTGGACTCTCACTTTGAGAGAGGAACAGAGATTAAGGGTGTTTGAGAATAAGGTTCTTAGGAAAATATTTGGGGCTAAGAGGGGATAAAGTTACAGGAGAATGGAGAAAGTTACACAACGCAGAGCTGCACGCAATGTATTCTTCACCTGACATAATTAGGAACATTAAATCCAGACGTTTGAGATGGGCAGGGCATGTGGCACGTATGGGCGAATCCAGAAATGCATATAGAGTGTTAGTTGGGAGGCCGGCGGGGAAAAGACCATTGGGGAGGCCGAGACGTAGATGGGAAAGATAATATTAAAATGGATTTGAGGGAGGTGGGATATGATGGTAGGGACTGGATTAATCTTGCTCAGGATAGGGACCAATGGCGGCCTTATATGAGGGCGGCAATGAATCTCCGGGTTCCTTAAAAGATAGTAAGTAAGTAAGGTGCTAGATAACCATAGCAGTTGGTAAAGCGTCGTAAAATAACCAATTAAAAAACAAAAGTTGGTAGCACCACAACTACTCGCTATCCATGTCAATAGCCACTGTAGTTCCAAATTCTGTATGCGGGTTATTTCTATACACGTTTTTATTTTTTGAGTTCCCCCATACGTCGAAATCGCTTACGGCATTACAAGAATACAGTACACTGTAAGATCTCGAAATTCATCTGTCTAATAAAAAGATCAGCCATGTACCACTTTATTTGTAACCACCTGGTAATGTGATTCTTCACTTGACATAATTAGGAACATTAAATCCAGACGCTTGAGATGGGCAGGTCATGTAGCACGTATGGGCGAATCCAGAAAATTCATATAGTTGGGAGGCCGGAGGGAAAAAGATCTTTGGGGAGGCCGAGACGTGGATGGGAAGATAATATTAAAATGGATTTGAGGGAGGTGGAATATGATGATAGAGACTGGATTAATCTTGCTCAGGATAGGGAACACTGGCGGGCTTATGTGAGGGCGGCAATGAACCTCCGGGTTCCTTAAAAGCCAGTAAGTAAGTAAATAATAATAATTATAATAATAAATAATAATAATAATAACTTTAGTGATTAAACTGTGCCTTTTTACCTCTATAGGACAGAAAACATAATGAAACAAAAGTGAATCATTTAGGCCTACATGTAGTCCGTAAGCAAGATAGGTGAAACTCCATCTATTGCTAAAACTCGAATAAAGTTTTAGCAGTTGCTAGGCACAAACTGCGTCGGTGAGTTCTAGAGAAGATTGGATAAGAACGGAAAGGATGGCAAATTTAAATTGTTACAAGTCTGCAAGAAATGAGGAGAGGGAATATTTCGTTTCTTTTACGCGAAATCTGCAGATTCTATTTTCAGATGTCACAGATGAATTCGAATGGGATTTAGCGGAGTGTGATGAAGGTTAGTTATTCCTGGTAAATGTCACAGTTTCAATATTTCATTAGCGATGCTCTAACTATAGTAGATTCTCATGCATAATTTAAAAAACATGGGCCAGGCCTGACGTGCAATTTAGATTCGTCAATTAAAACTATTGGCAACGTGACATTACACGTCATTCGAGAGCCATGAATCATTGACACGGCCATCAAAGCACAGGTGGGCGTAGCTTGTCACTGTCATACTCCTCTGAAATATATATAACGCATTTACGGCAGGTAGGCCTGTGATATCCACAAATGTTTGTGAAATATGGGGTGTGAAATTGAGAATATCTCTATTTAATGGCCTGCTTTGAATACAATTAGCACTGACTTCGTTTATGTTTCGTTGTTAACAGTGTACGTGCGACTCTCGGGGTTAGCAGACACCAGCGCGGAGGCGGTGGCGGGCACGGTCATGGTTTGCGATGACGATCAGTTGAAGAAAACTTCACAAATGTTGCATAAGTTATCCCGTCTGGAAGCCAGAAATCCCGTCAGGAACACATTCCTGTCCTCCTTCATAAGATTACCCTATCTTTCGATAAGGTGCAAAAACTCAAATATCTTGGAGCAATTTGATTGTATATGTTTGTATAGTTTGGCTGATGAATTGTATATGTTCTTAAAATGATTACTAGTCTGTGTCGCTCTACTGATGAATTGCATATAGACCTACTGTAAATTGAATGGTAATATGTATAGCTCAACTGATGAATTGATTATGATTGTAAATTGAATTAATCTACTTGATATTAATTGCACAAATTTGTATAGCTTAATGAAAGTATGCTACTTTGTATTGTATATATTTGTATAGTTTTGGCCGATGAATTGTATATGCTTTAAATTGAATAGTAATCTATATAGCTCTACTGATAAATTGTTTGTGTTTGTAATTTGAAGTAGTTTGCATGATATGTATTATCAATTTCTGTATATCACAACTGATTGAATTGTTTTTGCCTTAAATTTAATTAACTTGTTTTGTATTATACATATAGCTCAACTTATGAATGATCGTTTGCGTTTGTAAATTTAATAATCTGATTGGCTATGTATTGTATACTTTTAGTAGAGCCATCGAGTAGCTCAGTCGGCAGACTCGCTGGGCTGCTGATCCGGAGCTGCGTTCGGGCTTGGGTTGGATCCCCTTTGGTCTTTGGTTTCTTCCGAGGTTTTCACCAGCCGTGGGACTGAATCCGGATGGTCTATGGCGAGTCTATGGCGAGTCCTTGGCATCAACACCTTTGATTTGATTACCTGGTTGGGTTTTTCCGAGGTTTCCCCCACCAAAAGGCAAATGCCGGGTAATATTTTGGCGAATCCTCGGACCTCATCCCATCTCACTACATCTCGCCGGGAGAAAAAAAAAAAAATTGTAAAAAATTGCACAAAATTGTAAAAATTGTAGAAAATTACTAAATTGTAAAACTATAAAAATTTGTAAAAATTGTAATTGTAATATATAAGATCTATGGAATAAAATAAATGAATAAATGAATGAATGAATGAATGAATGAATGAATGAACAACAGTAACAAATATAAATGACTCTGGAGAGGAAATCAAACACAGAATAAATATGGGAAATGCCTGTTATTATTCGGTTGAGAAGCTTTTGTCATCCAGTCTGCTGCCAAAGTCTGAAAGTTAGAATTTATAAAACAGTTATTTTATCGATTGTTCTGTATGGTTGTGAAACTTGGACTCTCACTTTGAGAGAGGAGCAGAGATTAAGGGTATTTGAGAATAAGGTTCTTAGGAAAATATCTGGGGCTAAGAGGGTTGAAGTTACAGGAGAATGGAGAAAGTTACACAACACAGAACTGCACGCATTGTTTTCTTCACCTGACATAATTATGAACATTAAATACAGACGTTTGAGATGAGCAGGGCATGTAGCACGTATGGCCGAACTCAGAAATACTATATAGAGTGGTACTTGGGAGACCGGAGGAAAAAAGACCTTTGGGGTGGCCGAGACGTAGATGGGAAGATAATAATAAAATGGATTTGAGGGAGGTGGGATACGATGATAGAGAGTGGATTAATCTTACACAGGTTAGGGACCGATGGCGGGCTTATATGAGGGCGGCAATGAAGCTGCGTGTTTCTTAAAAGTCATTTGTAAGTTGTACCCCGCAATATGCCCTCAAGTTCGATGGGACAAAAATTTATTGGAATAATTTCACAGTCAATTGGCTAGTCTGCTAAATAGAGGCAACTCATCCTACCGATGGCTTTCTATGCTTTTCCTAAAGCGCTAAGACAAATATGAGCCCTAAAAGAATTGGGCCACGGACATACATCACTTCCCACTTCGATTTTGGCATTTTCAAAGTTAAAATGACAATTCGTGCAGTTCTGCGTTGTGTAACATTCTCCATTCTAGGCTTATTGTAACTTCATCCCTCTTAGCCTCAAATATTTTCCTAAGCACCTTGTTCTAAAAAACACCCTTAACTTCTGTTCCTCCCTCAAAGTGAGAGTCCAAGTTTCACAACCATACAGAACAACCGATAATATATCTGTTTTATAAATTCTAACTTTCAGCTATTTGAAAGCAGACTGGATTGAAAAAGCTTCTCAACTAAATAATGATAGGCATTTTCCATATTTATTTTGTGTTTAATTTTCTCCCGAATGTCATTTATATTTGTTACTGTTGCTCCAAGATATTTGAATTTTTCCACCTTTTCAAACGATATATTTCCAATTTTTATATTTCCATTTCTCAAGTGGGTGTTTAAACAGGTATGCGGTAGTACAATGTACAGTTCATAGAAGTTACGCGAACGATTCTGCTAACAAGAAAATATTGTAAGAGTAAAGATTTCCCTACATATTGAATGTACCGATTCAGCTATTTCAGGTTGATGACTTTACAGTATTTCGACATCTGCTCACCTATTTGAAATAATAAGTTATTATGTAAAAGAAGACCTAAAAAAATTAAACATAAATATTGGATAAATAGAACAATAGGAAAGATTGATGTACACTTGTTTTTTGTAGAGTTAAAAAAAAGTAATACATAAATAAGCCTTAAGATCTTGTTTTGTTTTAAATAAACGCGCTTGGTTGAAACTTGCACTAAAAAATTGGTAAGGTAATAACTGCCTCCCATTGGAGATAGCCCAGAAGGACTCAGTATACTCTCCTACATGAATTTTGCAGTATTAAATGTTTACATAAATTTGTTGACAGAAAATTAAAATAAACATATATGAATTATAAAGTGAATAAAAAGAAATTAAACAGAGTGAATATGATGACTCAGAATTTGGCAAGAGCGTTTCAAAACTGAAGTTATGATGTCAGCAGTAAGTGTCTGTGGTAGTTCAAAAGTCTTCCTGAAGCTTTCAAAGAACTTGGGAATCACACCACGAGCTCCAATAAGAAGACCAATCACCTCAATGTCTTCAAGCTGGTATTTTGCTTTGAAGTAATCAACTGTTGGCAGATGAATGTTATTATAAGTGCTTGTTAAAACCAACATAAATTGGAAAAGATATATGATGGAAAATGTATATTTATATTTCTTATGTATATTTATTGCGTATAATTGCTATTCCTGTACTTACATGTTAATTGTAATTTATTAAGTTTATGTACTTTTTGTGAACTATTATTAATAAATATCTATATCCATATACGAATAAAAATATTTTCATTTCTAGTTATGTTTTGCTCACGAGACATGATCATATAGGCCTACTTTGTCTTTTCGGGATTTACTTCCAAACCTGTTTCTTTACTTGCTTATTATTATTATTATTATTATTATTATTATTATTATTATTATTATCATCATCATCATCATCATCCTTCATGCATTAGGAAATTGATTCCTGTAGCAGCTACTGAAATTGGTCCATCCATCTTTTGGCTGGTCTTCCAATATCTTTTCTTTCCGGAGGTTTATATTTCCAAAACTTATATGGCATCCTGTCCTCCTGCATCCTTGAAATGTGAGACATCCATGTATTACTTTATTCTTCTATTTTATTATTTAATTCATATATCTCAAGTTCTTCTCTTATTTCTTCGTTTCTTTTATGTTCTATTGTCCTTTAACCTACTACGCTTCTCAAAAATTTCATCTCATTTGTTTGTAATCTAGAGGCATCTCTCTTTTTTCATAACCCATATTTCGCTTACTTATAGTAAACTGGGCACTGACATCACCTTATAAAATTTTAACAATGTATCTTTTCCAGCTTTTGATTTCAGGGTTCTTCTTATTGTTCCATTTATGTAATTAAATTTTTCTTTTTGATCATAGTCTCCTTTATAAGATAAGGTAACGCCCAAAAATTTAAATTTATTTACCTGTTCTATGATACTGTTACCTATTAATATTTTAGATCTTACAGGAGATTTGCCACAAAATGCCATAGTTTTAGTCTTATGTACAGATATCTTCATATTATAGTTATTATTATTATTATTATTATTATTATTATTATTATTATTATTATTATTATTATTATTATTATTATTCTATTACTCTAAGAATTCCGTGCGTAGGCTATGTTCGAAGTAGACAATGTTCGTTGCAACTTAGGCCTGTCTCGCACTCCCAGTCTAGCGGAGCCCCGACGCAGGACAAAAATGTAATATTATGGGAATAATAATATCGCGTCACCTAAGAATGACGGAATACTTTATTTCGTGGAATATTTATAGAATGCAAAGGAGCTTGTAGCGCTAAGTAACGGAACTCGCGTGATATTGCAGATAGCAGAAAGGCTGGAGGGAGGAAATTCGGCATCTTGCATGCTTTATTGTGTTGTGCGTGTTGCCTACAAGTCAGGAGCAAACACCACCGGTACACTTCGGAAAAACGTGTTAAGCAGTTTTTATTTTGAAGCGAGATTTGGTATCTCATAAGTCTTATGTGTTCATAACCCAGTCTTCTCTATTGACGCACGTTCTTATACAAGAGGCCTGAATCATATCTGTAAGTGTTCTTCCATAATGATTGAACTATGATAAAAAAATTCTAGATTTTACATTTCGTTTTGAGATACGGGAAGTCCCAGCGTTTCGACACTGTACATTCACTCCCCACAGCAATACGATGCAAAACTGAAAGCGTTGCTCTCTATGTCTCGCAGTTATACTGGGTGTTCATTTCAAAGTGTGTCATGACGTCACTGTTGGTGGGTCACCGATTTGAAGCGAGTTTCAGCTTATATGTCAGAGAAGTTGCCTATTATTTAAGGCGTTCTTCAATCTGAACTTGAGAACGTGTACGGTATAACTTGAACGTCGTAGCAACAGATGGCGGTCTGTACGGTCTGTGTGCTACCATAACCTCTTTCGAACTGTGTTTTGCGCCGGCAAGTCGTACGCAGGGTATTTGTTATCATCGGTTGCGTACGGCAACATTCCACAACACAAATCAAATGCTCAGTGTCCATGTTGACCGTCGAAGTTAATGTCAACAAATACGTAAGTAATCGTCTTAACCCTCTTCCCATATCCCGACAGTACATATTTCCAAATAGTTCACATTCCTGCCACTACCGGCGTTACCGTACGTATCGTTACGTACTCTTCAGAATGAACGTTGTACTTGCTAGGCAACATCTCTGCCTCACAGGTTATACACCTCTGCGGAAGTGTAGGAAGATTGAATTCTCTAGGCTCATCGGCTAGCCACATGACGGCATACAGCGAGCCATGACACATTTTGAACTGAACACCCAGTATAGGGGCATCATTTTATTTTTACTAACATTTCTTTTTTTTACTAGATTATTTTACGACGCTTTATCAACAGCTCAGGTTATTTAGCGTCTGAATGAGATGAAGATGATAATGCCGGCGAAATGAGTCCGAGTACAGCACCGAGAGTTACCCAGCATTTGCTCATAGTGGGTTGAGGGAAAACCCCGAAAAAACCTCAACCAGGTAAATTGCCCCGACAGGAAATCGAACCCGGGCCACCTGGTTTCGTGGTCAGACGTTCTAGCCGTTACTCCACAGGTGTGGGCTCTAATATTTCTAATATTAACCTGGCTATACCTTTGGATTAACGATTGAGAACCGGAAACACTGTTTGCTACCCCCTTCCACGACTAGAGTTCGATGATACTTGCATAAAATATAAACAGATTACTTTACTAGGTATAGGAAGTAAGAAAAGTAGTTCATCCATTTACGTAAACTATGAAATATCGCGATTTTGAGTTTGATAATTCTCATTAAGTTTTCTTTAATCAAAATACAGTATTATAGTAGACCTGGTTGGCGAGTTGGTATAGCGCTGGCCTTCTCACGATCCCGGGCTGAGCATTTATCCATGCTGACATATTTTACTGGCATGTAAAAGAACTCCTGCAGGCAAAATTCCGGCACATCCGGCGATGCTGATATAACCTCTGCAGTTGCGAGCGTCGTTAAATAAAACATAACATTACAATATTGTAGAGTGCTTTTAATGAACTGAGCTATCCATGCGGACATATTCATTATGAAAACAATCAATATAGATTGGATATTTAAAAAAATCATAATATTTTTTAAACAAAAAATGGTGGACGTTCATTTCGATAGAAGCTTCAGTTCTTTTGTGCATATTATCGCACTATAGACTATTGTACCTAATTCCCATTTCCAATTTTGTCCTTCGTACTGGTAACTCATGTTGAAATAATTCTGTACCTACTCTATAAAAGAGTACCTTACGTACTGTAAATTCAATCTTCACTTCTGCCCGATCCGAAAAGATAAAATTACTCAGACATGATATCTACTGTCCGTTCAAGTGGTTATGTCGCAGGATCGTAGAAAGAGGGGAAATCACGTGACAGTTAATTAACGAGGCCATTTTATTTAAGTTATTTTAAACAGTTGTGCAATATTACGCAGAAGTCCAATTCCTAACAGAAAATGTTTTCAGAAAAGGACAAAGAGAGCCCAACTACTAGCCTTTACAGAGGGGTGAGCAGAAGCAAATGGAGGAAACCGGGATGTGACGTAAGCAAACGGACGCACAGTAACTATGCGAAAATATGATTCAATAAAACTCTTTCTTCACTGGAAAACACGACCATATTTTTGGAACGTACTATACTCACACGAAGTATTGACATCATAGCGTATTCCCAGACTACCAAGAAAGGTTATATAATTGATCCTACCACAAGGATTGAAACGGGGAGTAGCCAGCCGGAGGATGTCAATCAAGAAAAGAACAACATTTATCTGCCAACAGTTGATTACTTCAAAGCAAAATGCCAGTTTGAAACATTGAGGTGGTTGGTCTTCTTATTGGAGCTCGTGGTGTGATTCCCAAGTTCTTTGAAAGCTTCAGGAAGACTTTTGAACTACCACAGACACTTACTACCGACATCATAACTTCAGTTTTGAAACGCTCTTGCCAAATTCTGAGTCACCATATTCACTCTCTTTAATTTCTGTTTCTTCACTTTATAATTCATATATGTTTATTTTAATTTTCTGTCAACAAATTTATGTAAACATTTAATATTGTAAAATTCATGTAGGAGAGTATACTGAGTCCTTCTGGGCTACCTGCAATGGGAGGCAGTTAACAATTTAAAAAATACTGTTTACTATCATCATAGGGCGACTTTGACTGCATATACGCCCTTGGTTCTGTGTAGAGGACGATTGAACTTCATTAGTAGAAGGGGTGGGAGTGAAGTACATTAAAAACTCAGATACAATAAAAATTGAAGTAAAAATAAAATGATGTCCCTGTAGAAACCACTCACTGTCTCTCGTGCGAGATGCGAGATCTGTATACCTGGCAGTTATAGAAACCACTCACTCTCTCTCATGTAGTCGGGCCTCTCACCTCGCACATAGCATGCGTCGGTTTAGAAAAACCAAGGCTTTAGAGAGCTCGAGCCTTTCCAAGGATAAGCGAGTCTTGAGCGAGTACAACCACTGTTTTGCACGGCTATATTGTACACCCCTCAGTACACTCGATATCTCCCACTTATAGTTTCCTTGAATATATTGTAACGTTGTGTGCTCCGTGGTTCGTATCACCAAATAATAGCTTGTTGTTTCTGTTGTGTTTAATATGCATTAAGCTTCTGAACGTCGCACGTTCTTTGATAGGAAGTCAAGAGTAAGTAATAAATGTTGCAATACTGACTATGGGTGTCATCATAAGGCCATTATAATGTCCACTTGTATATCGAACAACGAAATGGTGGATTATCTTAAGAAAACAGACGCTAGGTAACCTCTGGGTGACCCTCAGATATCACGAGACACAAACAATGTAATTTCCAAATATTTGTGTCCACACATTTCTGGTGACATTGAGGTTATCATGATGATTAAATTCCTCCTCATACTGGTGCCTTATGAAAAAGGTAGGCCTATAACAGTCAGTGATTGCATGGTTTATGAGTATTCTAGGAACCTTCGCCAAGGAACATATAAAAGGAAATTACAATACTCTCTTCCTTAATATATTGTTATGCTCGACCGTGTCGAAATGTCCCAATTACTGGATACATTTTAAAAGTCCTTTAATGCATGTCATTAAAGTACACCTATTCATTAAAGTTCAGGTTTTCGGTTATTCTCGGATATGCAATCGAAAGACAACGAGAAACGTCACGGAGGCTGGAAATCCAATACTGTCGCAGAAGGTTATGTTCTGTTGCTATAATAATTAGCGTTAATTGTAAAATAATATTCAAATAAATTCAATTTGTCATCTCGTTTTTTAATTCTAAATCAATTTCCAGGTTATATCAAAATTAGTTCATGTTATATTACATCAAGGTCAATAACATTATTGTTCCTCGGAAAAATCAATACTTTCGCGTCTGCGCACATCTCACAATTAACGAGCTATGAACAAGGTCACTTCGGATCTTCTGTCAGATAAAATAAAAGTGAATACTTGTGAATAATTTCAAAGTTAGAAATATGGTCGAGCATAAAAGTCGTATGAAACTTTATAATGGTAATTAAGACGCTTACGCTCGTTTCATAAACAAACATACTGCAATCTTAATTACTATCATTATAGGCTCGTTACATCTTACTATTTCTTCACATCTATTACTGGGTCCACACCTCTGGAGTAACGATTGGCGCATCTGGCCGCGTAACCAGGTGGCCCGGGTTCGATTCCCGTCGGTTCAAGTTACCTGGTTGAGGTTTTTTCCGGGTTTTCCTTCAGCTCAATATGAGCAAATGCTGGGTAACTTTCGGTGTTGGACCCCGGAATCATTTCACTGGCATTATCACCATCATCTCATTCAGACGCTAAATAACCTTATAAGTTGATAAAGCGTCGTAAAATAACTTACTAGCCTAAAATGAAATCTATTACTGGACACAATCATGGACATCGACCTGCACACATCAAAATCCTTAAAGACTTAATTTCTTCGAGTACCTTTCAACAACTATGTTATCCAGCAAGTATAAAATACTACATAAGTTTCAAATAAAGACAACCAAGCTTTGTTTATTATTACTGTAGATTTACTCGTAGAAACCTCTTCGCCTTTTCCCTTCATGACGGTGCTCGCTTACACTACTGATTGAAAACTAACATTGATACTCATACTTTAACAGACACGCTGCTCTAGGTTTACCATTAAAAAGTACCGGTAACAAAACACATTATTTAGATGTTATGACAGTTTTCATTCGGTCTACCATGGAATGCCTAAAAATTAATAATTAACATGTAACCCACTAACATATAACAAGAAAATTAGAAACGTGTTAATATCTTAAATTTGATTAAATAAATTTATAGCCTATGTGTATGAATTAATCAACCTATATTATATTTGTATTCTATAATTTTGAAATATGTATTAATCCTACTTTTCACATGCGATATTATTCTTCTCTAGTGTTAATATTATATTATATACTTAATTCCATTGCCGCTGTAATTATATTTTAGTTCCTATTTTATTTTACTTATTTATTTATATTATTATTATTATTATTTTTCATTTTAATATTATATCTGAACTGCGACCGAGCACGAGCGCTGCTCATTCGGTCTCAAATTTTGTTAATACTACTGTATCTTCTTTTTATATTGCTTGTATTATTTTATTTGTATTTCTCTTTGTTTGTTTTTGTAATTATATTTCTTTATTCTGTATATTTGAATTTAAATAAATTAAATAAATAAATTCTATGTATTTTAGCTTAAAAAAAAAACATAGCCTACAAACACACACCATACACGCACGCACACACACACACACACAGGTTGAGAATTTTTATAGATTTATTAATTTGTCCTACAGAATAATATCTGTAATATTGAGAATTAATATTTGAGGATAAAAATTCGTGTGGATTGAATTCGGCGTAGCTCAGTGGTCAGAGCGCTTGGTACGTAGAACCAAGGACCCGGGTTCGATCCCCGGCGCCGGAGCCAATTTTTCTCTTCAAATATGAATTGTCAATATTACAGATATTATTCTGTAGGACAAATTAATAAATCTATAATATTCTCGTAGCTGCAGTGCATATATTTGTACAGATTACTGTGCACTTAACTGCGGAATTTTAAACAAGTCACTCAGCTGAGTGCGCTCCTAGTACAGGGACATCATTTTATTTTTACTTAAACTTTTATTGTACCTGAGTTTTTTAATGTACTTGACTCCCACCCCCTCTACTAGTAAATTTCCAACCGTGTCTCTACACAGAACCGAGGCCGCGCATGCAGTACTGAGTTAGTGAGTATACTACGTTCCAGAAATATGTTCGCGTTTTCCAGTGACGAAAGAGCTTTCAATATTGAATCATATTTTCGCACAGGTACTGTCGTCCGTTTGCCTACGTCGCATCCCGGTTTCCCCACCTGCTTCTGTTCGCCCTCTGTAAAGTCTAGTAGCTGGGCTGTCTTAACTCTTTTCTGAAAACATTAATTTCTGTTAGAATTGACGTCTACGTAATACGAGTATTATACAACTGTTTAAAATAACTTGAATAGAAGGGTCTCGTTAAGTAATTAACTGCCACGTGATTCCCCCTTTCTACGACCCTGCGACAAAACCACTTGAACGGACAGTAGATAGCACTTCTGAGTAATTTTATCTTTTCGGATCGGGCAGAAGTGAAGATTAAATTTACAGAGTAGGTATAGAATTATTTCAACATGAGTTACTCGTACGAAGGACGAAACTGGTAATTGAAATTAGATCCAATAGTCTATAGTGCGATAATATGCACAAAAGAACTGAAGCCTGTATCGAAATGAACGGCCACCATTTTCAAAAATGTGTTTAAATATCCATATTATGATTATTTTTCAATTTAACTTCATTCTTCTTTATATTGTACGCTAATGTGCTGTAACAGTACAATATACACTGCATAATTAATACGTCCGAATGGATAGCTCAATTTGAGTAAAAACACCAAGTGTTAATACAGTACTGTATTTTGATTAAACAAAAACCTAATGAAAATTATAAAAATCAAAATCGCGATATTTCCTAGTTTACGTAAATGGATGAACTACTTTTCTTCCCACCTATACCTAGTAAATTGATTTGTATTTTACGCCAGTATCATCGAACTCCAGTCTTGGAAGGGGGAGCAAGCGGTGTTTCCGGTTCTAGACCTTTAATCCAAAGATATAGCCAGGTTAATATTAAAAATGCTGTAAAAATAAAATGATGTCCCTGTATAATGGCAGTTGACTTGGACATATACGTCAACATATATGCCTAACTTGGAGTCAGGCTACAAAGGGAAACATTGACGGAGGAGGGTTCGGTCCGGTACTGTGGATTGAATTCGGCGCAGCTCAGTGGTCAGAGCGCTTTGTACGTAGAACCAAGGATCCGGGTTCGATCCCCGGGGCCGGAGCGAATTTTTCTCCTCAAATAATTAATTGAGAATTTTTACTTTTCTGAGTCCAGGTTAATTGTTAATTGATAAGAAATCTGTTTTTAAAGAGAAATGTGTGTATGTTGCATTTTTGAGCAGCAGACATGAATCTACTCCGGGGGTAACAGTGAGACGTTGAAAAGTACAGTAGAATTACCATTGCTGATTTCCGTTGTAGAGCACGCGTCACTGTGGGCGAGCCGGCTGTACATCGTTGGGTGGATCCTCGGTTGCCCGCTGCCAATACAAGGACCCGTGTGGTGTCTGCCCGAGCTCTATATTGTTACAACACTTTCAATATATAGTTCGCCCTCTTGAGGTACTTCTCTTCCCCCTGGTGCAGGGTGGTTCGTAAAATGGTACCCTCTCGCCGTAAAAGTGTCCCCATGCAATGCAGTCACATATTCCAAGCATTCATTTGTCTAATGGCAGGTACATCATTGTCTCATATGGGCCCTTACCACCCAGTATCGGTCTCATTATGAGATTTTTTATAGACCTGGCCATTCTCAAGATGATGTCTATTATGATTATGTCTCGTGGCAAGAATATTGTACGAAATGAAAATATAAAAATTGAAAATTTATGATTTCAAAAGATGGAAAAAATCAAATACCTTGAAGCAACAGTAACAAATATAAATGACACTAGGGAGGAAATTAAACGCAAAGTAAATATGGTCAATGCCTGTTATTATTCGTTGAGTAGATTTTGTCATCTAGTCTGCTTAAAGAAAATTGAAAATTAGAATTTATAAAACAGTTATATTACCGGTTGTTCTGTATGGTTGTGAAACTTGGACTCTCACTTTGAGAGACGAACAGAGATTAGAGTGTTCAAGAATAAGGTGCTTAGGAAATTATTTAGGGCTAAGAGGGATGAAGTTACAGGAGAATGGAGAAAGTTACACAACACAGAACTGTACGCATTGTATTCTTCACCTGACATAATTAGGAACATTAAATCTAGACGTTTCAGATGGGCAGGGCATGTAGCATAATATACAGGTGAATCCAGAAATGCATATACTGTAGAATATTATTTGAAGACCTAAAGGAAAAAGACCTTTGGGGAGGCCGAGACGTAGATGGAAGGATAATATTAAAATAAATTTGAGAGAGGTGGGATATGATGCTAGGGACTGGATTAATCTTGCTCAGGATAGGGACCGATGGCGGGCTTATGTGAGGGCGGCAATGAACCTCCGGCTTCTCTAAAAGCGTTGCAAGTAAGATTATTTAACGATGCTGTACCAATTACTAGATTATTTAGTGTCGATGGGATTGGTGATATTTATATGATGCCGAGGATCCACAACAGATTACCTGACATTTGTTTTACAGTTGAGGAAAATATCGGAAAAAATCCAACCAGGAAATCAGCCCAAGCTGGAATCGAACTCATAGTTTTGAGGTGAAAATTTTATGTCATATTCGGTTGTTGTTTTATATAATTGATGTGCTGCAATCTCAAATTCGTCTTTAGAATTTGATATAAATACCTGATCATCGGCATAACTTATAGTATTGTTTGGACTGTCCATGTTAGTTGTATAACATTATTGACAGTTTTATTCCATTGTAGAATTCCTTCTCGCACATTTTTACTGGTATAACCTGTATGGATTCCGATATTTGACCCTTTGTTAATTTTATTTGAACTTTTGAATTCTGATGTAAGCTTTGTATTGCCTATATTAGATGCTGATCTATGTGATTTTTCAGTAGTTATTATTATTATTATTATTATTATTATTATTATTATTATTATTATTATTATTATTACTATTGCTATTATTGTTGTTATTGTTACTATTATTACTTACTTATTTATTTACTTAGTTACTTAGGCCTACTTACTTACTTACTGGCTTTTAAGGAACCCGGAGGTTCATTGCCACCCTCACATAAGCCCGCCAGTCGTCCCTATCCTGGGCAAGATTAATCCATTCTCTATCATCATATCCCACCTCCCTCAAATCCATCTTAATACTATCTTCCCATCTACGTCTCGGCCTCCCTAAAGGTCTTTTTCCCTCCGGCCTTCCAACTAACACTCTATATGCATTTCTGAATTCGCCCATACGTGCTACGTGCCCTGCCCATCTCAAACGTCTGGATTTAATGTTCCTAATTAATATGTTAGATGAAGAATACAATGCGTGCAGTTCTGTGTTGTGTAACTTTCTCCATTCTCCTGTAACTTCATCCCGCTTAGCCCTAAATATTTTCCTAAGCACCTTATACTCAAACACCCTTAACCTATGATCCTCTCTCAAAGTGACAGTCCAAGTTTCACAACCATAAAGAACAACCGGTAATATAACTGTTTTATAAATTCTAACTTTCAGATTTTTGGACAGCAGACTGGATGATAAGAGCTTCTCAACCGAATAATAACAGGCATTTCCCATATTTATTCTGTGTTTAATTTCCTCCCGAGTATCATTTATATTTGTTACTGTTCCTCCAAGATATTTGAACTTCTCCACTTCTTCAAAGGATAAATTTCCAATTTTTATATTTCCATTTCGTACAATATTCTGGTCACGAGACATAATAATATACTTAGTCTTTTCGGGATTTACTTCCAAACCTATCTCTTTACTTGCTTCAAGTAAAATTCACGTGTTTTCCCTAATCGTTTGTGGATTTTCTCCTAACATTTTCACGTCATCCGCATAGACAAGCAGCTGATGTAACCCGTTCAATTCCAAACCGTCTCTGGTATCCTGGACTTTCCTAATGGCATACTCTAGAGCAAAGTTAAAAAGTAAAGGTGATAGCGCATCTCCTTGCTTTAGCCCACAGTGAATTGGAAACGCGTCTGACAGAAACTGACCTATACGAACTCTATTATTATTATTATTATTATTATTATTATTATTATTATTATTATTATTATTATTATTATTATTAGGGGTCTATTATTAAAACTTCAGGCTAAACATGTACCGACAAGAAAGCGTGTTGCTTCGAAGGAGAAGTTTCTAGCTTAATACGAATTTCTCAACATCTGTATGTCATTTGCAGTTGTATCTTTTACAATTGAATTGCAGTCGAGGTGCCACATGGGACAGACGCTGTGCATGTTTATTAAGACAATATCCGGCCTGGAATGCTTCCAAATTCCTGGTGGCTGTTACGCCTATGTGTTGGGTGGCATTCCACTAGTAATGCCACTTTATAGGAAGGTATGTCCGGACATGTTCTGTCACCGGTACACAATAGCTGTCAATTAATCCTAACAGGATGAATTAATGCAACAATGTACCAGGCCTGTTCTTAGCGCGATCAGTAATCAATTACCACAGAGAGCTCATAATCACACGAGCTACATACCTTCCTTACGATATTAGCCTGTTATTACTATTATTATTATTACTATTATTATCACTATTATTATTACTATTATTATTATTATTATTATTATTATTTATTATTAGTAGTATTTATTATTATTATTATTATTATTATTATTATTATCGAGATGCTTTATCACCTTTACTTTTTAACTTTGCTCTAGAATATGCCATTAGGAAAGTGCAGGATAACAGAGAGGGTTTGGAATTGAACGGGCTACATCAGCTGCTTGTCTATGCGGATGACGTGAATATGTTAGGAGAAAATCCAAAAACGATTAGGGAAAACACGTGAATTTTACTTGAAGCAAGTAAAGAGATAGGTTTGGAAGTAAATCCCGAAAAGGCAAAGTATATGATTATGTCTCGTGACGAGAATATTGTACGAAATGTAAATATAAAAATTTATCTTTTGAAGAGGTCTAAAAATTAAAATACCTGGGAGCAACAGTAACAAATACAAATGATACTCGGGAGGAAATTAAACACAAAATAAATATGGGAAATGCCTGTTATTATTCGGTTGAGAAGCTTTTATCATCTAGTCTGCTGTCAAAAAATCTGAAAGTTAGAATTTATAAAACAATTCTTTATGGTTGTGAAACTTGGACTACCACTTTGGGAGAGGAACATAGGTTAAGGGTGTTTGAGAATAAGGTGCTTAGGAAAATATTTGTGGCTAAGAGGGATGAAGTTACAGGAGAATTGAGAAAGTTACACAATACAGAACTGCATGTATTGTATTCTTCACCTGACATTATTAGGAACATTAAATCCACATGTTTGCGATGGGCAGGGCATGTGGCACGTATGGGCGAATCCAGAAATGCATATAGAGTGTTAGTTGGGAGGCCGGAGGGAATAAAACCTTTAGTGAAGCCGAGATGTAGAGGGGAAGATACTATTAAAATATATTTGAGGGAGGTGGGATATGATGATAGAGAATGGATTAATCTTGCTCAGGATAGGGACCAATGGCGGGCTTATGTGAGGGCGGCAATGAACCTCCGAGTTCCTTAAAAGCCAGTAAGTAAATAAGTATTATTATTATTATTTATCTTTATTAAAATGTATTTTCTTCATATTATTCCCTTATTAGTTTCTTCTTTCACTTCAGTAATGTAACTTGTACAATGACATGTTGAAATAATGTTATGTGGTATAGATCACAACTCAGCTGTATGCAAACACTATACTGTCACTATTTAAATAACTTGTTCAGATTCCCTGGACTAATAGAGATTTCTGTGTATTTTTCATCGTGTACACAGATTAAATGACGAACTAATTGAGATTAACGTGTTGACTTTGATATCATTCATGTTTCCTGGAAACAAGACGAACAAATGAAAGTTGTGGAAGTACTCCCAAAATAATAGTGGAGAAACATCGCTAGGAGTGATATCGTTTCGACTACACAGCAAGTTTTCCGACACATTCAAGTACAAACATATTTCTCTAAGAACACCTGTAACTTTCCTCCTTTTCCAGGAAAAGTCACTGTATTATGAACATAAAAATTTCTAGTAGCTCACATCCGGTTCCTTAGTGTTCCTCGAAACGGCGCGCTTATCCGCCGACAGCGTGCATAAAGAACTTTTAAGCACCAACTGTTCCCTTCTGAAAAGGAGAGAGAGAAATGAAAGCCAGATCGGACATTCCAAACATTCACTTCTTCACTTCTTCTTCCTATACGGTAGCAGCCTTTCAGCGCTGCGTGGTACCTGTGATCACATACAAGATGTCCAGAATCCGCTATTTTCGTTACTTTGATTACATGGGTCAGCCAGTGTCATCTGTAGTTTTGAATTTTATCATAGCCTATGATGTTCATGTTACATTTAGCCTAGCTCTCCTCGAATATCTTTTGTTACCACTTGTTCAATAGGATAACTATAAGTAGAAAGTACGAGTATTATAGCGTTCCACAGTTTTCAGAATCTAGATACCGAAATGTACTACTATCGACATCCTTGAAGTAAATTTACTTTTGCATTTCTATACCACAACACTTAATTTTGAAGTGTATAATGTTTCTCTCGACAAGCAATTGTTTTATCTGGTATTATTAAATGTTGTTGTTGTTGTTGTTGTTTTCTAATGCCAGGCGTTTGACAATAAAGTCATTTAACCTCTTGCACTCTAATATTTTTCGAAGATATTATCATGACCAGCCAATGAAGCACAGATTTTGAGGTGTTCCGAATCAATTTCTTGGTTTGAGTTGCACAATGGGCAGTTAGGGGACTGATATATTCCAATTCTATGCAGGTGTTTGGCCAAACAATCATGGCCTGTTGCCAATCTAAATGCAGCTACAGACGATTTTCGTGGTAAATCGGGAATTAACTGTGGATTATGATGCACAGAGTTCCATTTTTCCCCTTGGGATTGTGTTATCAAATTTTGTTTGTTAAAATCTAAGTATGTAGATTTAATAAATCTCTTCACAGAGTAATACGTAGATTTAGTAACAGGTCTGTAAGTAGCAGTGCTGCCCTTCTTTGCTAAAGCATCCGCATTCTCGTTTCCCAGGATTCCACAATGGGATGGTATCCATTGGAATACAATTTTGTTATTGAGTGATATTAATTGAGAGAGCATTTTAGTGATTTCTGCTGTTTGAGATGAAGGTGTGTGTTTAGAGACGATTGATAGAATAGCTGCTTTGGAGTCTGACAATATAACTGCATTCCTAAATTTATTGATGTGTCATAGAAGATTCCTGAGACATTCACTTATTGCAATGATTTCACCATCAAAACTTGTTGTTCCATATCCAGGGTATTATTAAATAGAATAAGTACTGGTTTGTTTTATCATCATCATCAACAACAAGATAGGCCATTTGGCCTGTTTCGTCTCAGAAGTTGTCTTCCCAACGACGCCTAGGTCTGCCGATATCACGAACCCCTGTTGGGCGATATTGCAGAACCTGTTTTACTAATCTTTCATCCGGCATCCGGGATATATGTTCCTTCCACTGAACTTGATTTTCTTCAATTCTCTTATTCAAACAAAAAATATTCAGATGTGCTCTTATATCTTCACTTCTAATATGATCTCTAAGAGTACAGCCAGCGACATATCTTAAGAATCTCATTTCAGCTGTCTCTATTATTCTTTTATCACTTCTGTTCATGGCCCAAGTCTCAGCTCCATAAGCCAATACTGGTACTGCCATTGTTTTATAAAATTTTAAAACCGTGTCTCTTCGTGTTTTGTTTTTTAATGTTCGTTTTATGGTGCCGCATATACTTTGAAATTTATGCACCTTTTGTTTGAGATCTCGCTCCTCATCGAAAGATATATCACACCCCAAATAATTAAAATGTCGCACCTGTTCTAATATCATATTGTTGGGGATAATTTTGGAACGTATCTGTTATTTCCCAATAAAGGCCATGGAATTAGAATTAGAATTAGAAAAGCCCATTACATCCTTAGCAGGCAAGGACCTCCTACCATCGGTAGGGCAGCTCTACTTTTGCTCACGGGGTGAGCTAGTCCCTGTGGGCCTTACTCAAAGTTGAGTCACGTCACTTCTCCTCACTTCACTTCACTTCACAGTTTTGTGTTCTACTGTTACTTATTCTAAATCTAAAAATATGTCTTTCCACTTTTCTCTGTCTCTCGCAATACGCGTCCACTGCGGTCCTATCACGTCAACGAAGTCCTGTGCCCATCTCCTTCTTGGTCATCCCCTCCTTGGGTCCCAGACTGTAGTGGCGTATGCCCATCTGTCGGCGGGTAGTCTGGCTACATGTCCTCCCCATTTCCATTTCAGTCTTCTCGCTGTCTTGCAGGCCATTTCGATACCGCTTTTTAATCTCAGTTCTTAATTTCTTACTTTGTCCTGTAATTTAATCTCTGATATATCTTTCTCTCCATTTTGCGTTGGCATACCTGTATCTTCTGTGCTTGTTTTTAGTCAACGACCAGGTTTGGCTGCCATATGTTAGGGTCGGTGTGATACAGGTCCGTAGGGCTTCCAGTCTTAATTGTATATTAATATCTTTGTCTAAGAGCAGGAATTTGAGTCCCCAGAATTTTCCCCATGCTAGGTTAATTCTTCTTCGAATTTCTTTGTCCCTCTTTTCAGTTCTTGTCCCAAATATACATATTGTTAACAGTACTGAATGTGTGTGCCGTCTATCTATATTTAAATAGTCTTTACTGAATGTAATATTTATCAATCGTTGTATGCAAGCTGTTAATTCTGGAGTATCGGCCGCGAATAAAGTGAAAATGAGACATGGACTGCCATCTACTGGGAAACGGCTGAAACTCTACGTGCCTAGTACTACCACGATAAATTCGATTCTAAGGGTTGGAGGGTTGAAAACAATACTGTTCTTTCCAGTCTGATTTCTGCTATTCATGTATTCCCTCAATAAATCGATACCGTACTCCAATTTTGTGTCCCTTGTTCTTCGCACTTAATCATACACTCGGCGTTTCAAGAAGTGGAATCAAACTACGTGTATTCGTCGGTAGTAATGTGGCTTAAATGCTGCTTGAAGCTTTGTGACAGTGATTATCTTTTGCTATAAGACGACCAAAAATGTACGTTACTGTTCGTCTGTTATCAGCGTAGATATAAACATGCATCTTAGATTCTCTCAGGAAGAAAGTACTTATGTATAATAAATGAAATTAAAAAATGTGTCACAACAAAATATTGGTGTCGTTAGGTATAAATTGAATTAATCTACTTCATATGAATGGTACAATTTTGTATAGCTTAACGAAAATAAGTTTGTAAATTGAACTAATTTGATTGTGTATGTTTGTATAGTTTGGCTGATGAATTGTATATGCTTTTAAAATGATTAGTAGTCTGTGTAGCTCTACTGATGAATTGTATATAGGCCTACTGTAAATTGAATGGTAGTCTGTATAGCTCAATTGATGAATTGTATATGCTGTAAATTGTATAGTAGTCTGTATAGCTCAACTGATGAATTGTTAATGATTATAAATTGAATTAATCTACTTGATATTATTGCACAAATTTGCATAGTTTAATGAAAGCATGCTACTTTGTATTGTATATATTTGTATAGTTTTGGCCCATGAATTGTATATGCTTTAAATTGAATAGTAATCTATATAGCTCTATTGATAAATTGTTTGTGTTTGTAATTTGAAGTAGTTTGCATGATATGTACTATAAATTTCTGTATATCACAACTGGTTGAATTGTTTATACCTTAAATTTAATTAACTTATTTCTTTTGTATTATACATATAGCTCAATTGATAAATGATCGTTTGCGTTTGTAAATTTAATAATCTGATTGGCTATGTATTGTATATTTTTAGTAGAGCCATCAATGTAGCTCAGTCGGCAGACTCGCTGGGCTGCTGATCCGGAGCTGCGTTCGGGCTTGGGTTGGATCCCCCTTTGGTCTTTGGTTTCTTCCGAGGTTTTCCCCAGCCGTGGGACTGAAGCCGGATGGTCTATGGCGAGTCCTTGGCATCAACCCCTTTATTTTATTTACCGGGTTGGGTTTTTCCGAGGTTTTCCCCAACCAAAAGGCAAATGCCGGGTAATATTTTGGCGAATCCTCGGACCTCACCTCATCTCACTACATCTCGCCAAAATATTGTAAAAAATTGCAGAAATTTGTAAAAATTGTAGAAAATTACTAAATTGTAAAACTATAAAAATTTGTAAAAATTGTAATTGTAATATTGTAAAATTTTGACTTGTTCCACATCTTAAAGCTTCATTGCTCATGTAAGATCTATGGAATAAAATGAATGAATGAATGAATGAATGAATGAATGAATGAATGAATGAATGAATGAATGAATGAATGGACACTAGAAAAAAAATTGTACAACAAACTTTAGATTATATAGACTGTAAGTTTAAAGCCGTTATTTATTTAGGGCAATATCTATACTGTTGATTGAATAATGGAATATATGTTATTAAACATAGTGAGCACAATTACAATAACTTAGGCTAAATATTGCGAGGCTAAGTCCCTTTCATTCCCACTTACAACTCTCCTGAGCTCCTGTATCGCTTTTACGTAACGATGTATACCTATTTACGAAACATAATTTAAGGAATTTCTTACTCAAAGACTAAAGTTATGTAGTATCTTATGGGGAAGTGAAAATGTAGCAAATAGTTCATGCGATGGAATATGCTTTATTATATCTATGGCCGGGAGGAAAAAGGTTTTAAGTCAATTTTTTGTGAAAATTAGATTGTTATATATTCTGAAAGCGAAAACAAATCTCTACAATCTGGTAAAAAGGTTAAAGTCTAATAAGACTCCTTACTGGATTTATAGAGCGTTACCAAATGTCCTAAGTACTTTTTAATCGAGCACACACAGAATAAAGGACTTAAGAATATCTAATACTTTATTCCTTACAAACATCACATGTTTACTTTCCATGCTTCCCTATTAAAAAGGTCTAACTTGCATTTTAGTATTTTATCACATACTGATGCCCTTTCCTTTTAAAACTTTAAGCACCAGGCTAAACAGTCCTATAATTGTTTAAGACCCATTTTCCATTCCTAATAATTTACATTTTCCATTTATTTTGACATGGAAAAGGTCTTATGTTTAAATAGTCCATTCTTCTTAGTTTGAGTTGTAGTCTTAAAAGGGCTATTTTTGGAAATAATCAAGAAAAGTGTTAAATGAGCAACATTACCTATTTTAGAAGAAATATAAACAAATAATAGCCAGGAAAACCTCTTAATTAAAAGAACTCTATAATTGACACCAATTTCAATCTTTCTACTGCTCTCCTGAAAAGTATAACATTTTTACTTAACACCTTTTTACTTTGTCCTTATATATATATATATGTCTGTCTGTTTTTGTTTGTTTGTTTGTTTAATCGATTAATCATTAATAAGAATCCCTGTTATGCAACTTCAAGTGCAGTATTTATAGCAATATCCGAACTGATAAAGCAATTAATGTGAACATTTATTTTTTGCTATGTTTTAGACATGTCTGAACAAATGTCAAAATTATATAGGTACAGAGAATCAGAAGAGCAGAAATGAATTATTGTTCTTTAATGGCCACAAAATTCTACTGTTCTCCAACTAGGAGATCAACCGTGAAAGGAATGTGCTTACTATTGCCTCATCTATTGGAACGAAGTAGATAGATAATATTACCGTTATAACGTCAGTTTAAAAACCATGCGCTCTCCGCATATGTTATTTCCTGTATGGAGAGATTAAAAGACCAGGAGATTAACAGTGATCTAATTTTGTAACTAGGGTAGTATAAAAATGTGTATATCATTGTTATTGTTTGTGCTGTGAGAGCTAGCCAATAGAGGTAAGAGTACCCACGTGTGTGACCTTATGACATCAACATTCATTCACAGCATTACCCCGCTTCGTCTCATTCCCCAAAGACTTTCTCGTGGTTGGAGTACAGTATCACATTAGGGAGAATTCTGAATGAAAATATAACCAATTAATAGATATTTCTTTAAAAGCTAAAGTAGAAGGTTACAGACAGAAACGGTTGGTATATTTGTAAATAACGAGCTGTAAATATGTACAAACCACGATATTTCAAGAGCCAAGAAAGATACAGGAAAGGGATCGGAACGGCCAGATATGTTACGTATCTACACCATTAACTAAATTGAAGAAATCGAACTTGGAGAAATAGACATCGAAGTTGCAGAGGAAGAAATTGAATTTGATTAAAGTTATCGATTCGTCGGTAAAATGTTGTGGCTTCCTCAAGGGAAGTTCTAATAGCGCTTATCTGCTGGTCAAATATAAACGTTTCTAAGAAAAGCTAACATTCTTTATTTAACCATTTCTAATAGGCCTAGTCTTTCTTCTTACATCCGAAGACGTACGTAGATAATCAAACCAACTGAAAATTTTATTTTCTAAAATAACGATTTTACTGACGACGATATGTAATTTGAACTAGTAATGGAAATTACGGGAAAACGGCTAAACGGATTTTAATAAATGAACCCTCATTTTGAAGCTTGTAACCCAATTTTTTTCAGAAAAATAGTAATTTTCAGTGAAATATCAATTTTCCTACATCATTTTCCTATTTTTCAAAATCCACCTTTCGTCAGTTTTGAGAAATAATGGCTTTTCAAAATAAAACAAAACACAAACACACTACAATAAACAATATTACACGAAGGACATGATCTGCAGGATTTCTGACATATTTCGAGTTCAAATTCAATTGGTTATTAAAAACTTCAAGGCTTACTAAAATAATTTACAAGTCTAATTCTGTGGTGTGTAATTTTCTGAGTACAGCTGTGTATTGGATATTAAAATCTACAAACCTTGAGGTGGTTTGATGACATTATTACCATTAGAAATGAAATAATGTTATAGTTAATAGGTTTTAATTAATTATATATATTAATGATATATTGATGATATGAAAGTGAAACGTTTTGGGGTTATGTAAGTAAATGTAGAAAATATATGAAATTAGATCTTCATTTCTATAGTTTACTGAGTGATGGGTATATAGTATTTATAACCATAAAACTTACGCAAGATAATATTGTTATTAAAAGTCAAATATTTTTATAGTTATTAATCAAGTTGGGTTAGGTCTTTTTCATATACTTAATGGCGGTGTGGTGTAGATATTTATATGCGTCATTCTCTTCAATATTGGCTCGAGAGGGTGCAAAACTACAGTTGCTAAGGAAAGGAGCTATAGCTTTACTCCCACATGAAAACCCACTGATCGTCCTGACATTGTTACTTGCGTTTTCGCGTTGAAACTCAAAAACTGAAGGTGGATAAGTTCAAAAAAAAGTATTTGGCATAAAAAACATTCGGAGGGAGTATGTTTCATTATAATGGAAGCAAATAACTTTCAAAATGTCTGGTATTCTTCATTGAAAATAAATCTGAAAAATTTTTATTTGAACATCTAATGAACTTAGTTTGCAGCATTTGCTGCACAAGCCACTAGTACTTGATCTAATACAGACCATGCATGTGTAGGCTAGCTCGCAAATTATTCTGCAAATTTGATAAGAGCGGCAATATTATCTCGTCATAACGAGCACATATCATTAAGCTGATGTTCCTAAGGGGAATAACATCTGAACTTCCACATGTGACGTTTTTCACATGGCTTGTATCTCCCTCATACTAAAACTAGCAAGCAGATCTGAATTAGTGTCCTGTAATGTTCATACATGAGAGAGGCAACTAAGACATTAAAAACTTCGTCTTGTTTCATATAAAAACTAATCGCAAGATCTGTGCTAAAATCGTTAAGCAGTTAAAACATGAGTGGAGGACAGCGAATATTTTTGTAACAAGGTGGAACAAACACGACAGGCCTCCTTCTACAGAGCGAACTTCGGCGAATGTCGAACTTCATCGCACTCGAGATACTTGAACCCCATATAGCGCCTGTAATGCACGATGCTAGTCTGTATTATGTTGTGAAAGAGTTTCTGTCTTAAAATGTCTCTCCGGTTGCATATTTCGAAGTAGCGTACTGATCGGCAGGCAAGCACCTCAGCCGACTGAGTTACAATTAATATTTGAGGAGAAAAATTCGCTCCGGCGCCGGGGATCGAACCAAGCGCCGAATTCAATCTACAACTCCTTCAACGTTTCCCTTTATGGCCTGACTCCATGTTAGGCATATATGTTGATGTATATGTCCAATGTCAATGCCATTATAGCCTACCAGGAGCGCACTCAGCTGAGTGACTTGTTTGGCCGGGATTCCGCAGTTAAGTGCACAGTAATCTGTACAGAAATATGCACTACTAGCTATGAGAATATTATAGATTTATTATGTGGATTGAATTCGGCGTAGCTCAGTGGTCAGAGCGCTTGGTACGTAGAACCAAGGACCCGGGTTCGATCCCCGACGCCGGAGCGAATTTTTCTCCTCAAATATTAATTGTCAATATTACAGATATTATTCTGTCTAGAAAATTAATAAATCTATATATATAATTTGAACTGGTAATGGAAATTACGGGAAAACGGCTGAATGGTTTTAATAAATGACCCCTCATTTTGAAGCTTGGAACCCAAAGTTTTTCAGAAAAATAGTAGTTTTCAGTGAAATGTTAATTTTCCTACATCATTTTCCTATTTTCCAAAATCCATCTTTCGTCAGTTTTGAAATTAATTAATTGAACGTTGCATTTCAGAATAAAACTAAACACACACTACAACAAACAATAGACTATTACACGAAGGCCATGACCTACAGGATTGCTGACATAGTTAGAGTTCAGATGGCTCAGATTCTTTCACATCATAAAACAATATGTTCTTCATTTGCGAATTTTTTATAACGTAAAAAAACAATTTACAGGTCTGATTCTCTGGTCTGTAGTTTTCTGAGTACAGCTGTGTATCGATATTAAGAACTACAAAACTGATCGAGAATGTTTGATAAATTAACAAGAAATATTATTGTAGTTAATGGAACACATAATGGCATATTGATGATATGAAAGTGAAACCTTTCGGGATGCTTTAAGTAAGTAGACGCAGAGAAAGAATATTTCATATTATATCTTTATTTCTATAATTTACTGAGTAATGACTACGGATAAATATATATATATATATATATATATATATGTTACTGGAAAATTATAAAACCATCGTCAGGGAGAATGATTGACCTAAAAATGAAATACTTTTATACGACTCCGGAATCAAAAAAATCGGACACTTTATGTTTGCTGGTATTTTGACTTATCTTCTCGACAATAAATGGTAGCCATCTGTTGTTAAAATGGAGGTGTGTATGCATTGTTCATTGTTTTCTTTTATAAACAATGGCATCAAATATTCCAATTTTGCTTTGCAGTCTCAAACCATTAATTTTGCATTTTACCATTTTGTCTTCATTATCGTTATCATTCGTTATTTCTTTATTTTTACATTTTATGATTTTCTGGGGTTGTAACATTTGTCTTAAAACAAGATGCGACCTAAGATGTGGCTCGAGCTGTTTCCTTTACGATGATGGACGCAGTGTACGTTACATTGCTAATGTTATGAATATTTCTAGAAGAACAACCCATGATGCCATAAAACGGTATAGAGATTTTCTGAGACCCTAGAATATACCAGAAGACCAGGTTCTGGTCGTCCAAGAGCTTGTAGCAAATTGAAATGAAGACAGGTATATGTTGTTGAGAGTTCTTAGAACCAGCGCAACCTGCCAGCTACTAGTGTAGCCAGCAATTTGTTAACATGCTTGGAGATAATTTCGACAAAACAGTTCACCGGAGGTTGAAAGCAAGTGGACTGATATCAAGTAGACCTGCAACTGGTCCCAGACTTCTCAGGATGCATCGAGTTGAACTACTGCGTTTTGCAAATGATCATAGGGATTGGAGAAATGGACTGGAGCTGTGTTTTGTTCACCGATGAGTCCCGTTTCAATCTGTGCTCACCTGATGGACGTGAAAGAGTTTGGAGAAGGAGGAGAGAGATTTTCACAGTGTTGCATTTCCGAAAATGTGCATATGGAGGTGGTGGAGTGATGGTTTGGGCAGGAGTGTGTACGGATGCTCGTACAGAGTTGGTTTTTTTCCAAAATCCATCTTTCGTTGAAAATGGAAGACTAACATCTGATAGGTATATAAATGAATGTTTGGCTGATCATGTTGTGCCATTTGGCCAATTTGTAGGCGATAATTTTGTTTTAATGCATGCTAATGCATGGCCGCATTGCCCATGCGGTCGGAGATTATCTCAGAAGTGGGAATCCATATTCTTCCATGGCCATAAGGAATCAATATGAATTCAATTGAACATTTGTGGGACATGCTGGGATGGCGTGTTAAGAATAACGACCGAGACCAGAATCGTTACAAAAGTTGAGGTCTGATTCTCTGGTCTTATTCCTCAAGAAGACATTGCTAACCAAATTGAGAACATGCCAAGACGTATGGATGCATTATTCAAGCCAGAGGGGTAAAACTAAAGAGTTTTAATGTTTAAGGCACCATAAAATGAAAAAAACAGTTAGACCAAACGATGCCATAGTTATACGCCCTTTGTAATTTTTTGTAAATTTTCTCACCAATGATTTTTTTTTTTTCAAATGTTGTCTATAAGGTGCTAAATGAAACATTATTTTGTTTAAATGGGTTTTGTTTCATTTTGAAATAATTGGAAACAAAATAAAGCAAATATTAGAAATGTCCGGTTTTTTTGTCCCTAGTTATTATTAATCAAGTAGTGTGGGGCTTTTCCATATATTTAATGACAGGTGATATAGATATTTATATGTCCGATTCTCTAATTTTCCTTGGTAGTAATTGAGTCATGCTTCCTATTTTAGCTGCGTCTTTAAACCACAACAAAATTAATTTAATATTTCTTTGCTTTAGATTTGTGATCGCAAGCATATTTTGTTGTAGGGAAAATAGCATGCCATTTCACTTCTTGCTACCGTGATGAGTAAGTTTATTTCCCGCAACCAGCAACGAATGAAACACTGAAACTGCTAACGATTTACGATGGACAATTTTATTCAGGGCGCATATGAGCTTCTACAACTCTGACATATCATTCGCCTCATTTTCCACATCTGAGCAATAGATTCCTCACAACAGCCTATATTACAGAAAATATACGGGATAACATTCATTGTTACACAAATTAATCCAACAGTATTTGGTAGATCAGTATTGTCTGGAGGAAGCGCAAAAATTACAATTCCTAAGAAAAGACCAAAAGGTATTACTTACTGATAAAATAAGAGGCCTACAAGATTTTGTGGTCTCTTGATCACCTCAGCAAGATCTCTTAGTGGGAAAAACTGATTCTACATTTCAGGGTAGTTCACGAAACATGCAGCAGCTATACCAAGATGCTAAGTCTTTTGTTCAAAGCATGACAAATCTTACATTTTCTTAACTTTCACTTACAATCCGTAATGGCCTGAAATAGCTACTGCATTACTCGCATTGAAACTCAAGAACTGAAGACGGATAGGTTCAAGGAAAAGTATTTGGCATAAAAAACATTCAGAGGGAGTATGTTTCACTATTATGGAAGCAAATATGTTTCAAAATGTCTGGTATTCTTCATTGAAATATATCTGAACAATTTTTATTTGAATTTCTTATGGACTTAGTTTGCAGTATTTGCTGCACAAGCCACTAGTCTATAATAATAACAGAGTTACGCCAGTGGCTTCCCTTATTATCTACGAATAGTTCGAATTTGGCCGGTGATCGTTGAAGCTGCTAGTACTTATCCGTAAATTCGTTTGCCCTTCGGAGTGAAAATATACAAAAATATGTCAACGTGAGTGATGGTCGGGTAGTAAAGAGGAGCGAAAGATCCAGCTTGCATGATTTAGAATTCCAGACACGCTTTCCTTATGTATTCACGGCAAGACGTCTTTTAGCGTGCCATAAAATGTCCGCTGGGAGACTCGAACTGTAGCAGGAAAGAAAGTGATTAAAAATGCTGAGGCCACGACACTCCAGAGGGCGCATCTTATCCCAATTCAATTAAAACGGGTGAGGCGGTACGTGCGCGATTATGAGCAATGCTGAACACAGAGAAACATAGCGGGAAGCCTACCTTCATGTGATAAGGGGCGGATTACGTCAATAAAATGTTAACTATTTGCTGTAAAATACTAAAAGTTTTGATACTATAAGAATGGGAGAAACTCTGTAGATAACTGTACATCCATTTCACACTGAAGACTCGACACAAAGCCATTGCGCTATAGACAACTCTGAGGAGTAGTGCGGGAGACCTACCTTGGACGTCGGGTCGAAAAGCAGGCAATGAAATTTCATCTTAAGCCAAGCGACTAACTGCTGCATTATAAATGTGATCGGAGCAATATACATCCCAGGTTCGTTATAAACAAAAATGTGGTGGGGAGGGGAGGGAGAATGAACGAACGTGTTTAACATTCTGAAAGTGAAATTTTATCTCTGAATAGTAATTAAGTAATTTACGCTCTTAGTGTCCCCTTTTCTTTTAGTTCAAAATTAATTGTAGCCTATTATTGAATTTGTCACCTAATTTAAGTTTGATATAGGCTACTTCTACCTTACGCATATCTCGCTCCTTTACTTTTGTCGTACATTTATTTATTTATTTATTTACTTATTTATTTGTTTGTTTGTTTCTTTATTTAATTATTTACTTATTTATGTATTTACTTATTTATTTACTTATTTGTTTATTTACGTATTTATTTACTTATTTACTTATGTTTTTACTCATTTACTTATTTATTATTTGTTTATTTGTTTGTTTACTTTTTATTTATGTTTATTTTTTTTATGTATTTATTTTTATTTATTAATTTATTTATTTATTTTTATTTATTTATTTATTTATTTGTTTTTTTTCATTTGTTTATTTATTTATTTATTCATTCATTTATTCATTTATTTATTTATTTATTCATTTATTTTTATTTATTTATTTATTTATTTATTTATTTATTTATTTATTTATTTATTTATTTATTATTTATTCATTTATTCATTCATTCATTCATTTATTTATTTATTTATTTATTCATTTATTCATTCTTTCATTTATTTATTTATCTATTTATCTATTTATTTATTTATTTATTTATTCATTTATTCATTTATTCATTTATTAATTATTTATTTATTCATTTATTAATTCATTTATTCATTTATTTATTCATTTACCTATTTATTCATTTAATCATTTATTTATGCATTTATTCATTTATTTATTTATTTATTCATTTATTCATTCATTTATTTATTCATTTATTTATTTATTCATTTATTCATTTATCTCATTCATCTACTTATTTATTTATTCATTCATTTATTTATTTATTCATTTATTCATTTATTTATTCATTCATTCATTACATTCATTTATTTATTTATTCATTCATTCATTTATTTATTTATTTATTTATTCATTCATTCATTCATTTATTTAATTATTTTTTTATTTATTTCTTCATTTATTCATTCATTCATTTATTCATTTCTTTATTTATTCATTTATTCATTCCTTCATTCATTTATTTATTCATTTATTCATTTATTTATTCCTTTATTTATTGCCTTTATTTATTTATTCATTTATTTATTCATTTATTATTTATTTATTTATTTATTTATTTATTCATTTATTTATTCATTTATTCATTCATTCATTCATTCATTTATTTATTCATTTATTCATTTATTTATTCATTTATTTATTTACTCATTTATTCATTTATTTATTCATTTATTTATTCATTTATTTATTCATTTATTCATTCATTCATTCATTTATTCATTCATTTATTCATCTATTCATTTATTTATTTATTTATTCATTTATTTATTCATTTATCAATTCATTCATTCATTTAATCATTTATTTATGCATTTATTTATTTATTTATTCATTTATTCATTGATTGATTGATTGATTTATTTATTTATTTATTTATTTATTTATTTATTTATTTATTTATTTATTTATTTATTTATTTATTTATTTATTTAATCTGGCGGAGTTAAGTTTCTACCACACCACCAGAATACAAATAAACATATACCTACAAAAAACAAATGCGGAGAGAAAAAGCAAATAAGAAATAGACATTAAATTACAGATAGGCTACAGATACAAACAGCACAAATGCAAGAAGAATGAAAGAAATAATATGCCGTATATACTACAGTAGGAAGATGAGATCACAATGGGCATAAAAGGTACTAACCCAGTATATTGCCTAACTAATATATTAGTGATTAAGAAAAATGATTAAATATCTAGAAGTAGCTGACTGTGCAAATATAAAGCGGAACAAAACAGTAACAATAGTAATAATAATAGTAACAGTAATATGTCTTTCTTGTGATAACATTGCATTATGATGTACCGGTATTAATTTTTTATATCCTCTGGGTGAATGGAAAAGGAAGTTTTACTGCCCCTTAGTTCTGGCACACTGTAGAATGCATTATTATTATTATTATTATTATTATTATTATTATTATTATTATTATTATTATTGTAAGAGTTACTTTTTTTTCCTGAACAAAAATAATGACGTACGTACATTTAAGGATTTCTTCAACTGAATTTCGATTTCGATTTCGCAATGACTTCACGTTCTCCCAGCTCACCCAGCTTAAATGCTAGTACGTACGAAACCTCCAACCAGACCTTGACAGAGAGCGCAAAGGATAGATCCGAGAGATGGAAAAAGTAAACAAGCCCTAGCTTGTTCCTTCCATATTCGTTCAATACTCCGCTATCAGCTAACCTGTATCTCTCCTGCTTCGAAATCTAATTATAAGTATCACACATTATTTTGGCCCCTGCAGTTTTAAATTACAAACTAAGAGCAAGTCACTAACCAACTTGTATGTGTTTATCAACCAGCTGCAGGTCTCGCCGATCAGTGTGGAAAAAAATCACGATTTTTTAAAAATCAAAATCAGTGATTTTTAATTTAAATCAGACTTTTCTCAATATGTTTTTACTTAAATACTTATAATTTTTAATTGAATATATTTAAGTAAACAAGGTACTGTTAATAACAAATCACACTAATGACCAAACAGAAATTAGACTTTTTCCAGTTTTAAGTTGAAAAAAACATACTTAAATCAAATGAAACCAGAAGCTCCACATTCAGAAAAAAAAGGTCCCGTTCTATTACAAATGCTTCAAAGGTTATATTTCATACTAATTAGTTTGCGCGTTACATATCTGAATTAATGTCGATTGTATCAAGTTTTGTGTTGAAACTGATTAAGAGGTTTTAAATATCCACCTATTAATGTAGCATCTATCCCGTTGTCATGGGTACTGAATCACAGTAACAAACTGCACCTGTGTTAGTTCTGTCATTAACTTGCCAGTCTCAGTCCCCTTCATTAAATTATAATTAATTACCAATATCGAATTGCAGATGTACCCAACCCACCCGACATGGTTTATTAAAATCACATGTTCTTCGCTCATTATATCCCCGATACGAGGGTTGGAGTACAGGATTCCTTGCTGGGATATCATTAGTGATTGTTTCAATTCTATGGAATCTGAGAGGAAGACATAGATATAGAAATATTCTTTGTGGAAGGTTTTAAATCAAATCCCTGGGGATAGAAAACACAAGATTTCTCCTCTTTTTTTTAAATCTTCCCCCAAGGTATGAGCCCGCCACGAATGCACCTGGGGTTAAATAAGGGTGGTTTGTTTTCCCACGAAATGAGGCAAATGAAGGGGAAGGGAGGATTTTGAAGGAATAATAAAGTGCAGTAAAGGGGAATGTAGAAAACATTTGCGTAGAATGCACGCAGATACCAGCATCCCTCACATGACAGGGGTTGTTTCAGCATGCAAATCCTTACTCCCCTTCAAACACATCCGTTTCAATATTACCCTCGTCAAACCACCCACTATAACCCCTGACCATTTTACGAAATAGTACTAGTATTCAGTGAATACTTGCTGCTCCCTGTAGTTGCATGTTCAAACAGAATCAGGCCCAAAGAATCCACATTTGAAATTTCATATCTGTGACCGTGAATACAGTTTGACGTAATTAATACTCATTCTATAAAGCGAACCAGTAAAGGCAGTTAGCATTATTCAAGACACATTATACTGCGTGTTCAGTTCAAAGTGTGTCATGGCTCGCTGTATGCCGTCATGTGGCTAGCCGATGAGCCTAGAGAATTCAATCTTCCTACACTTCCGCAGAGGCCTATTACCTAAATACGATAGAAGTTGCCTAGCAAGTACGGCGTTCATTCTGAAGTACGCAGAGTCCGTGGATACTCACAGACTCTGGAAGTACGTACCGATACGTGCGGTAACGCCGGTAGTGGCAGGAATGTGAACTGTTTGGAAACACGTACTGAGGTGAGTTTTTTTTTCTTACTGTCGGGATATGGCGAGAGGGTTAAGACGATTACTTACGTATTTGTTGACATTAACTTCCACGGTCAACATGGACACGGAGCATTTGATTTGTGTTGTGGAATGTTGCGGTATGCAACGGATGATAACAAATACCCTGCGTACGACTTGCCCGCGCAAAACACAGTTCGAAAGAGGTTACACACAGACTGTACAGACCGCCATCTATTGCTACGACGTTCAAGTTATACTGTACACGTTCTCAAGTTCAGATTGAACGCCTTGATTAATATGCAACTTCTCTGACATAAAAGTTGACACTCGCTTCAAATCGCTGACTCACAACAATGACGTCATGACACACTTTGAAATGAACACCCAGTATAGGGACTTCATGCCACAGAAACAGTGTACATCCATTGCTATAAAATACATTGTAATCAAAAGGTTAGTTAAGAAGGTAGGTAAACATGAAAGAGTTTAATATATATTTTACACGCAGTGTTCGTATTTTGCACTTTGCCTTATTACATCAATTAATATCGTTAAAAATTAAAAGTGCTTAAAAAGAAACAATTACCATTTTGTGATAGATTAAATGGTGTTGTGATCTTTTTATGGAAGCAATGTTAATATAACAAGACCTTTAACCTATCGAGTAAAGTGCACTGTTTAATTGCAATACTCTCGTCCATTTTCAGAAAAAGGAAAATACAAATAGAATCTGATAAAACACAACAAAGCACAGTACACTGAGTGCATAATACGTATAAAATAAAATAGCGTATAGCATGTTGGAAACATGACTACTAAAAACCAATAGCTGATTAATAAATAAATAAAAGAAAAAATTCTAAATGAAAATGCAACATTATAATTTCATTACAATTATGGTAGCGGTTTTTATATCTTGTACTTGAATAAGTACCAGTAGGTATAATAAAATTTAAATATCTGGGTTACAAAACAGACAATGTGAATTATTATGATGTCGTTAATATAGTGTTACGGTATGCTTGTCTTTTATTGTTATCCGACGGAATGAAAAAAATAGTTATTGTTTCCTCTATATACAGGACATCATTTTATTTTTACTTCAATTTTTATTGTACCTGAGTTTTTGAATGTACTTCACTCCCACCCCTTCTAGTAATGAATTTCAACCGTCCTCCACACAGATCCAAGACCGCGTATACAGTCATAGTAGCCTCACCGTCACAGTACGTTCCAAAAATATGTTCGCGTTTTCCAATGACGAAAGAGCATTTAATATTGCATCATTTTCGCACAGGTACTGTCGTCCATTTGCCTACGTCGCATTCCGGTTTTCTCCACCAGCTTCTATTCGCCTCTCTGTAAAGGCTAGTGACTGGGCTGTCTTATCTCTTTTCTGAGAACATTAATTTCTGTTAGGAATTGGACATCTACGTAATATTATACCCATAAAACTGTTTAAAATAACTTAAATAAAAGGGCCTCGTTAAGTGATTAACTGTCACGTGATTTCCCTCCTTTCTACGATCCTGCGACATAACCACTTGGACGGACAGTAGATAGCATGTCTGAGTAATTTTATCTTTTCGGATCGAGCAGAAGTGAAGATTGAAATTACAGTACGTAAGGTACTCTTTTACAGAGTAGGTACAAAATTATTTCAACATGAGTTACTAGTACGAAGGACGAAACTGGTAATTGGAATTACACACATTAGAACTGGAGTCTGTATCAAAATGAACCGCCACCATTTTGAAAAATGTGTTTAAATATCCATATTATGATTATTTTTCAATTTAACTTCATTCTCTATAGTGTACGCTAATGTGCTGTAGACAGTATAATATACACTGCATAATGAATACGTCCGTATGGACAGCTCAGTTCGTGAGTAAAAACACTCATTGTTAATACTGTACTGTATTCTGATTAAACAAAAACGTAATGAAAATTATCAAACTCAAAAGCGTGATATTTCCTAGTTTACGTAAATGGATGAACTACTTTTCTTCCCTCCTATACCTAGTAAAGTGATTTGTTTGTATATTACGCCATCGAACTCCAGTCGTGGAAGGGAGTAGCAACCGTTGATCCAAATGTATAGCCAGGTTAATATCAGAAATGTTAGTAAAAATAAAATGATGTCCCTGTATATTTTGTAACATCGTTCCCGGTGTATCAAAAACTTTAGTTATTGTCGTGCGCATGCGTCGATCCACCTCCACCTCCTACTTGAATGTTCGAGGGGAGGGGAATGGTGATTCGAACGTGAAGGCAGTGCTTGACTGGCTCGAGACGGACGATGAAGAAGGCAGAGCTAGCTCAGCTGGACGGATCAGGCAACTAAAATTGACGATCCCATCCGATAAGTATACATCGGGAATTACAGGCTGTGGCTGTGAGATATGAGACAGGAGTAGTTTAGGAGTTTCTTTAAAGTTATGAGAAAGGGGTTGCTGTTTAATGAAATAGTTTTGGTTATTTGTTTTTTTCCCTGAAGGTTTGTTGTGAGTCTATACTGAGAGACATTATAATGTAGGGAGGTGTTGTAACTGATGTTTGGAAGTTTTTGGTCAATTCCCTTTTAAGATATAAATTATAATTAAAGAGAATATTCTTGTTGTTGAATGTTTTTTCTGTTAATTTTTATCTAAGAGATAATGGTAATAAAGGAAGGTTTTTGGTAATTTTGGAATTTTTTCCTTTTTTTGGAATTCATTCTCGTTTTTCCAAGTTCCTTATTTTTGGATTTTGGTGTAGCTGAAGAACCGTTACAATAGCAAAACCTCGTATCTAAAAAATTGACGATTTCGAGCTGTGAGTTGCATGATATTAAACAGAACCCGTATCTCAATATATTGAATAATAGCGCCACAATGCAGTAATATCAAAACCTTGTATCTTGCGATGTTTGTACTTTAAGGTGTTACAACTCGTATCTCAACATACATGTTTATCACGCAACAATTGGCCGTTCTTTGCTCCAATTTTAAGATTCCATAACTCGTATCTCATCATTCAAATTTACCATGTTATAATTCTCCGCCCTTTTCTGTTATTGTATTATTGCATTTATTAATGGAAGTTAATAGAATTGTTTAGCATTCGAAAATCTATTAAAACTATTAATTTTGTGTCCATGATATACATTATGCAAGAGAGAATTAATCTCTGAAGTGAAGACACTACTCAAATTTTGATCCTAACAGTGAACCATCATAATCATAATTGATCATAATTGAAAAATCATAATTGATGACCTAGCGACCAGAAGAAAAAATGAAGAAATTTAGTTATATAAGATCGAAGAATACCACAAGTAAGGGAACTGGTCACAAAAGAGACTGTAATCTAGGAGAAAATGAAAATGATGGTACAACAGATAAATTTATTCTGTTGGAAAACGAGAGCTATGATGTAGGCGTAAGAAAACACTCACTAATGCATATTGACAGCCATAAAGAACCGGAAGTTGTAAATGTTACGGAAGGTGTTGTAAAAATTAAAAAACCATGCTCAAATAGGGAAAGCAGACCCTACACTGTACAAAAGAAATAAGGTAGGTGTCCCTGATATGGCCATGCTAAGGTTTGAGAATTTTTCTATCCACCATTTTGAAAAAAAATGCAAACCACTTTTTTCGTACTCGTTCTCAGTCTAATGGACTTTCTTAAAACAATTTCCTTTCCCCATAAAAATAGCTTTAATTGTCCAAAATGTCCCAAATTCCAAAAGTCTACCTAGTGGCCATATCAGGAACATGTGCACATGATATGACCACCCTTGTTCCATGTTCTACAAATCGTGATTGTTTTCGGTTTGATAGCGCAGTTGTGCTAAAATTAAATAATTTTGGTGTAAAATGAATAAATATGACATTTAATAATCTTTTTTATAATTCAAAAGTGTAGTCAAAACAGGTATTTCCATAAAAAATTAAGTTGTTTTTCTTAAAATACAAAACTTTTGCGTAATCCCAGCTATAAGGCATGTAAATTTGTCAGGTGAAAAAATAAAAGTGAAATGAACTTGATATGGCCATGGTGCATTTGATATGGCCATATCAGGAGCAGGTAAGCTTTCACGAAAATCGTTTGATTATGAACAACTCGTAAAAGATACGCCATCAACGACAAAACCAATCAACAGAACATTAAAAACTGAATGGAATACGTTGGTTTTCATGAAACAAGTATTTCAAAACATGCACAAAACAAAGGAGACTTACCTGAGAAAAATAAGAAGAGGTCACATGAAAACCGCAAAACAGGCAACTGACGCCATATTGCTCAACCTGACTGGATGGAAAACGATCAAGTGATATACCAGGATGTCCTTTCACTGGATGCTGCTGCAATTTAGCAGATTTTTTGGTTAACCAACTCACAATAGGTGGTGGCCATATCAGGAACATGGCCATAACAAGAGCACCCACCTTAAAACAAAAAATGTTAGATTGAAAGGGAACAATATAAGAGCCTTACTAAAAAAAAAAGAAAGAGTAGAAATAACAAGAGAGCCACGTCAAATTGAACCGCGGTGCTAATCCCAATTAAGATAAAAAAAAAAAAACAAAAGAAAGTGCCCTTCCATAACTGAAGAGAACCGAACTGAAATATGTAAATTTTCTGGTTGCACATGAATTGGTATCAAAGATTGCTATTCCGGTAAATAGGAAATATGTTAAACAAAAAAAAACGAAAACAAGAGGAGAATCAAGAAGAAAATGCACAGTTTCCAGTACAATGTAAATGTAAGGGATAATGTAATTCCTGTGTGCAAAGAAATGTTCCTTTCAACGTTAGGGATTGGTGAATGGTCGGTCAGCAGTTGGGTCAAAGAAACTGCAGAGGGAGGTTCAAAATCAAAGGAAGTTCGTAAAGATGGAAATAGCCTAATGAAAGATAATGTTTCTAAATTTCTTGATAAAATTCCGAAATTACCATCCCATTATTCACATCATCTACTTCCAAGCTTTATTTGGAGGCACATTTCCCATCATTCATTAAACTTTATAGAGTATTTAAAGAATAATGCAAGAGCTGCAATAATATTCAACCTGTGGCTGGTAGAGACTTATTTCTGAAACTCATTAAAGAACACAACATTGTCCTTTCCAAACTTAAGAAATATGAGTGCGATCTTTGCCTTTCTTACAAACTACACAATGTTTCAGATAATGATTATAATGCATATTAGTTGAAGAAAGAGAGAGCAAGAAAGGAAAAATCTGTACACAAAAGGAAGCAGAAGAAGGCAAATGCTGTGTGTTTACCATGGATGTTTAAGCGGTGCATCTAGTGCCTGGTACTCAAGCCATTTCTATATATTTTAAACACGTCATAGCTGTAGAAACATCCAGCATATTTTCAACCTCCATCATCAAAAAGGGCAAGGAAAGAAGTCCCTATGAGTCGGAGCATTTCTTGATTTACATTACTCACTCTGTTTCGATATTAATTGAAGTGCAGCTCACATTACTTGAAACCTGTAAAAAAATCTTCATATTATACAGCTGCATATTAAAAACGAAAATCAGCAGACACTGATATATGCAATAATGATCTGTTTCATGAAAGGAAGCTTCTAACGAAACGTAACATTCCATATTCTCTATGAAGTGAGAAGTATGACAGTTGAACTACGTGTGATGCATTTTAAATAGGAGAAACTCGGTAGAAAATAGTTTACACGTAGCAACTGTTACATGAAACACTCTGATTATAATTGTGATTTCTGACAAAAGGTGTCACTGATTCCAGATGAAAGCTGTTCACTGTTACTAACAAAAAACAAATTATATAGTCTGCACATTGAGACACGTCAGACATGTGGATTTTGCAGAGCTCAGTAGATTGTGTGGAGCTAGTCTGGAGCCTAAACGGATTCACTCGTAGTCCTGTGCTGAAGTCGTGGAACAAAGTGGACGTTCGTCGTCTTCACTCACTGTCACCGGTTCCTTCTTTTGTGCCAAACTAGTCGTTAGCCTATATTACTTGATACTTGACAAACCTACTACATCTAATTTTAGTATTGTTCCCTAATTTCCATGACAACGGGACAACCGACATCGGTTAGTGGTGGAAAACTTGGAGAAAGTCTTCATTGTTCACTGCAACAGCGAGCTATTTGAATCCATCACTGTCGCGACATGATTGATGAGTGATTTTTTTATAACACATACTTAAAGTTTTGCAATATTGATACAAAATATTTTTCCTATTTTTGTACATAATTTCCGTTTCTTACTACATAAGAAAACACATATTTTCAAGTTTTTTAGCACATAAAAATCCGTTTTCTAATTTATCAGCCACCGGCGTAGCGCAGCTGATGGGCGCTTTTGCCTGCTGATTCTGAGCTTCTCTCGGGCTTGGGTTCGATTCCCTCTTGGGCTGATTATCTACTTGGATTTTCTCCAACCGTAAGACAAATATCAGGTAACCACCTGCCTCAACTCGCCAAATATCATCTCGCTGTAACATAATAGTTAACGCCGCGTCGTTTTACCCGATAGCGGAACTGTTGCAAGTTCTACAGCCTATTATAAACCAAAATCTCAGCCACCGGCATAGCTCAGTCGGCAGAGGCGCTTGTCTGGTGATCCGGAGTTGCGCTCAGGCGTGGATTTGATTCTCGGTTGGACTGTTTACCTGGTTGGGTTGTTCAGAGATTTTTTCCAACCGTAAGGCAAATGTCAGGTAACCTGTCGCGAATCCTCGGCCTCATCTCACCAAATACTGTTCTCCAACCAGGAGATAAACCGTGAAAGGAATGTGCTTACTATTGCGTCATCTATTGGAGCGAATTAGTAGATAATATTATCGTTATAACGCCAGTTTAAAAACCATGCGCTCTCCTGCATTTGTTATTTCCTGTATGGAGAGATTAAAAGACCAGGAGATTAACAGTGGTCTAATTTTGTAACTAGAGTAGTATAAACATGTGTGTGTGTCAATGGTATTGTTTGTGCTGTGAGAGCTAGCCAATAGAGAAACAAGTATCCACGTGTGTGACCTTATGACATCTTATGACATCAACATTCATTCATAGCATCACCCCCCTGCGTTTCATTCCGGAAAGACTTTCTCGTGGTTGGAGCACAGTACCATCTCGTTATCACCAATCCTATCGACGTTATATAACCCGGTAGTTGATACAGCGTCGATAAATAAACAAATTCCCACTGCCTAATTTGAGAATCTCTTACGTCATATTCCGAGTTAGTGTCATAAATATCGGGTTGCCACTTATTTTTCGGTGCTCTGTATTAGCTCCATATTTTTGTTACCGACAGTACTTGGAACTTGCACCCCTCAGTCTTGTCTGCCAATAATGCGCAATGTATCTGCATTTTAAATTTAATGAGGGTTTCCGAGCAGAGGCAGGAAAGAAGATACCGGTGTGCTGTAATGAGGGATTGCAGGGGGCAACCAACCCTCTGCCATATTGCAAGGGAGGAAGTACGTCAAATATTGAGAGAGTTATGTTTATAAAACAATATCCTACCTAGCTTACTCAGACAATACGTCGTCGTCGAGGTTACCCCACACAACAGACCAATTCTTCTTCCTAGTAGTCTAACAAAATTATAAAAATTACCCGGAGATGAATATAAAGGCAGGAAATGCTTATAAAGCTGTCCCAGTATTTCTTCTTAAATGTAGTTGATCATTTCTCAGTCACGATTCTCAAAACGAAGCTATTAATAAATTCCCAAATATATATATATTATATATGAAACACCATTGCACTCCCAGAAATTTGGGGTATATATAGGCCTATATTTCTTAAAGACAAAGTAAACTGTACACTTAGTGCACATTTATTAGGTAACATGAGTTACCGGTTGAAATGTAAAATAAGTAGTGTCATGTGAGAGGCATTTCCTCATTGTACATTTCAGCTATTGACCAAAAGAAGTTGATTTCTTTACTTTTTAATTATACGGGAACAAGCACAAAGTAATACGACACTGGAAATTATATTTCGATATTTAAAAAATGCACGTTTTGAAGCTTCCAGGTTAAAATGTCCAGAGTACAATGTCCACAGCAGAATGTCCAAAAGGAAAATGTCCATGTATTACAAAGTCCACAGTACAAAATGCTCACAGTGAAATGTCCAATGTGAGAAAATGCTCAAGTAAAATGTCCAAAATGTCCAATGTCCAATGAGAAAATGCTCACAGTGAAATGTCCAATGTGAGTAAATGCTCACAGTAAAATGTCCAATGTGAGTAAATGCTCACAGTAAAATGTCCAATGTGAGTAAATGCTCACAGTAAAATGTCCAATGTGAGTAAATGCTCACAGTAAAATGTCCAATGTGAGAAAATGCTCACAGTAAAATGTCCAATGTGAGAAAATGCTCACAGTAAAATGTCCAATGTGAGAAAATGCTCAAAAATGTCCAATGTGAAAAATGCTCACAGTAAAATGTCTCAATGTGAGAAAATGCTCACAATGTAAAATGTCCAATGTCCAATGAGAAAATGCTCAGTAAAATGTCCAAAAAAATGCTTCCAATGTGAAAAAATGCACAGTAAAATGTCCAATGTGAGAAAATGCACAGTAAAATGTCCAATGTGAGAAAATGCTCACAGTAAAATTTGCCAATGTCCAATGAGAAAATGCTCACAGTAAAATGTCCAATGTGAAAAATGTCCAATGTAAAATGTCCAATGAAAATGCTCACAGTAAAATGCTTAAAATGTCCAATGTGAGAAAATGCTCACAATGTAAAATGCTCACAGTGTCCAATGTGAGAAAATGCTCACAGTAAAATGTCCAATGTGAGAAAATGCTCACAGTAAAAAATGTCCAATGTGAGAAAATGCTCACAGTAAAATGTAAAATGTCCAATGTGAGAAAATGCTCACAGTAAAATGTCAGTAAAATGTCCAATGTCCAATGTGAAAATGCTCACAGTAAAATGTCAATGTAAAAATGCTCATGTCCAATGTGAGAAAATGCTGTGAGAAAATGCACAGTAAAATGTCCAATGTGAGAAAATGCTCACAGTAAAATGTCCAATGTGAGAAAATGCTCACAGTAAAATGTCCAATGTGAGAAAATGCTCACAGTAAAATGTCCAATGTGAGAAAATGCTCAGAGTAAAATGTCCAATGTGAGAAAATGCTCACAGTAAAATGTCCAATGTGAGAAAATGTCCAATGTGAGAAAATGTAAAATGTCCAATGTGAGAAAATGCTCACAGTAAAATGTCCAATGTGAAAAAAATGCACAGTAAATGTCCAAAAAAATGTCCAAAAATGTCCAATGTGAGAAAATGCTCACAGTAAAATGTCCAATGTGAGAAAATGCTCACAGTAAAATGTCCAATGTGAGAAAATGCTCACAGTAAAATGTCCAATGTGAGTAAATGCTCACAGTAAAATGTCCAATGTGAGAAAATGCTCACAGTAAAATGTCCAATGTGAGAAAATTTCCACATAACAAAAAAGTCCACTTTCAATTATGTATTATAAAAGTAATAATGCTGCTTTGGTTACTAACTGTACTCAAAGGTTTATGAGGAAGTAGAACTAACTAAGGCAGTCATGAAGATTTTAGTATTGAATTTTTATTGACATCTCCCCTTACAAAGCAGTTCCCTATTACGCAGGCCTACAGTAAATTAAGAGCTACAGTAGATCTGTGTCATACCACTTCGGCGTCCTCCTAAAAATGAAGATGTATTCGAAAATAATTTTAACAAAGACATTTACAATTCAAGCCTAGGAAGGCCTCCCTTGTGTTTTACCTAGTAAATGTGGCCAGCTAAAAATACGTCTAATTTGGGTTCGATTCCTGAGAAAGGAAGAGATTTTCTTCTTTTCCACAGGAACTAGGCCTACGTCCCCTAACTGAATTTTTCTGTTGTCTTTTTACCCCATTATCAGGAAGAGTTGGTACTGTGAGAATAGAACGGGCTCGAGCGCCCAATACATAAGCGAATAAGGGTATCCTGCTCTTTATGGCTTGCTTATTTAATTAAAAATAATTAAATTATCTCTAAGGCGACAGTAAGGGTAAAAATAAGTTGCAGGAAATAATACGAACCAGCTCAAGTAAGTAAATCTGAGTGATGAATATTAAAAGCACTTCCATTCTTGAAAATTCATATTCCATAGGCCTAATGTATGGATTTTAGAGTAATTTGCATATCTGAATATGAAAGAGCCGCAAAGGCGTCAAACATGGCAAACGAGTGTTGTAGGTCTCCTTGAATTTAACTGGGAAGACGCACTTAAGCGAATAGAACGCGAAGGTAATCGAATTGGAGCGACTTGCTGAAAACTTTTTCCTTTCTTTCTTTTAATGAAGGGGGCAGAGGGTTAAAATTTGTTGCTGTAACCTATTTAAGACTAACAAGTTAGCGCGGGGAGTAATATTAAAGGGTAATTCATATTACCACACCTCCAGCATAGCCACTTACCAACTTCTGTTATTGTCACAAGAATCGTGTTTGCAGAATTAGAAGCGTCGTGTCTACTTCTGGCTTCAAATGAGTAAAAGCGGGAAGTTCTGACTTCTAATTCTTCTGCATTAAGAGCAAGGTTCATTTGATTGTATTTCGACTCCTGATTATTCTACATTTCATAAAAACAATCAGAGAAAGTATAATGTGATGCTGCTTTGACGGGAGGCAAATACCCGCCATTAGGCGTAATAGATCGATTATTGATCAGCTTTTTTTTTTTTTTGTATTCGAGAATAAATGCGAGTATAAGGGCACACTACATTAGTTTTTTGTAGATTCTAAAAAGCCATATGAGTCGATTCAGAGAAAAGTTCTATATAACATTCTGATTGAATTTGTTATTCCCAAGAAACTAGTTCCATTAATCAAAATGTGTCCCAGTGAAACGTACAGCAGAGTCCGTATATGCCAGTTTCTGTCGGATGCTTTTCCCATTCACTGCGGGCTAAAACAAAGAGATACACCATCACCTTTATTTTTTAACTTTGCTCTAGAATATTCCATTAAGAAAGTCCAGGAAAACAGATAGGATTTGGAATCGAATGGGTTACATCAGCTGCTTGTTTATGCGGATGACGTGAATATGTTAGGAGAAAATCCACAAATCATTATGGAAAACACGGAAATTTTACTTCAAGCAAGTAATGAGATAGGTTTGAAAGTAAACCCCGATAAAACAAAGTATATGATTATGTCTCGTGACCAGAACGTAGTACGAAATGGAAATTTATCCTTTGAAAAGGTGTAAAAATTCAAGTACAGTGGAGCCAGAGTAACAAATATAAATGACACTAGAGAGGAAATTACATGTAGAATAAAATATGAGAAATGCCTTCTATTATTCAGTTGAGAAGCTGCTCTCGAGAAAGTTGAAAGTTAGAATTTAAAAAACAGTTATATTATCGGCTCTGTATGGTTATGAAACTTGGACTCTCACTTTGAGACAAGTGCAGAGATTAAGGGTGTTCTAGAATAAGATGCTTAGAAAAATATTTGGGGCTAAGAGAGATGAAGTTACAGAAAAATGGAAAAAGTTTCACAAAGCAGAACTGCACGCATTGTATTCTTCACCTGACATGATTAGGAACATTAAATTCAGACGTACTTCCTAGTTCGTATTATGTCCATCCATTGAAACTGGAAGACTTACTCCATCTAAAAACATCGACCTGACAGGATCATGCAACATAAAAAATTCGATACTTTATACTACAAATTATGATTAAGATACAATTAACAGGTAATTCAGTATTGTATTCAAATATTTATTAGGAAAGCAAGTAGTTCAACAGATTAAATATATTACAAACTCATGATAGGGTTATAAAAATTGTAGGCAAGAAAAATACATCGATGGATAAAAAGTAATACTTCGATCTGTGAATATGCAGGCGAATCAGAAAACTGTTTTAAAAATTAATTTATTTCAAAATATACAAACTTTTTATATATCGTCGGTTTACAAGTAAAACACGTTAAGACAAAAATATAATTTGTGATAAAAAAGACGTATATAGCCTAATGTATCGTACATATAATGTATCTGTGTAAACTTAGAATTTGAAAATAAAATACACATAAAGAGAAATAACTTACTAAAAATAATATTTTGAGGATTCAGTTTTGTCAAGAGCTTTGAAACGCCTTTTTCTCAGAAGTAATATTTTTGTCTGATGTGTTTTGCTTGTAAACCGACGATCTTCTACGCGAAGACAAAATATTAGTTAACTGGGAATATAACGCGCTTATTCTGAATAATGTAGTAAACTAAATGACAATTTTTGTAGATACGAGTTATCACTTCTTAGCCATTGACATGCTATATAGCAGTAATAATTGATAGTGTTTTAATCTTCACATTTGTAAATCAGAACAATCCGTGCGTCATGTATGACAACATGTTTGCATGAAGTGTGTTAACTGGCTGTTGAATCTGGGTGTGCTGCAAGGAGACTCAAGCTACTTATATGAAGATTCTTCTGCCGGTATTAGAAGTGCAAGTATTCGAGGAATTTGCAGGTGCATCATAGGAACTCTATTTTTCAGGAGCTCCGCAGTACTCCACAGATTCCTGCATCCAACGATTTTTATACTCAATACACACCAGAACTATGAGTGCCTGTTAACAGAACACACATTTGTTAGATTTGTCAGGTAGAAAACGAAGCGCGTGTTGAAACACATAAATGTGATGGCATGGATTCGCAGACGATAACTTAAAATAACGATTTCTGTCCTTAACATACATCATGCATGGATGGATGAATGGATGGAATATATATATATATATATATATATATATATATATATATATAGATCGAGAGAGACAGGTATAGATATTTATTTATTATTCATTTATTTATTTATTTATTTATTTATTTATTTGTTTATTTATTTGTTTATTATTTATTTATTTTTACTTATTTATTTACTTATTTACTTATTTATTTATGTATTTACTTATTTATTACTTATTTATTTACTTATTTATATTTATTTATTTTTTTAATCTTGCACAGCTAAGGCCAGTAGGCCTTCTCTTCCGCCCAGCCAGACTCTCATCTACGAGATGTTAAATGTAAAAATTAAAATTAAAGAATAACCAATAGCACTACTTTTTTAAATCGACTATCTTCAATATTTTAATAAGAAAAAGTTTACATTTAATATCAGATATGCTTAAATGTAGAGCTCATATTTTACACAATTCATTGAATATAGAACATACTGTAACCTATTCTTAACAGTGGTGAATAGCTAGTGAAACCGAAATAGACACCTCTGATAAAACAGTAGGCTATTATAAACTCTAATGAAGACTACAGGAAGAAAAGGGGGAATGTCAAGATTTTCAGGAGAGCTAATTTAAAGTTCAAAACTAATTTATTCAAGAAGTGTGTTACAAATGATAAATACCACCATCCAATTTGAAAGGTGGTTAATCTAGTAATCGATATGTTCAATATGTTTTATTGTCGTCTAATTATAAACTTCCAATTTTTACCTTTATCTCAATTTTCACAAAAAAGTGACATTCCCCCTTTTCTTCCTTTGGTCTTCTCTTGTTAATTTTAATGTTTATTTGATTTGTAGAAAGTATAATTTATATTATTTAATTTTTGCACAGAATAAGAAATCAATAACGATACTCTAATTTCCGACGTTAGGTGTAACGTGACCAGTGTTGCCAACTCAGAATTCCATTTACCGCTGCACAAGTTTAAAAAAATCGCCAAACTGTAGTTGAAAAACTCCAGATATTTCTTAACACATCATTTCCAAATTTGAAATACAAACTATACAGTTTTAGGAACTGGAGAATTTTATAAAAATGTAGACTAAATTATGGAAAGTGTGTATCACTTCGTAGGCTCCTTGTTCTATGCAAAATCGTATGGACAATTAAATCTGAATATTTTGCATTCAATATCACCTTACATCATTTATATCGAGCTTTCAAACTATCACCGGCAACTTCTTCCACCCAATCTTTCAACACAGTATGTTTTTTCACACAACTATAAACTTTTGTTAAGTATGGAGTTTTACGCGGCATATTTCTTCAAAATTGAATGAAATAGATCAAGATAATATACTGGACACTTCCGAAACAATCACATTCACAATCACACCAGTCGGTTCGTAATCTGATTTCACACTGAGCTGGAGACGTCCCTGCCAACAATGAGTCTGGTTTTAAGTTTTAAGTATGTCTGTGTACATAAACTACAATGCGTAATGGTAAATTAAATAATATATAATATAAGACGACATTAAGATATAAGGATCATATGAGGAGACAAAGAGGAAGGGAGAAAGTAGGAAAGCTGGAGAATGCTGGGTTTGTAGTGAAAGATCTACCCATGGGCAGAACACTATGAATGAATGAATGAATGAATGAATCATAATATAGGTTATCATGATTGAAAATAAAAATTCAGTTCATTATCTACTATTTACGATTAAACATATCTTATTCATTTACAAAAACATTGCATACATGATTAGACGAGAGTTTAAATTTACGAATGTGGCATACCTTATTTGTACGACAACAATGGATGAGACAGGAAATGGACGTGGTTGTACCAAATCGAGTTAACATAAAACATTGATATTTTATACTCGCACAATGAAAAATTGTGATAATACCATATTAATCTCTAGTTTATGATTAACTAATATTGTTGTCCGTAAGTACATATAAAACAATTATAACATTTTTACAGAAAAAAAAAACTTAAAAATATCGTCTCCCTCTGCCGGAATCTTCAAAAACGCCAAATAAATAGCTAGCCGCTGACGGTAAAATTCTGTAGCTGACCATAGTCCTGAAAACACCAGATTTAGCTACAAAACCGCTGACTTGGCAACACTGAACGTGACTCACCAGACACTTGGACATGTTGAAGCTTTTTCTTAATATTCTGCTCATCTTGGAAGCGACAGTTATTTTGCTGTAGTTTGGAAGAACTGCTGGCACTTTCAGTTTCGCAAGATAAGGACGATGACGCCGTTGCAGTCGGCACTGCCTTATTGTTGCATGTTTGTAAGGCGATCCTTCCTGCTGTGTCAACACTGCCTTAGCACGTGATGAACAAGCGGCAACGCAAAGAAAATCAACAGACGGACAAAAGAACAGTCTTATTTGATAAATATGCTTTTGTAGTGTGTTACAGCGCTTGCGACTATCAATCCACTGAATCTGAGTTCGATTTCATTCGAGGAAAGTAGACAAGAGCGAGATCCAAAAGTCTCTATCCGTTGCACAGTCTGTGACTGTCACCGTCGCTAATAATCGACAGATTCTTAAGACATTTTATACAATATTTGTAGTGTCACTGTTATATAAATGTTTCATATTTAATTAAATTAAGCTCGTGGCGCGACAGCCCATAGAGGGAGAGCTAAGGCCGACCAGCCGTGCTGCCCTCACGTCCACATGCCTCAACAGAGGTGAACGATCATCCAACCAGAATGGAGGTATCGTGTGGTAAACACGATGATCCCTCCAGTCTTTGTAGTTGGTTTTCGAAACCAGATTTCGTCATCTGTCGTAGATAGGTAGTTGGTAGATATGTAGATAGACTGACAGGAAGGAAGTCAGGTATGTGAGAAGTAGGTAGGTAGATAGATAAGTAGTGGGTTGGGAAATAACGCTGCTTGATAGGTAGATATGTAGTTGTATAGGGGATAATGGCAGTTTGGTAGATA
>JAJSOF020000025.1:4997160-5027160 GCA_025594305.2 Periplaneta americana
ATTTTTCCGTGGTTTTCTACAGTTACTTTGGCAAATGCCGGGTTGGAATTTTCATTGCCACGGTCCATTTTCCTTCCTCTTTCCTGTAGAAAAAGAATTTAAATTTCATATCTTTTATATCATATCCTATCATATCATTCATTTTCATAGGCATATCCAAGTCATGACGAATATCTTCGTCCGTTTGCAGGAGGAAAGTCCTCTACGCAACCGTTCCTGGGTTCTCAGCCTTTCGCAATATCTCTGCAGGATTAATTCCTTAAGAGTACTTCCGAGGGCGCTTCGACACCTTAAAAGGGCTGTCGGAATGGATCGTATGTTGCGTGGTTCGGGTTCGGCATATTGCGGATAGATGGCAGAACTGTGATCAATTTTCAATTTTGCAAAAGTTGAATTTGAGACATAATTCCTCAAAATGAAATATACTCTAATATATTTCGATTATTAGATGTTGAAAATCGAGCAGCATTAGCTATAAGTACATTTATTCGAATTATTGTAACAGCAGCCGACAGGCCATCCTTATGCCTATGAGATAATGTACTGAAGTGCTTTATATTCACATGATTTGAAGATATTGGTGTAATTTACTGTTACTATACAATTTCATAATTTCTTGTCATTGGACGATACTATGAGAGATCTCAACTCTGCTGTGATCGACCTTGATAACCTTGTTCCGATGCATTAAATTTTGCTGCCACACATTTCAATGTAACTGTGCCAATACTCCATGCTTATTCTCATAGTTTTTGATTACATCTACAATCTTATTTCCACCCGTGGGAGACAGCGATCGGATCTCCCCACTAAACACGAGCGCTACGATCGGTTACAATGCCGGTAAGTTGTATACGCCGCTCACTGTATTACGAATTCCATTGCTCTAATATATTTCATTTCGACTTCATTTTCAGATCTGAAAAGCTGTGAGTGCGAGACAGAGGTGCCAGCCAGGATGCTGCTTTTCCGCATGATTCCGCCTTAGTTCCACTCAGGGACACTCAGCGAGATCCTTAGGCATATGCACATGGGAGTGTTTCCAGTGACAGTCCTTTTCAATAATTGCTAGTTCTCTCACGAGAAGCTCCAGATGTCCAGAACTTCAGTACGAGGACAATCTGCATAATTATAAAACGGAACAACCAGAGCCATCTGTGGAGTATCTTCGGAGGTCTAGGCTGAAAATACACCTTCAGTAATTCTAGTCATCTGACTCCTCCCCTCTGGACTTGAGCACCTAATAATAGACCAACTGTGCCCTCATTCACACGGAGAAGCTTGTAATATGAAATAATAATTACAATATTATTGGTACCGGTAGTTAATTAATGTAGTGCAATGTTGCGAAGCAGATTTAATAATTGAAACCTGTTTTATATATCGGTTTGAAGACTACATTCGTTGAGACTATAGCTCTGTAGATGGCAAAATCAAAGCCTTGAAAGGACTAGACTCTTCGAAAGAGTGACTTTCAAGCTTTCGTTCATATCTGTCAACATAACCTTACCAAACTCGGGTAACATTCAGTATGCACGTAGATGAAATTTAGCTTTAAACGATCTAATTCTAATCAGGAAACCTCTCTTAGATTTTTGGGTATATACAGTATCTTCTACCTAATTTGGTGTGGAAAATTCTTATTGACTGTATTGCTAATAAAATAAATAGATATATTTATGCTGGTAGTCCTAAAAAAAAATGCATATCAAAATTCTCTTATATTAATAATTTATTATACCTATATATATCCATATTAACTAGTGAGTCCTTCTATGGGTAAATCATTCTTATGCTAAAAAGTTATTCATTTTAGAAGAAAAATATCAATGGCAATTATTTGTGAAGTTTTATCCAAAACTCATAGCAAACCACTCCTTACTAAACTTGGGGTACATTCTTTACGACTGGTGTTTCTTTTAAGTAGTCCTCTTTATGTAAAAAAAAATACTCTTCTTTATTCTGTGTGCTCTCTAGTGTACTATCATTTAATTCATAGCAGAAATAATGTGTATATTAATATCTGTACTGTCTATTGTAATTGGGGCTTTGCCCTGTTATAGACATAAATAAATAAATCTATATCTATACTAATAATAAATCTGTAGCCGAAATTTTTCTGGTAATTTTCGATTTTCCAAAAATAATTGGTCCTAACATATATAATTAACCACCCTGAAACCGAAAATCGATTTTTTGAAATTTCTGTTTGTATGCCTGTCTGTCTGTCTATCTGTCTGGATGTTTGTTACCTTTTCACGCGATAATGACTGAACCGATTTATATGAAAATTGGAATATAAATTAAGTTCGCTGTAACTTAGATTTTAGGCTATATGAAATTCAAAATAAGTTATTTAAAAGGGGGGTTATAAGGAAGCCTGAATTAAATAAATCGAAATATCTCGCTTAGTATTGATTTTTGTTAAATATATTACATAACAAACGTTTCTTTAAAAATGATCTCCGATAAGTTTTATTCCTTGCAAAATTTTGATAGGATTGATATTTAATAAGATAAATTAGTTTTAAAATTAAGGTACGCCATCTAAGGCGGTGTAATGAAATGAAAACAAATGACTACGTCTATAAGGGGCCTTCGACAACAACAATCGAAAGCTATGAATCATAGCCTACAGAGAATGTTTCTGTGTTTGTATAAAGTAATACCGAAAGCTAAATTAACCGATTTGTATAATTAATTACTATTTCATCATTGGAAAGTGTAGTTTCTCTACATGGACATAATGCTATAATGTTATTACAGTAAATTCTGTGTGCTCTCTGGACCAAAATGACCGGATTTTAATTATTTAAATACAATTTAAATTAAGTAACATATTAAACGATTTATCCTTCTCTCAAACACGAATGTTCCCTGGATCAAATGTCCTATTTTAATTATGTAATTACTTTATATTTATTTCTAACAGGTGCAGCGGAGCGCACGGGTACGGCCGGTAAATAAATAAATAAATAAATAAATAAATAAACAAACAAATAAATAAATAAATAAACAAACAAAGAAACAAACAAATAAATAAATAATTGTAAGTATCCTAGGACTCAAAATAGTTATGGACTTTTTATTGTCCAACAGACAATGTTGAAGGTTTGCCTTAACTATCATTTAAAATGATTATTAAATCTACTCTGCTCTTTATAGTGGTAATGATTTTAATGTTATTTTGTAAATTTAAATGTTACGTCATTTGCATTTGCATTTCGAATCTAATCTCAGTTGGGATACGCATATTAAATATACATGTAAGAAGGCATTCTCTATTCTCCATTCACTAAAAAGATTGTACCATTATCCATCTAAATTAAAACAGACGCTGGTACAGACACTCATTCTACCTCACAATTATTGCGACGTTTTGTTCAGTCATCTCAGGATTGATTCCGCCCAGAAACTACAGCGTGTTCATAACGCGTGCGTCCGCTTCATTTGTAATGTTCGATACTATGATCATATCTCACCTTCTTTCAAGAAGTTATCATGGCTTAGGTTACATGAGAGGAGAAATCTGCACTCACTTTCTCTCCTATATCGAATTATGCACACTTCATCCCCCTATTATTTATTCGCTCGTTTTCATACTCTTTCTCGCTATCATAATATTAATACTCAATCACAACGCGATAACACGCTAGAAATTCCACTTCACACATCATCTCTGTATTCCTCATCTTTCACTGTTGCTACCTGTCACTGGAACTCTCTGCCGCCTGAAGTCAAGGGCTGCCGAACATTGAAATCTTTCAAATCCAAGTTAGAAAATTATCTTATGACGAGTTGCCAAACTAACTTACTATTATGACAAGTGTTGTATTGCATGTTTCCACGTATTCACATTTTTTATGTTCTAGTGATATTTAACTTATTTTATATTTTTGTTTTCATATTTTCCGATAATGGTATATCTCTAATGTGATAAGTTGAGCTGTATATAATCATAATTTTCCTTCCTGTGTGTACTTAAAATATTGTATTCATTGTATGCTTTGTACTGCACTATTTTATTACTACTATTAGTATTATTATTACTATTAGGCCTGTTATTATTATTGTTATTGTTATTATTATTATTATTGTTATCATTATTATTCTTACTATTCTTATTATTATTATTATTATTATTATTATTATTATTATTATTATTATTGTCAATAATTGTCTTATTTTTTATTTATAGCCGTGGAACTGAAGCCGGATGGTCTATGGCGAGTCCTTGGCATCAACACCTTTGATTTGATTACCCCTTTGATTTGATTACCTGGTTGGGTTTTTCCGAGGTTTCCCCCACCGAAAAGGCAAATGCCGGGTAATATTTTATTCATTTCATCTCAATACATCTCACCAAAATGTAAAAAATTGTACAACATTGTAAAATTGTAGACAATTACTAAATTGTAAAAATTGTAATTGTAATATTGTAAAATGTTGACATGTTCCACATCTTAAAGCTTCATTGCTCATGTAAGATCTATGGAATAAAATAAATGAATGAATGAATGAATGAATGAATGAATGAATGAAATGAATGAATGGATGAATGAATGGATGAATGAATGAATGAATGAATGAATGAATGAATGAATGAATGAATGAATGAATGAATAAATACTTTGTATGCCTCATTTATTTTGACCTGCTGTTCACATTTTATTATGCTTTTTCTTTCTTTCTCTATGTTATATATTATGTCTGATTTCTTCTTACTTGTTGTTTACATTTTATTATTATCTTGTTCAGTTTTGTGTGTAAAATTGTAGTGTACTTTGTAAATTTATAGTGTTTTTGTAACGCAGTTTTTACTCCTGGTTGAGTGTTAGAGAAGGCCGTATGGCCTTAACTCTGCCAGGTTAAATAAATCATTATTATTATTATTATTATTATTATTATTATTATTATTATTATTATTATTATATCATACATATTCCGAAGTGATACAGTGTTAAAAGTTGTGTAACCAAGATGTATATAATAACAATTGTTAGATGAGTAATTTTTAATTTTAAACACGCTGACCTCCTTAAGGACGAAATCTCTGATTGTGAAAGCGGTGGGTTTGAAGCAGTGTCCTCGATTGAGGTGGCACGTCCAGCATAATGCCTCCAGGTCTCGCCTCAAATTGGATTAAGATTGGATGGCGAGCAGGCCGGGATCTGACGGTTGCTGCATCAGCTCTTCCTCCATACGACTCTTCCTGGAATTGAATCCCAGAAGAGAACAGCAAGTGTGCCAACTCGCTGTAAACACAATATTCAGAGTAAAATTAGTGGAATGATAAAGGAGCGACGGTGTAAGTTATATTTCATGGGGAACAGAAAAGTTCGTAGATATCCTGCGCGATAATTTCGCTGAATTTTCCAGGAATTAAACCACGGTCCGACTGCAAGGAAGGAGCCAATTGATTCATTTAGGGATGAACCTCTCTCTTGACGTGGAATTGGAGTAAAAGAAAGAATGAAAAACTGTGAGGGACTGACCATTGCTTAGAAAGCTTTTACTGCATTTTGGTATATCCGTGGAATTACTTGGACGGAACTGTTAATGAATTTTCTGTAGTTAAGGCTACAGCACATTTGCAGTGACGGGTAAGCTTGTACGTACGTAAAACTGCTGAAGTTCTGTACATCCCTGAACACCCATAATTGTTAGTTTAGTTTGTACCAAGACTATTTTATTTCTAGGAAATTTCTAAGTAGGGTACCTAAGTCAAATAATGCCATGTATCACATTATCGCCTTTCATATAGTCTATTTAAGGGGTACACCCACGTTTGAACACTACAAAATATAAGAACAAAGTGAAATATTTTTTCTCTTAAACCAGTAATTGTATTAAGCTCAGAATTGGCATAACAAATATTCAGTATATCTATTTTAGGAAGTAATATGTAAACATTAAAAATAATTTATAGTTACTAATATTCAAAAAGGTACCTATTAAAAATGCAGGGGGAAAGCGTTTACCACCTATTTTCCATGTTTTTCAATATATTTTTAGCAGTCATTTTCTAATTTATTCTTAAATTTTATATCTATAAAATATACCACAATCTTTTCAGTATGTAAGCAGTACTTTTTTTTTCTTGTGTACTGAATTTTGTAACATTCAGACAGTTCAAATGTTATATTATTCAAACTATTAATGATGTAAAACTAATTCTCTTTTGATAATAGAGAGTTCTTGCCATAACGTGTTTCTTGTTAGCGTAAGGCGTAAACTGTAATGTCACGTGACCGAATACGGCAAGTACAATAGCGGGCTTTGCCATAAAATAGTTCTTGCTGAATTGTCTGTGACCGAATACGATAAAGACAAGGAAAATGGAAGAAACACATACATATCGCATTTTGTATTCAATTTCACATTTTATCGCGGATTAAAGAAATGCAGTAAAATATTTTTGCAATACTTCATAATATATAAGTTAATTATTTTTAACCATTTACAATTCATTTCTTAATTGCCATGGCAACAATTCTTGAACAAGTCTGAAATACTAATGGCCAGTTTGTCCAAATAATGTTTAATTTTGCTTAACAAATGTTAAATTAACAGTCTGTTTATTTTTAACGCTTTGTTAATGTATTTTCCATTTGTTCAACATAATTTTGTTTAAGATAACCAACACTTAACTATAACGTCTGTTAGCACTATTTTAACTACTCAACAGCAGTTGGTAATGATTCTATACATGTAAGACAATTTTTGATTGACTAAAATTAATCTTTAAATTCTATATTATAGAGTGAGTCATGAAACTTGCATAAAATGACAACCTGTTATAGTAGGCCACGCTCCATAAACAAACAGTTGACAAATGAAAGTTGTAGGTGACGTGCTGAATAATAATTACAAAGTAAGGTTATATTTCCTCATTGCTATTATGGATACGAAATACGAAAGAAATAAAATAACACTGATGATTTAAACAGTCCAAAGTATTTTTTAAATGTTATATTACCAGTCATATGCTAAACATTCCCTACAGAGAGACACAAAATATTAATCTTGGAATGTAGGCTTTCACGGCCGGCGTTGATAGGATGCATCCTACAAAATATTAATTTCGCAACTTCTGTTCGAACAGCTATGGGGACATCGGCCATATTTAACTAACTGTTAAACGAGTTAACTGGCGGAAATCCTACATTTAAAATTAACAACTGTTAACAACCTGTTAAACCAAACTGGTGTTGAAAACATGCAATTTTATTAATTAACAAACTGTTTAGAGTTTAACAGTCGTTACATTTTCTAACAATACTTAAAAAAACCGGCCATTACAGCACTAGTTTGACAGTAACATAGCAACCAAGTCATGTGTTATTTGAATTAATGAATCTATTGCGAAATTTAGAAATGCAATTTTGATTTATTTTTTTTTTATTCCCCCTCACTGTTATTTATTTATACTCGCTTTAACATCTTTGGTCATATCGCGAGTTAATCTTTGGTTGAAATCCGAAGGCCTAGGTACTATTGTTGAGACTGGTTCTATTGTTGTGAACTAGATGGCGAGTGTATATGTATTACTGATTTGTTATGAATATGATTTCGGTGATGAATGAGGCCGGTGATTTTCAGGGATGTTGTGGCCCGAATTTCCTGGCATTTGCCTTACAGTTGAGGAAAAACCCTGAAAAACCTCAATCAGGAAATTCAACCCGACCGGGAATCGAAACCGGGCCCTCTGCGTAAGAGACAAGCATGCTGATCCCTACACCACAGAGGTGGGCGATTTATTATTATTTTTTACATTTTTTCAAGTATTTCAAAATATTATTCACTAACCGTAAACTGTAAGTGGCGTATCTGATTTTGAGTGCCCTTCGGGCCTGGGTTTCCCAAACTGCATTCTGGACCAGACAAGTGTCACTTACACTTCTCAGTACATTATATACTGTAACATGCTTTCAAACGTCAAATTACTTACTTTGGCAGCATTTCGGCACAATTCGTATTTATCGTGATTGCGAAAATCTGCCATTTCTAATAATTAATGCATGTCACATTATTATTAAACCAAATATAGCCTACATAATGTGATATGCTAAGACAGAGCCTTCTTTAGTTACAAGCCGGGGCATGGGTAGGTTTGGCAACACAGAGTGGAGGCGGGAGATTTTAGAGTGATATTGAGTTTGCTCATTGCTTTCGTTATACGTAACGCGTATTTTTTCAATATCACTTCATACACAAAGGTAAGATCAAGATTCAGAGTAGTGATGTAAATTATTACGGGTTCGAAAATAGTGTTTTATTGCAATCAATTAGCTATACTTCAGAATACGGCGTAAGTAGGCTACTTACATACAAAGGCTGCCACTTAAAATAATTACAAAAAAACATGTTTTTATTGATAGTACGAAGGTAAATAAATAAATAAAAAAGATATTCCTTGCACCGAAAATAATAAAATCAATAATGCAATAAAGACTTAAGTTCCTACGCAGTATTCTTAAGTTCCATTCAGTTAACAAATTTGTGGCTAGCAAATTGACAATGTTTTACGACTTAATGGTGTTTCATCTGTGAAAGGTTTAGGATATATTTTAATATTATCTTATGCGATTATATATAGTGTTTTTCTACAAATATTTCAGATGCCTAGAAAGTGCTGTGTGCCTATGTGTCGTAGCAACTACACTTATAATTAAAAAAATACAAACATACTTGTTTTTTTATTGATGGTACAAGGAAAATAAATAAATACTTAAAGAAATGTTACTTGTACCAAAAATAAATAAAATAATGACGTACTTTCGCAATACCCTATTCCAATCAATTAACCATTATGTGGCTAGTAAATTGACAATGTTTTGCTGCTTATTGTTGTTTCACCTCTGACATGAAAGGTGTAGGATATCATATGCATTTTAATTTCATGTGATTATGTCGTGCTTTTCTATAAATATTTCAGATGTCCAGGAAGCCAGTTTTAGTTTGAACCTGGCCAGTCACCATAACAATACTGTTATCCTAAATTATTTGTTATAAACTTTTTAAAATATAATTTTAAATAAATATAACTACAGAAAACAAGCTAAGAATGTGAATTATGCAAATAGGCCTAAAATAAAATGTAAATAGAAGAAACTATTGACATTCCTATTATAATAAAAGTATGAGGATGTAAATACAGTTAAGCCAAGTAAAACAATCTATGAAAAAATGAAAACACATCCCTTCAACATAATACGTAACAAAACGCAACATTATCTATTAAGTACATGTATGTATCAATTAGCGCAAACTCAGTGGACTTTAAATCCTGTAAATACCAAGTGGATGAATGTAGAGTATCCAACGCCCACTGAATGAGTATTTCACTTTTATCACTGCCAATGTTGGGCTATAATCGTATATGCAAGGTAGGCTATAACAAAAACCTAAACTAACCAAACCTAACCTGTCAAAGAAACAACAAGTTATACTAAATATGTGTAAAATTGGCCTATGTCTCTATAGTGGGCGGGACATAAGTAACATTGACCAAACCAACAAAGTGATTATATGCATGTAAAAATTATAGATAGTTCTGACGTGTAGCAGGCATTCCGAATCTTCAACAAAACTGCAACATTTATGGGATCACAAAACAGCTGTTTACAATGACTTTGAAAACCAATGGCGTAACTTTATTGATATAGCAGGCGAGACCCAACAATTTAAATAGAATTGTGATACACACAAATCACAAATAAGAATATAAAAATGTGGTTATACAATATTTAATAGAATAGTCAATTACTTTGTCATCCATAACCGTAAAAATTCCCAAAGACGCAACCATTTTATTTTCATTCATTGTCTTGTTTTTTTTTATCACCAACACGCATTTAGTTTATAATACATCAACAATTAACGTTTGGTACGACCGCAAACATAATTCCATCGACACATACTTATATTGTAACATTAATTTACATTGGAAATCGGCATTAGCACAAACACGTGTACTGTACGGTCAGCCTCCGGGTGACAGATAATTACAGTGTTGCCGACGTATGGCCCCGGCTTGTAACTAAAGAAGGCTCTGGCTAAGACCATTGTTGAATTGTTGTGAAGCTGTTTTGTTTTTTGCTTTGTAAACTCGTAATTTGATCCTGACGAATGTTTGTAATTTTATCCTGACAACTGTAACTTTTCGTTCTGCAAAGGAATTTTACAATGTTACATTTTTTATGATCAAATGCCTGCACATTTAAAGGACAAAACTAAAATTATTTCAATCATTTATTATCATAATACATTGCTCTATTACATTAACTGACCATATTGGGAATTAAATCTATGGTTTTCCCATAACACGCTATTAAATGTTTCATATAAAACAATTTATATCTCAGAAAGAAAGCAAAAACAACCAAATTGTTTAAAATTTTTTTTTAATATCTCAAAAAATAACCACCAGAAATGGCCATTACTTACAGTTCAACTTATATATAATACTTGCAATTTTTTGGTAATTTTTATACTCGAATGCATTAAATGTATTTCATAACTTTCTGAGTAAATGGAATGGAATCCCTTGAGAGCAAGTTTTGTTTGTGTTTGACAGGTGTAGACAATATTTGAGACAAACATTTTGAAGTTTGTGGGAAAAGTAGCGATTTTTAAAATGGCATTTAAATGTACAAAAATATTAATAATTCATAAATTGCTTAAGGGATTAGGTACAGATTAAAGGAATGAAATTTTGGAAATATTCAACATTTTTTTTCCTCCATTACTGTATCTTGTAGAATAATGAAAATTAGTATGTGTAAAACACTGTCTTTCTGCTATATGATAAACATGTTTTTACGATTTAAAAAAATTATTATTATTATTTTTTTTTTTTCAAAATTCAAAGTTCACTGTGCAGTGATGAAGCGTTTCCCTCATAACTGAAAAAGTATCCAACATTCTGTGATGAAAATTTTTATGTGTATTTATGCATGTCATATCTACAATATGATGCAAAGTCACTTCTCTACCTTTGATAGATTATCTGATAGAAAATAAATGTATTTAAAAAATGGTCAAATATCTAACACAACAAAAAATTGTTTATTAAGGAATGTAGTTGAAAGTTCATGACATTGTAAACATGAGTTTCAGCAATAAAATAAAAGAGAGAGAACATGAAAAATGTAATAAGTTTATGAATTATGAGGAAAACGCTTCATCACTGCACAGTGAACTTTGAATTTTGAAAAAAAAATATATATATATATAAATATTTTTTTAATCGTAAAAATATTTTTTCATATAACAGAAGGATAGTGTTTTACACATATCAATTTTCATTATTGTACAAGATAATAATAATAATAATAATAATAATAATAATAATAATAATAATAATAATAATAATAATGGTTTATTTTAACTGGCAGAGTTAAGGCCACTCAACCAGTATGATAGAAAATTATTACAATGCTATGAATATAACATAATTAATACAATACAATTCAAAGAAATACAATACTACAATACAAGACAATATAATACATAATTAATATAATACAATGACAATTCTTTTCATCTTCACAAAACCAATAAAATAATTATGTAATAATAATAATAATAATAATAATAATAATAATAATAATAATAATAATAATAATAATAATAACAGTAATAGCAATGATAGTCATACCTAAATTAAATTTAATTATTAAACTAGATCACAATTATTATAACTTCAATTTGACTGCGCCCGTAAGAAATCGTTTAGCCTTTTCTTGAAAGTGGTTATTGTCTGGCAGCCCCTTATCTTCTGAGGTAGAGAATTACAGAGATCCAGAGAATCCAGAGATATAATAATGCAGGAAAAAAATGTTGAATATTTCCAAAAATTTTACTGCTGTAAGCTATACCTAACTCCTTAACCAAAATTATAGAAAACTTTTTACAGAGGCTATTTGTATACAGCATGACAACTAGAAATTTATAGGTCTCTAATTTGAGTAGTTCAGAAAATTGAAAGTTCACTTTAGTATACCTCAAAAGCTACGTTAAACAAATTTTGCTTCTATTATTCAATAGTAACAAATACTCAAATATGATCCATTTCGTTGCCGCGAGAATATTGAACAAGGAAAGTGGCTGAAAAGCAAGCAGAGTCATCTCTCGTCCAGATGAGAAAACAGGTGGAAGTAGAAACATAAACAAGCTAGCCTAATGCAGCGAGACGGGGATGTTACAGCGCATGTATTTGGAGTCTCAACTTTGTTTTTGAGCCCCAAAAATTACCCCAGTGGCCATTTTCAGGAAACGAAGCAAAAAGAGGAAGAAACAAACATTTCTGTGCAGGCGTGACACGTCGCACTGGCGAGAGGTGCTGGTTAATTCCGCCAGCAGATGGCTCCCGGGGGTCTAGCGCCCTCCTCGCGTCGCGACGTCACGAGAGCGTCGAGTTCGAGCCAATTTCAGACCTCGCCGTTACAAAAACATTAGGCCTATCTTTTTTACTCGTCAATTCCTCAAATTGCAAACTGGAGTTGAAGTCAGCAAGTTGTCATTACTGGAATTAACCCTGCGGAACCCTAACTTTCTATACATGCCTTGCAGGAAGTTCGAACGTTGCTTATGAAGCCAGTAAATTTCCTTCGATGAGTCTCCTACGTCAAAAAATCGCCTGTTCCTCATGCCTTCTGGAATTAGACCTTCACAAATGCATTTCTCACATTTTAATTGGTTTGCCTACGTCCCTTTTCCAGATGATTCACAGCTAAAGGCTGGTTCACAATAAACAGGAAACAGAAACGAGAACGAAAACGAGAACGGAAATAATGTTCAAATATGTGTTTTTGAATATGAGCATTCAGAATAGTTATTTGTAATTGCTCCCATTTAAATACATTTATTTTAACATTATTTCCGTTTTCGTTCTCGTTGTCGTTTCCGTTCCCGGCTTATTGTGAACCAGCCTTCACTCAGTTTATAATGTTGGTATTCTTGTCTCTCGCATCTTCTGATGTAGTAAACGCAATTTCTGTAATTTGTTATCAGAGAGGAGATTAGAGTTTGGCTGGGTGGAAGAGAAGGCCTACTGGCCTTAGATCTGCCAGAATACTTACTTACTTACTTACTTACTTACTGGCTTTTAAGGAACCTGGAGGTTCATTGCCGCCCTCACATAAGCCCGCCATTGGTCCCTATCCTGAGCAAGATTAATCCAGTCTGTACCATCATATCCCATCTCCCTCAAATCTGCCAGATTAAATAAATAAAATATTATTATTATTATTATTATTATTATTATTATTATTATTATTATTATTATTATTATTATTATTATTATTATTATTATTGTAACTCTGTAAAGTTTCTTTTTGCTGCATTAAAAATAGAATTCGTTTTGGTGTTTCATATTCTAAGTTATACAGTTAGATATGAAGACTTCCCTCAAAGAACGTTGTATATCGTATGCAAAAGCCGCTGATGTACAACGTTCTTTGAGGGAGGTCTTCATATGTTGCAGGTATTATTACAAAATTTTACATTTAGTTTGTTAAAACAACAGGAATACATTAGCTCATCTTAATTTTAAATGTAGTATACGTGTATAGGGGAGAGTCGGGTAGTATCGGACATCGGGTAATATCGGACAGTGAGTTTCTTTCATCTACCACACGATGATAGTACCTGATTGACATGGTTACCTTTCTGTGATGTCACATGGGGGAAACGTAACCATCTCATTCAGGTACTACCATATGGTGGTAGATGAAAAAAACGCACTGTCCGATACTACCCGATGTCCGATACTACCCGACTCTCCCCTATAATAAAAAAAATAATTTTAAAATTACTATTAAAATAATTACGAAAGGAAAAGAAAAATCAAAATAAATAAGCAAAACACCCTTATATTCAAACGCCAACCGAATGAGCAGAACTCGTGGTAAGGAGGAGTTCAATGGTATTAATAAAATAAAGGTTAAGGTTGTTCGAGAATATGGTGTTTAGCAAAATATTTGGGGCTAAGCGGGATGGAGTTACAGGAGAATGAAGAAAGTTACATAACGCAGAACTGCACGCATTGTATTCTTCATCTAACATAATTAGGAATACTAAAGCTATATGTTTGAGATGGGCAGTGCATGTAGTATGTATGGGTGAATTCAGAAATTTAGATAGAGTGTTAGTTGGGAGACCTGAGGGAAAAAAAAACTTTTGGGGAGGGACCAATGGCGGTTCTTTTTTAAATATTATCCAATATGAAACCAGGCAATGTATCATATTAACCGAAATGAAAAGATGAACATTGTGTCTTCTGAATTATATAAGACACACTATTCCCAAAAGTAGGAGTTTGATTTCATTTCTAATTTCTTTTATGAACAAACAAAAAACAGCAATAATTTTATTGTAATCATATATCAGTCGTAGCTGTAGTTGATTAATGTGACATCTCTCAAGTGTACAGCTGTTTCTCATGAACCCATTAATTTGTATCATGAGAAATTATCTTTGAACGTTGCGATTCTACAACACAGCAAGCACTTACGTAAGACATTGGTTGTGACGCTTTTTATTCAGCAATGTGGATTATTTTATTTATGAAGGGTCGACAGAACTGTCCCACGAAACTCTTACGTATCATGTAGCTCAGACGTGTTAATTATAGCCATTAGCTTTGCAAGAGTTCATTACATGGGCCACTAGCAAGTGTGTGTCTTCAATATTCTTAATCTAACATTAAGGCATTACGTAACCTATTACACGTGTCCAATTTTGCAATGAATTTTCATTTTCTTATCATACCGAGTGTAGGCAAAGTAGTCCTATTCTGATTCTATATAATCGATTGTGAAATATTTACAGAAACACACATTTGCAACACGACACAAAGAACAGTACGACTTCAATTCTATTTATCATTGTAAGCGTGCCGTGGCTTAGTAAACAATGATGATGCCAGTTCAGTTCAGTTCAGTTCAGACTCTGACATCGAGCACATCACAAAAGGTGAGACATGTCTGTCAAACAGACATCTTTAGCAAGTATAAAAAAGCTGCAAGTTATTCATCGAATTGAAAATGACGAAAACTTTAAACGTATCGCAAGTAATTTATAATATTGGCGTTTTACAATGTCGCTGCCTGCTGGACTAAAATTTCCACTGAAACTCAAAAGACAAGCTGGAACAAACTACTTACATTTTAAGTCGAAATGGGGACTTTTGGATAAAGAAACCTTACGTAAAATCCACCAGTCATAATGCTACAGGCATAAATCTTATCAGAGCTGTTTGTAAAATAATATTTATTTTTCTTTAAGAACACAGTAAAATTACAAGTTTGTTAGGAACTTTTATACTTACTTATTTACTTACTTACTTTCTGGCCTTTAAGGAACCCGGAGGTTCATTGCCGCCCTCATATAAGCCCGCCATTGATCCCTATCCTAAGCACGATTAATTCAGTCTCTATCATCATATCCCATTTCCCTCAAATCTACTTTAATATTATCTTCCCATCTACGTCTCGGCCTCCCCAAAGGTCTTATTCCTTCGGGTCTCCCAACTAACACTTTATATGCATTTCTGGATTCGCCCATACGTGCTACATGCCCTGCCCATCTCAAACGTCTGGATTTAATATTCCTAATTATGTCAGGTAAAGAATACAATGCGTGCAGTTCTGTGTTGTGTAACTTTCTCCATTCTCCTGTAACTTCATCCCTCTTAGCCCCAAATATTTTACTAAGCACCTTATTCTCAAACACCCTTAACCTACAGTATGTTCCTCTCTCAAAGTGAGAGTCCAAGTTTCACAACCATAAAGAACAACCGGTAATATAACTGTTTTATAAATTCTAACTTTCAGATTTTTCGACAGCAGACTGGATGATAAAAGCTTCTCAACCGAATAATAACAGGCATTTCCCATATTTATTCTGTGTTTAATTTCCTCCCGAGTATCATTTATATTTGTTACTGTTGCTCCCAGGTATTTTAATTTTTCCACCTCTTCAAAGGATAAATTTCCAATTTTTATATTTCCATTTCGTATAATATTCTCGTCACGAAACATAATCATATACTTTGTCTTTTCGGGATTTACGTCCAAAACTATTTCTTTACTTCAAGTAAATTTCCCGTGTTTTCCCTAATCGTTTGTGGATTTTCTCCTAACATTTTCACATCATCCGCATAGACAAGCAGCTGATGTTCAATTCCAAACCCTCTCTGTTATCCTGGACTTTCCTAATGGCATATTCTTGAGCAAAGTTAAAAAGTAAAGATGATAGTGCATCTCCTTGCTTTAGCCCGCAGTGAATTGGAAACTGGTTAGGAACTTTTATAGTCGTAAAAATGTTACAGCTCATAAAATAAAAACGGCTGTATATTTGATATATGAAGATGTAATTTATGTTTAGTGTTAATGCAAATCGATTTTACAGGAAAGCGAAAACACATTTTAATGCTATGAAAACGAAGAAATTTTTGGCATAAGAGGTTATTTAAATCTCTTCTTGTTAAGTTTACATCCATGTCTTGAATTAAGATTCAGGAAAATTTCTTTATTGGGAATCAAGTTAAATTTTATTGTATTCATTTCTTTGATTTACGACGTTGCTGTCCAACACCATAGAAGTGTTACATTATATAACACTGCGTACTTATTTGTGGTACTATCATGATATTGGGTCTTTACCTTGTCAGTATATCTTTTCATTAATAGTCTTCCTCGTATGTAATCGTGAAAACTTTGTAACTAATTCAACAGTTCATAGCATAAATACACGTCAAAAAATGACTTTCATACTCCATCGGCAAGTCTATCGTGCTATCAAAAAGGAGTGCGTTATATGGCAGTAAAAATGTTTAATAGCCTCCCTATCGATATAAAAAATGAAACTCAAAACATAAAATTATTTAGGGCCAAATTAAAGGAGTACCTAATTTCTCACGCCTTCTATTCTGTAGGTGAATTCATGACATTCAATAACACTTCATGAAATTGATACTAAAACTTATGTGTTGTACTAGTAGACTATATTGTAAATCTCTTCTGTATATATTTCATCTAGACTGAGACTATAAATTAAGACTTTATAATAGTATTAAGTTTTTTGACTTGTTCCATATTCTAGCTGTAAGCATGTATGAATACCATGGAATGTTAATAAATACAATACAATACAATACCTAGTGCGCCTGCGTTGCTGCGATCTTGATGAACCAAAAGAGTTGGGCTCTTTCTGTGAAGGATTTTATACAGGATTGGAGTTGCACTGTATTTTCTTTCAGCTCAGTGACCATTTCAGCTAACTATGTTCATGTGGGGAATAGCTTTAGAATTTACGAAAGGAAATATAGGCTATGCGTCAATATAGTGTTCCTTGCGTAATGAGAAAGTAGGCCTACGTGTCATTCACATGACACCCTTTATTTCGTATTCTTTCAGAAACCACTTCTCTATCCTGCATGTTGCTAAATGACAGCTTTCAGGATTTCTACATATGTTGGAGGGTGGAGTTCAACATTCTGAGATCGTTACAGAGCGTGTGTGGGAAGATGGCGATCGAAGTGGGGCTGTTGTACCGTCTCAACGTGCCTTACTACGAATTCATCCATCTCGACGTGAAACCTTTGTATTTGTGCAAGTCTGTGGTTCTTGGTATAACAATGCCTGTTACATGTGTCTTATGTTTCGATTCTTCCAAACGAACATGGTCTAATTTACTTGTATAATAAGTAATGATCTTTTTATTATTATTATTATTATTATTATTATTATTATTATTATTATTATTACTCTGCTGCAACTGCTGCTATTCAATCTTGCATGCAAATTCAAGCTATCGTGCTGACTAAACGAAGCCACGAGTCTATACGTACGGCTATTCCATATGAAATCGATCAGTAAAAAACCTCGCATTTTTTATATTCTAATTTTTTCCCTACTTATACAAGGTGCTGAGGGGAGTGCATTTTCAAAAATATACTATCGAAACTCAAACGGTTTTCGTATTATTGAGAGACAAATTTAGAGTATTTTATGAAAACAAGCCTCTTTCAACGCTCAGAACTCTGGAATCATTTACTGCAGAACATTGAACAAAAGCTTATTTTGAAGCTGACATTTGGTAGGTTATGTTAAGAAGTAATCCTTATTTATATTTTACACAGAGAGACAGATAATCTGATTTTACTTGCTTTTAGGCTTTTTGGCTATTTGTAAAAATGTAAAAAAATATTGAAAAAAAAACTTGCATTATTAAGAGGGATTCGGCATTGTTTGCTTAGTGGTACGGCAATAAGTTTCGAGGGTATTAAATAAATTATTTTCACACGCCTAGACTTGAACTGCGCAGTACCCGACGCACTGGCCGAGAGCTGAAGATAAGCGAGCATTGGGCGTCATTTCACTCCTGTGTTTATGAAAACCTGTCCTTGCTTGTCTCGACTACCTACAGTAAGCTGGTTAGTTCACGCGCGTACTATTTATTTTCTTTATTTGATATTTTCAATACTTTCTTATCAACGTACCACCAGTAAAAAATATGTTTATTTGTACTTTCAATGCGGAATCTAACCATATATTTTAAAAATATTTTTTCGTGGCCAAAGGCGTCTTAATGAAGAAAAATATAAATTTCTCCATTTCCATAAAAAGTAAGAAAAACTGTTTACATGTCAATATAAACTTTAACTTCTCAGCATAAAAATAAACCATGATTTTGATCATTGGGTGAAAGGGTTTCGGAGCCACAACAGTTTAAGTTGCTAATTTCATGAAAATACGATAAATTTAAATATTATTAATTTAAACATTATTAAGTTCTGATGCCTCAAACTTTGCACAAGGCATTGTATCACTGTTGTCTACGGACAGAAAAAGTTTCATTTTATTTAAAAATTGCAAGGTCAATTTTCTCTATATTTCGGACGCTTTGAGATGGAATAGCCCGTGCACATTAACTTGAGGTCAGATCACAAGAGCCACCGGTGTAGCTCAGAGGCAGCATCTGGGGCCGCGCTCGGGCTTGAGTTCGAACCCCGCTAATTGGAGTTTTTCCGAGATTTTCTCCAACTGTAAGGCGACTACATAACATCATCTTCCCAAATTCTGTTTCGCTATCACAATTGAACCGACAGACTTCTTACTTCGTAAAAATAAAGTTGCATTATTTAAAGTATAGGAGAACGTAAGATGCTCGATGTGAGTAGGTTCAAGTAGTAATTTCGAAAGAAAAAGCTGCATCTATACAAGATCTGCCCATTCGGAACTCGTTTTGTCATTCTAAAAGAAATAATTCAGTTTTTTGTTTTAATTGTTTCTTTAAAACTAGCCGTACCCGTGCGTTCCGCTGCACCCGTTAGAAATAAATATGAAGTAATTATATAATTAAAATAGGACATTTGTCCAGGGAACATTCGTGTTTGATAGAAGGATAAATCGTTTATTATGTTACTTAATTTAAATTGAATTAAAAATTAAAATGCGATCATTTTGATCCAGAGACAATCATTTGTCATAAAAATTAGTTTAGGAAATACAGGAAACGAATATACAGAATAGCATATCAAGTTTTCTGTGCAAAAGAAGAATCTATTTTAATCTTACCTGTCCTCGATTCACTCAGAAGTTACTGTAATAACATTATAGCATTATGTCCATCTAGAGAAACTACACTTTCCAATGGTGAAGTAATAATTAATTGTACAAATCGGTTAATTTAGCTTCCGTTATTATTACTTCATACAAACGCAGAAACATTATCTGTAGGCTATCTTTCATAGCTTTCGATTGTTGCTGTCCAAGGCCCCTTATAGACGAAGTCATTTGTTTATTTCATTACACCGCCTTAGATGGCAGTTATTTTAATTTTAAAACTCATTTATCTCATTAAATATCAGTCCTATCAACATTTTTCAAGGAATAAAGCTTATCGCAAATTATGTTTAAAGAAACTTTTGTTATGTAACATTTTTCACAAAAATCAATAATAAGCGAGATATTTCGATTTATTTAATTCAGGCCCCCTTATAACCTCCCTTTTAAATAATGTATTTTGAATGCCATATAGCCTAAAATCTAAGTTACGACGAACTTAATTCATATTCCAATTTTTATCGAAATCCGTTCAGCCATTATCGCGTGACAATGTAACAAACATACAGACAGACAGACAGACAGACAGACAGACATACAAACAAAAATTTCAAAAAAGCGATTTTCGGTTTCAGGGTGGTTAATTATATATGTTAGGACCAATTATTTTTGGAAAATCGATAATTACCAGAAAAATTTCGGCTACAGATTTATTATTAGTATAGATTTTGGCATATATCTTACAGCATGTATTTAGTGGCATTAGGCTAATATCATAATAATAAATAAACAAATAAATAAATATAAATAATTATTACTATTATTAGTATATATTGTTATTGCTATTGCTATTCTAATTATTGTACGACGGAAGATCTTTACGTAGAGCATCTCAACAGTGGTCAGTCAAATATTAGAGCCAAATATTTGGCTTGTGCGTGGATTTAAAATGCTTCTGCGTATTGGCCAGACTTATTTGGGACTTCTGCTCTGACCAGCAATTATTAGGTTGGTGTATAAGTTTATTAAAGACATCGGATACACATAAGAGAGAAGTTAATCATCAAGAATATATTCTCCTTCACTATTTACAAAAGTCTGCCAACGCTGGAGTAGTTTTTCGATTCCACGCTTGTAGAAATCGCGTGGTTTTGAGTTACAGAAGTCATCAAGCCATGTTCGCAGTGCATTTTCATCCGGAAAGTAAGTTCCTTGAAGGTTGTTCGATAGAGAGCGGAAAAGGTGAAAATCTGAGGGCGCAAGATCAGGTGAATAAGGTGGGTGCGGAATGACTTCCCAACCCAACTCCTGGATAGTGTTTTGTGTCAGGTTAGCAGAGTGCGGATGGGCGTTATCGTGGAGTAGCACCACTTCACGCAATCTTGTTGCTCGTTTTTCTTGGATTGCGTGTGCAAGACGTCTCAGTTCGTGGCAACAGATGTCTCACGATGGTGGAATGGTCACAGTTCATCACATTTGTCAGTTCTCGGGTACACTGACGTGGATCATTGTGGATTAATGTGTTTAAACGGTCTTCATCAAACCCCGAAGGTCTTCCTGAACGTGAAGTATCACTAATGACAAAATGACCCCCTTAAAACGAGAAAACCATTTTCTTGCCGTGCTCTCTCTGATAGGGTTGTCCCCATACACGGAGCAAATGTTTCTGGCCGCCTCCACTGCTTTCGCCCCTCTATTGAACTCGAAAAGAAGAATATGTCGGAAATGTTCCACTTGACACTCCATTTTCTAGCGTCCACGGTTCCACTCACAATCTGAAAAAATGAAAACTTCAATATGTAATTTACAATTCATGTTGGATAACGGTCAGCAAAGCCCTTATTAATACTATATGTCAATAAATTCAAATGTTTATTCAATCTTATGGCTTAGACACTAATAATTATATAAAACAAACAATTTTTGAATAATTTCGAGGGAAAAATTGTTCCGGGGCCGGGTATCAAACCCGGGACCTTTGGTTTAACGTACCAACGCTCTACCAACTGAGCTACCCTCGAAATTATTCAAATCAACTTCACAGGGAGTTATACCTGAAAGATTGATTTGCATAATACACGTCACTGTTAACAGAAAACCACAATTTAAGTCACACAGAGTTAGTGTGCACTCAACGTTGGTTGCTTGACGGTTATCAGCCCACTTTGAGGTCTGTGGATATAGAGGGAAGAATTGGATCGGTGTCTGGTAGAGTTCCCGGGTAGCTCATTTGGTAGAGCGTTGGTACGTTAAACCAAAGGTCCCGGGTTCGATACCCGGCCCCGGAACAATTTTTCCCTCGAAATTATTCAAATCAACTTCACAGGGAGTTATACCTGAAAGATTGATTTGCAAACAAATTTGTTTTACATCCTATTAAGTTCTAGTACTAGCATTTTCACCATCATGGGGCATCTTCAGGTACAAGGTATGAGCAAATATCTATCTAAAATCAATTACAAAACTTGACCTCATATTTGAGAATAACATTGATCATATTAAAGAGATAATATAATAAACGTAACATGGTGACAAATGCTAATCATAAAATATATATTAAAACGTGATCTTGTCAAATTTTAAAAATCATCGTAAGCTTGCATAACTGTGAATATTACTGGGGATCTTGATACGTAGTATCAAATGTAAACTCAAGCACAACAATTGAACTTAAAATAAAAAATGACAATCGATAAATAAACCCATAGGAACCGAAGTACCAACACGCGAAACAAAAACGCAACGAACTTATGCACCAACCCAATAGATTAATAGTACATTATGCAACGAGCCTATAATGATAGTAATTAAGACCCAAGTATGTTTGTTTATAAAACGATCGCAAGCGAGTTTATAATTTTCATACGAGCGTCTTAATTACAATTATAGGCAAGTTTCATACGACTTTTTATGCTCGACCATATTTCTAACTTTAAATTATTCAGAAGTATACATTTTATTTGTACCTGACACAAGATCGGAAGTGACCTTGTTCATAGCTCTTGAATTGTGAGATGTGCGCAGACGCGAAAGTATTGATTTTTTTCCGAGGAACAATAATGTCATTGACCTTAATGTAATGCAGAGAATGTATAACCTAGAAATTGATTTAGAATTGAAACACGAGATGACAAATTGAATTTATTTGAATATTATTTACAATTAACGCTAATTATTATAGTAACAGAACATAACCTTCTGCGACAGTATTGGATTTCCAGCCTCCGTGACGTTTCCCTCGTCTTTCGATTGCATATTCGAGAATAATCGAAAACCTGAACTCTAATGAATAGGTGTACTTTAATGGCATGCATTAAAGGACTGCTACCAGGTGTATAATTACTACATTTCGGCATGGTCGAGCATAAAATACATTATAGAGAATTCTTGTAAGTTGTAGTGAAACCTTACATTTAAGACGCTGCCTATGTGGTTTTCGTATTGTCCGATTCCTTTCGCTGGTGCTGTCACAAGCTTACAAGTAAGTGTTGCAGTAGACATTGCCTTGTCATCTGTCTCCTCAGACTTCATTCGTGGTGTGGTGTTACCGTTAAGCAAATCTGTTTTTTAAGGGACACAGAGTGACTCAGAAATCCCACGTATTAACAATAGAATCCTTTGTCACTACTCACGCTGTCGTACAGAACATTAGTATCTGTCTGGATGTCGCATAACGCAATTTCTTCTTTTCTTTTTTTCAGGCCTTGCGGACAATTTATGACGTTACACTAAAGAGCAACAAGCCCTGTCCATGTTAATCCGTTTATCCTTTTTTCACAGACTGCAACTCACTCTGTTAGGTGTGCATATTTCACAGTGACAGATGACTTCCTGCTACTCAGTGAAATTCCATTTGGAATTAGTGAATGTTTGAATTAAAAGATTATACCGCCGCACTCTTCTGGTTTACGAATATTTTATGGCAGCTGAGTCCTCATTATTGTAATAATTATTTTTGTTTATATTTGCAGACGGAAGCACATTAATTTTACGGTGCAAGCAGGGCTGACATACTGTACATTCTATGGACTATTTAAAAAAGTCACTTAACTAACTTGTATCTGAATGTGCTGGTTCTGAATGTGACTAAAAAAACTACGTAATAGGCCTAAGAAAAGTTGTAGTTCCAACCATAAAAATAAATTTATATTTGCTGTCTTAAGGGGTTAGATACAGCTTACAGCAGTAAAATGTTGAAAATATTCAACATTTTCTTCCTCCATTACCGTATCTTGTACAATAATGACAATTAGTAAGCCTATGTGTAAAACACTGTCCTTCTACTATACTTACTTAGTGGCTTTTAAGGAACCCGGAGGTTCATTGCCGCCCTCACATAAGCCCGCTATTGGTCCCTATCCTGAGCAAGATTAATCCAGTCCCTACCATCATATCCCACCTCCCTCAAATCCATTTTAATATTATCTTCCCATCTACGTCTCGGCCTCCCAAAGGTCTTTTCCCCTCTGCCCTCCCAACTAACACTCTATATACATTTTGGATTCGCCCATACGTGCTACATGCCCTGCCCATCTCAAACGTCTGGATTTAATGTTCCTAATTATGTCAGGTGAAGGATAAAATGCGTGCAGCTCTGCGTTGTGTAACTTTCTCCATTCTCCTGTAACTTCATCCCTCTTACCCCAAATATTTTTCTAAGAACCTTATTCTCAAAAACCCGCAATCTCTGTTCCTCTCTCAAAGCGAGAGTCCAAGTTTCACAACCATACAGAACAACCGGTAATATAACTGTTTTATAAATTCTAACTTCCAGATTTTTTTACATCAGACTGGGTGACAAAAGCTTATCAACCGAATAATAACAGGTATTTCCCATATTTATTCTGTATTTAATTTCCTCCCGAGTGTCATTTACATTTGTTACTGTTGCTCCAAGATATTTGAATTTTTCCACCTCTTCGGAGGATAAATCCCCAATTATTATAGTTCCATTTCGTACAATATTCTGGTCACGAGACATAATCATATACTTAGTCTTTTCGGGATTTACTTCGAACCCTATCTCTTTACTTGCTTCAAGTAGAATTTCCGCGTTTTCCCTAATCGTTTGAGGATCTTGTCCTAACATATTCACGTCATCGGCATAGACAAGAAGCTGATGTAACCCGCTCAATTCCAAACCGTTATCCTGAACTTTCCTAATGGCATATTCTAGAGCGAAGTTAAAAAATAAAGGTGATAGTGCATCTCCCTGCTTTAGCCCGCAGTGAATTGGAAAAGCATCAGATAGAAACTGTCCTATACGAACTCTGTTGTAATTTTCACTAAGACACATTTTAATTAATCGAACTAGTTTGATCAAACTCTTACTTTCGGGAATAGTCTGTCTTATATAATTCAGAAAACACAATGTTCATCTTTCCATTCCGGTTAATATGATACATTACCTGGTTTCATATTGGATAATACTCGTATTTTAAAAAGAACAGGATACATTTAATATCATTCGTACAGCGGTAAATGGACTTGTGAATCGTATGGGAAAAAATTATAATGTTTCATCTTTGCGATATTCTTTCACTGTAGGATATTTCCAACAGCTAACATTATTTAATATAATGAAAAATGTTTCTTTTAAAATATGAAGTCGACGTAATTCTAATTTCGCCTGCTTTTAAGCTCCAGCATTTCTAAACTGAATTTAATCGAACTAATATCTGCCTACGTAAGAGAAGCATCGATCCGGAAGCACTACAATAAATCACACATAGAAGGCCATCCATGCAATAATTACCATTGATTGAAATGGAATGTTTAACAGATTTCGGTTCATAAATAAATCAGTGTGTAATTGCTGCACTATGTGCACAGAGCGTGCGTCACCATACCCAGTCAACGCTTAGTCTGAGTTACGACAGGGTTCAGAGCGCTGTTCACACTCGAGCGACACGAATCCTTCCGGAGTATACAAGCATATAGTTGTCCCGACATCTAGGCTTTCTTTATCATTACTCTGTCGACCGACTATTAAAGATATTTCTCTCCTGGCGTCTTACTACTGGACCAAGCTTATAACAGGACGGCAAGAGTAGGGCGTATTAAGGGGGAATGGAATGGACTTTGGGGTCAAAAATTCATTTTTTTGTTTTAATTTGTTTCTGAATCTCCAGCATTTTCTGCTTAAAAATGGCGTTTGAATTATGTTAAGCTATCTTTAATACATCTATTTTATTTTATTTTTAAATAATTGCTTTCCACATAAATTCGTCTGCTGTCATTCGTCAATATGGCTGCGGTGCAGCTGTCAAAATACGCTGACATAAGTGACTATCTTTCAATGTTGTTTCAAATGTCCGCCACTAGCAAGATATTTTATGTTTTGAGAGGATATTTTGTCTGTTGGCTAACATGTCTTTCGCTTGGTCACTGGTTTCTCGATCATATCAGTGGCTTTGTCTTTGTTTATGAGTTGTTTTCTTGCACACAAAGTTTTGTTTGAAGTCTTTTTCATAAATAATTGTTATAATTTCTTGTGAAAATGCCTCGACCAAGTAACAGAGTGTTTAAAAAGCGAGTCTATTCGAAGAAAAAATTTAAACTGAGTCGTAGTGAAGACAGTAGTGATGCATTATCATCTCCTATTGTGACTCCTGGGCCATCTAACCTCAAGACCATTCCTGCAACTCCAACCTCTTCCCAGAAAAAACTGAACCCAGTGAAGGAGAAGTATGATGAAGTTACTAAGGGTACTGAACGGTTTGACATTATAGATTTATCAATTCTGTTAAGGTATTACACATCTCTGATTGACGTCCTGGCTGATTTCTTTTTGTATTACAACTAAACTTTATTTAATTCATGTTGAATCTTTCGTACACTACTTTTAACACTTGAATATACAGGTAGATCATTCCAAACTTGATATAAAGAACACATTAAAGCAATAATCAGAGGACACAATACATCTACATAAGCCGAACACATAACTAATGCCAACCACACATACAATAACATAAATACAGACATGGAAATCCTACATATACAACCCAAAAACCAGAAACTCAACACACTAGAACAATATGAAATATACAGACACACTAAAACACACCCTGATCAAATACTCAACACACAGATCAATTTCAGTACACACACACTATTTGACACAACTCTTCATCACACGAACGCACCCACACAACAGGCAGCAAAGTTGAGATGGCTCCGAGACACAGAAGGCTCTGAGGATGATGTCAAGTAGCACCGAAACAGCTGTAAGCCGCACATGCTTCCATAATTACAAGATTTTTATTGGAAGCAAAAAATTACATAAAATAACAAAGATTTTACAATACTGTTGTAATACTCGTATATGAATATTCTTAAAAATTCGAAATTGATTATAAATCTCATAGTTAAATAGTCTACATATTACAAATTATTGTATGAATACAAGGTAACTGTCACACCCGAAAAAGCAAGATGCTTGAGATGTACATCTACAGGGTGCGTCAGAAAGAACGGATGGATTTCACATGGCAAGAAAATTGTAAAGATTCATCAAATCAAAAATTTATTGTTATCAACATATTCACCAATACATGCAGTTTATTTATGTAAAACAACATTATCCATATGATGTCCTTGGCTTTCAATAAGGCATCGAGGCGTTTTCTGATGTTCACCATCACTTTCACAGTCATAGCTGGTGCAATTGCCACGATTTCTTCACGAATCGCTGTCTTCAGTTCGTCCAGTGTATGTGATCGATGTTTACAAATTTACTCCTTCAAATGGTCCCAAAGAAAGAAGTCGCAGGGCGCGAGATCTTACCGTAGCCTGGACAATCTCAGTGCAATAGAATTTCGTCCAGGTGATTTCTTCTTTAATGTTGAACCTGTGATACGAAATGAAGACCCACCGCAAAATTGTATTCCGAGTTGGAATCCTAGCGTGACATCCGATGTCGAAATGAGTCCTGAGTGGCGATCACAGACTCTTCATTTTTCAAAAATGCCTCTACGATGAAAGCACGTTGTACGCCAGACCAACACCATATTCTCAACTGAAACTGCATTCTATGGCTGACCCAACAGTCGTGGTCCCCCTCATATATCTTCCTCGTTGCGTATCGATAGTTTGAAATCCATCCGTTCTTTCTGACGCACCCTTTATTATCAGGCAGTACATATCATTGACGATATGGTCCACACCTGTGGAGTAACGATTAGCGCGTCTAGCCGCGAAACCATGTGGCCCGGTTTCGATTCCCGGTCGGGGCAAGTTACCTGGTTGAGGTTTTTTCCGGGGTTTTCCCTCAACCCAATATGAGCAAATTATGGGTTACTTTCGGTGTTGGACCCCGGACTCATTTCACCGGCATTATCAATTCATCTCATTCAGACGCTAAATAACCTAAGATGTTGATAAAGCGTCGTAAAATAAATCCTACTGAAATACAAAATAAATAAAATTAACATATGTGTCAGAGGAAGAACTATTGTTTGTACACATCTGAAGTCTGATTAGTGGAATATACAGCTAGTCAGCTATGAATGCAATGGAAGGGAAAGAAACTGGCCACCCTACCCCAATACCTTATCTCATTAATGACGCCTTATTGATGTCACTTATGAGGTTCAAAGCTGTCTTCAGAAACAACAATAAGACATTAAGTAAGATACGAAAACGGGCTCATAATGTTGTCGTAATAATTCAACGTTAAAATGGACACACTCACGAACAGAAGGTCACGAGTTCCATTATATATAATGTTCAGTACCTACAGAGGTGAGTATGCCTGGAAGGAAATATTACTATTCAAGGAACAACCGCTTATACAAATTCAGGAAAAGAAAACAGACGAACAATGGAAAGTTTCCTTCTCATCAACCGTACTATCAGGAACTGGAATTTACCTGTAGACTTAGTAAAAGCTTTGCCAATAATCACAATTGCTTTCAAAATAAGTTTAAGGGCTTCCTAATAGACGGTAATACAGTATAGGCCTAATACGCTCGCTATTTATTAGTTTTGTAGTGGAAGTGAGTATGTTGACGGGAATATTGTACGAAATGGAAATTTAAAAATTGGAAATTTACCTTTTGAAGAGGTGGAGAAGTTCAAATATCATGGAGCAACAGTAACAAATATAAATGATACTGGGAGAAAATTAAACACAGAATAAATATGGGAAATGCCTGTTATTATTCAGTTGAGAAGCTTTTGTCATCAATGTGCTGTCAAAAATCTGAAAGTTAGAATTTATAAAACAGTTATATTACTGGTTGTTCTGTATGGTTGTGAAACTTGGACTCTCACTTTAAGAGAGGAACATAGGTTAAGAGTGTTTGAGAATAAGGTGCTTAGGAAAATATTTGGGGCAAGCTATGAAGTTACAAGAGAATGGAGAAAGTTACACAACACAGAACTGCACGCATTGTATTCTTCACCTGACATAATTAGGAACATAAAATCCAGACGTTTGAGATGGGCAGGGCATGTAGGACGTATGGGCGAAAACAGACCTTTGAGGAGGCCGAGACGTAGATGGGAGGGTAATATTAAAATGGATTTGAGGAGGTGGGATATGATGGTAGAGAATGGATTAATCTTACTCAGGATAGGGACCAACGGGCTTATGTAAAAAATGGGGCGGCAATGAACCTCCGGGTTCCTTAAAATTCCAGTAAGTAAGTAAGTAAGTGGAAGTGAGTTATAGTGAATCGGCATGCGTAATAGTGCTTGGATGGATACTAATTTGATATTTGGAAAGTGTTGGCAGGATGGTAACGAAATGGTGTGCAAATCCTGGAATCACCAAGGACAGCGCGACATCGATCATAATGTACGCTGATGACATGGTACTGGGATTGCCTAACAAAGAGGAACTGCAATTTACACTCAATAAACTCGAGAAATGGGCTGACGTTGCCTGCAAATAAATCATCAAAAGACTAAGCAGATGACCTTCAGAAAGAGTGGAAAGACCAACACAAATGACAGATTAACGCTTGTCGGTGAGCCACTAGAAGTCGTATAGCAGTTCTCCTACCTAGGCATCACCCTACAAACAACCATAAAATCCTTCAGAATACACGTACAACAAAAAGTGTCAGCAGCAATTAGAGCAATATACAGCATCAACCACCTCCAGCAACTATCAACAGAAACAGCAATGACGCTTTTCAAGACAGTCATAACCCCCATAGCAACATTTGGAATGGACATAATTTGGGAAAAAGTTACAAGCAGAGATATGGCACAAATAGAAACAGTGAAAGCACGCTTCATGAAAAGAGTGCTATGAGTTGGAAAACGGCACCATCGACAATGACGTATGCCCTAATGAGAGAGACTTTCTTCATCGAAGAATTAGAAGACGATACTGCTACCGAGCATCAGCGCGTACGAGACTACGATCCAAGGACTGCAGGAGAAGAGAAAGACATCCGCAGCGAGGCCATGTGGA
>JAJSOF020000025.1:5032160-5037160 GCA_025594305.2 Periplaneta americana
GGAATATGGTGCAACAAGTACAGTTGTGTATGGATGCAGGTGGAAGACATTTTCAACATTTACTCTGAGGAATATCCCACAGTTACTCTGTAATTCCGAACAGATTGCACACGTTTTGCTATTATTGGTTCAGAAGTTATTATAAATCATTAAAATTGTACAAATTTATATGGATCGCTCTCAGTGGCGGTTCCTCGGGGGAGGGAAGGGAGGAACGTCCTCCTCACATTTTCTTCTTTTGAAAGTAAATACCAAATAAAATATGTGCCTTGAAATTCGAGGAAGATTCGCTAATTTTCAAGTTTACAGCTGTAAGAAAAACTCGGTTGATCGAGTTTTAAACGACGCGCGCTCAAGTGCTGTAGAAAACTGTGAGAAGGGTGCGAGATTGTCTGTGTGGAGGAAAGACACTCCATTCCTCCTTTACTGAAGTTAACACACATAGACAACAGCGCACTAGTGGCCAGAGAAAGAAGCAGAGTTTTAAAGCAAGTAAATGAACGGAGAGGGAGGAGATCCTCCTCTGAATCAGTCATGGGCGGGAAATAGAAACCGACTGGTCGTGCAGCAAGCTCGCTACCGCTGCCACCTAACGATGCTGCATTCAACCGGACTATAACACATCTAGGAGGAGACACAACAAAAACAGTTTTAACGCAACGCTATGAAAGACACCATGTAAACTTTTTTTTAATTATAAATAAAAAATATTATTCATTGCACTTTATATAGGCTACTATTCATGGTTTGAAACTTTCGTGGATATTTGAAAGTTAAAGTCGAGTTTATGTTAAACAAAGAGGAAGTACGAGTAGTTTTACGAAGTTGGCCAAATTCACTTCTATTCATTGTTTACTAGACAAGCAACAGCCAAGTTATCAGTTTTGTACAAATATATTTGAAACTGAAAGTAGGTACTCCAAACTACATCATTTTTAACATAAAAAATTAATCGGCCACCGGCAGATTTGAACAATAATGATAGTATGACTTTACAAGAACTGACATTCTTCAAAAGCATGTGATACTGAACTTGTAAAATGTACATGTGGCAACACAGACCACGTGGGTGAGTGCAGTGTTCTCGCTTTCCTCAGATTATTTCCCATTTCCATTTTCGTAAAACGGTTCCGGTTACGAGTTAGTAGCTAGTCTCTTCCAACACGTGTGATGCTGTAGTGTGCTCGAAAAATGCTACGAAGTTGTGAATTTTCTTTTAATTGTTAATTTGCGCAATTATTCAACAATGAATGGAAGTGAAATCATAATATATTTTGGACATTTAGGAAATTCAGTTTACAAGAACAGTTTATTGCTATACAGAAGGGAAGGTCAACCCCAACACTACCTGGTCTCACATGTATGCATGTAGGCTAATTTGTAGCATGTTTCATTCAAGACGGTGTCATTTAGTGCTGTTAATTTCTTTCCTCCTCTTAAGAAATATGCAGGAGCCGCCACTGATCGCTCTGTATATTAAGTTAGTAACTCAAATATCTCATTTTATTGTACTACTATTGAGATATGTTGTTGTTGTTGTTGTTTTCTAATGCCAGGCATTTGACAATAAAGGCATTTGACCTCTTGCACTCCAATATTTTTCAAAGATATTATCATGGCCAGCCACTGAAGCACAGATTTTGAGGTGTTCCGAATCCATTTCTTGGTTTGAGTTGCACAGTGGGCAGTTAGGGGACTGATATATTCCAATTCTATGCAGGTGTTTGGCCAAACAATCATGGCCTGTTGCCAATCTAAATGCAGCTACAGACGATTTTCGTGGTAAATCGGGAATTAACTGTGGATTATGATGCAGAGAGTTCCATTTTTTTCCCTTGAGATTGTGTTATTAAATTTTATTTCTTGAAGTCTAAGTATGTAGATTTAATAAATCTTTTCACAGAGGAATACGTAGATTTAGTAACAGGTCTGTAAGTAGCAGTGCTGCCCTTCTTTGCTAAAGCATCCGCATTCTCGTTTTCCAGGATTCCACAATGGGATGGTATCCATTGGAATACAATTCTTTTATTGAGTGGTATTAATTGAGAGAGCATTTTAGTTATTTCTGCTGTTTGAGATGAAGGTGTGTGTTTAGAGACTATTGATAGAGTAGCTGCTTTGGAGTCTGACAATATAACTGCATTCTTAAATTTATTGTTGTAGTATAGAAGATTCCTGAGACTTTCACTTATTGCAATGATTTTTCCAAAAAAACTTGTTGTTCCATATCCAAGAGATCTATAAAGTGAGAAGAGACAGCACGTAACACCTGCACCGGCACCTTGTTCTCTGGAGATCAAGGATCCGTCGGTGTATAAATGAAGCCAGTTTTGTGGAGGGTACCTAATATTAATTGTCTCTAAAGACAATTGTTTCATTATTTCAGTGTTTACTTCTGATTCAGTATTTCTTCTGTTAAATTTAGATTATATTCTATATTTAATAGAGTTAAAGGGTTTGGTTTAATTTGTAAGTTTTCTTTTAAATTCGGGATATTGATTTTCTGTTTTAATTATTGAACAATGGATATGAAACTTTTTTGAGTTTTTAATCTACAGAGAGGACTGTATGAATGCCAATTGTTTCCTGGTAATTGAGATATTATTATTATTATTATTATTATTATTATTATTATTATTATTATTATTATTATTATTATTATTATTATTATTATTATTATTACAAGTTAATCAATTCTAATTTATAGGGGAAATAATTTTATTTAATGAAGTACAAACAAAAATATTGTTGCAAATCAAGATTTCAGGTATAACTCCCTGCAAAGTTGATTTGAATAATTTCGAGGAAAAATTGTTCCGGAGCCGGGTATCGAACCAGCGACCTTTGGTTTAACGTACCAACGCTCTACCACTGAGCTACTCGGGAACTCTAACCGACAACTAAATAAAGAATAAGAATTTACATGATTATAATTTTAAAAATACTTCAAGCATGTTTTTTAATAATGTATTTGAACAATTTTTCCTCGAAATTATTCAAATCAACTTTGCAGGGAGTTATACCTGAAATCTTGATTTGCATAATACACGTCACTGTTCGTTAACAGAAAACCACAATTTAAGTCACACGGAGTTAGTGTGCACTGAAGTTGGTTGCTTGACGGTTGTCAGCCACTTTGAGGTCTGTGGATATAGAGGGAAAAATTGGATCGGTGTCGGTTAGAGTTCCCGAGTAGCTCAGTGGTAGAGCGTTGGTACGTTAAACCAAAGGTCCCGGGTTCGATACCCGGCTCCGAACAATTTTTCTCGAAATTATTCAAATCAACTTTGCAGGAGTTATACCTGAAATCTTGATTTGCATAATACACGTCACTGTTCGTTAACAGAAAACCACAATTTAAGTCACACGGAGTTAGTGTGCACTCGAAGTTGGTTGCTTGACGGTTGTCAGCCCACTTTGAGGTCTGTGGATATAGAGGGAAAAATTGGATCGGTGTCGGTTAGAGTTCCCGAGTAGCTCAGTGGTAGAGCGTTGGTACGTTGAACCAAAGGTCCCGGGTTCGATACCCGGCTCCGGAACAATTTTTCCCTCGAAATTATTCAAAAATATTGTTGGCAACATAATAAAAACCTTAATTATTTCGAAACCCATAAAATATATGATTCAAAAGTATGTGTTAATTTCATGGCATCTATGGTTTAAAATGTTACACCACACGTTTTTATTGGAGGATCTTTCTACTCCGGAAATCTCCTTCGCATCTCGGCGAGTTCAAGTAAGCAAAGAGAGTGCACATTGACTTCTTGTATTTCTATTCCTCGGGGCACAACTCAACCTTATCATACTGTAATTCTCTTCATCGGCGTAGAATATGTGATCCACTGCATCACGTCGGGAGCAACAGCGTGATGCTGACCCATAATCTTCCGTGCCTGGTTCTGCATGATCTTTCCAGCATTATAAGGCATTCAGTTTTGCCTCGCCGTGTCTTTGGATCCCAGTGTCCTCGATTTAAAATGATAAGGAATGCTCTCGTTACTTCAATTAAACTCCAGGTTAATCAGTTCGCGAGAGTGCCATAGCAACAAACAAACGACTACATATCATCGGAAAGGTGAGGCCAATCATTTGTGTATTATTCCATTTGCCATGTTTACGTATTTGCAAGTCTGTGTACATTATTTTTCAAGGTTTTGAATAATGGAGTTGCATTTGAAAGCCAGACTAATAAGCCTAAGCTTTTAAATTAAAGTTGATTTTAATTAGTACTCCGATCCCCAAGGTAGCACTTTATTTTAAAAGCAATCGTTGCGTTTACACTCCTGCATTTTAAGCTCACTATACATTATTGCTGTATATAGTACAAAGTGGAGAAAAACTATCTGAACAAACTGTAGCTGGTATCAAAACAATATATTTTATTAAGTGGCCGTTAGTGACAAAATCTGACACCGTTGCATTTATTCTCATGAAAATACATGAAAATCACAATGTCCGATACACCGCTGCAGGAAGGAATCCGTTCTATTTCACAAATTTTAGAGGGAACAGTGAACAGGACCTACGTCAGCAATTTAGAAATTATAGGCTAATCCTTTGGGAAAGTCCAGAAAAACAGAGAGGGTTTGGAATCCAAAGGATTACACCAGTCGCTTGTTTATGCTGATGACGTGAATAGACCTATGTTAGAAGAAAATACACAAACGATTAGGGAAAACACGGGAATTTTACTTGAAGCAAGTAAGGAGATAGGTTTGGAAGTAAATCCCAAAAAAAACAAAGTATATGATTATAGCACGAAATGTAAATATAAAAGTTGGAAATTTGTCCTTTGGATAAATTGCAAAAAAAATTCAAATATTTTGGAGTAATAGTAACAAATATAAATGACTCGAGAGAAAACTAAATTCAGAAAAAATATGGGAAATACCTGCTTTCGCCATCCAGTTTGCTGTCGAAAAAACTGAAAGTTAGAATTATAAAACAGTTATATTACTGGTTGTTCTGTATGGTTGCGAAACTTGGACTCTTACTTTGAG
>JAJSOF020000025.1:5042160-5172782 GCA_025594305.2 Periplaneta americana
CTGTAGTGGCACTATGACGCATTTCACTGACACTTTAGGACACATTTCACTGACACTATAGAACACATTTCACTGACTCTCTATAACACTTTCCACTGACACTATAGAACACATTTCATTGACGCTATAAATTATCACTGATCGGAACTATTCACTGCACTGTAAAACCATAACTTCATTGACTCACCTCGCTTCACTGATATAACAGTTCAAATAAGACGGATAATTACACCCTTATGCATACTTATAAACAGAACTACATTTAAGCTAAACATTTCTAGTCTAAGGCCCTCTTACACGCTATTTTAAAATAATTTACAATTCAAACCAAGGGAGTAACTCGTCAGGCTAAATAAATCCATGTCACCTTAAAAAATTAAATGTTAAATGTCACCTTAATTTTAAATTACACTTTATACACAACTTTTTAAGTTATTCTTGAATCTCCTTAAGGAAGGACAGCCCTCAAAGACCGCTGAAGGTAGGTCATTCCAATCATTTATAGTTCTATTAAAAAATTAGATTTTACCTACATCCGTTTTCTGTTTCCTACATTTGATTTTAAAATCATGATTGTTCCTACCGTAGTACGTTGGCTTTTCTAACCGAGCCGTTATGTCTCTCCATGCTTTCTGACCCAGATGTGCTCTATACAATGATGTTAACCTTATTGTTGTGGTGGCAGGTTTTATTATGACCTCACACTTCTCGCCATTTCATAGCTGTCCCTACTTACATCAAAATTATCACAATCTGTTAAGCAAGCTAAGAAATATAATGATAGAGACGGAAGCTGAATCTTCTTCTGCAGGGTCGATGAGGCAGTTCTATAATACGAAGTGAGCATCCATCGCTGATTGACAATTAAATATCACTTTATTAAAAGTCATGGCTTCAATGATCCGTGCCGCGAAGTTTAAGACTGTAGAGTTCATTATGATCACCTTTTATACAAGTTCTTTATAAAAAAAATGCCTAACGTGGATAAAGGCGAATCTCCCCTTCCTACAAGCCCTTCGCCCCGTTTATACGCGCAATTTTATTGGCTTCGAGGCAGCTCAAGGATAAACGCAAACTTTGATGTGGATGTTTGCATTGGGGCAATTATCAAAGGTCTGTCTGCGGTACTGTGGGTTCTACACGGGTAGAGACGATAAGGGGTGGGGATTGAAGGGGGTAGTTTCCAGAATCCAACAGCAGCAACCCTCTTTTAGTAGGCCTTAGCCCTGCTCTCTCTCACTCTAATGTTTGTCGGGCTCTGACATGGAAAAGGGTAAACGGCCCATCAAAATGACGAATTATACAGGGTGATTAGGAAAGTCATAGCTGGAATTTTGTAATGGTTTGTAATGTAACTAGAGCATACTTTCCTATTTGCACCACCAAAATTTGATACATAGGTATCATTCATTCATAGTGTTCTGTCCAAGGGCAGGTCTTTTACTGCAAACTCAGCATTCTCCAATCTTCCCTACTTTACGCCTTTCTTTTGGTCTCCACATATGATCCAGGTAATATAAGTTATAATATCCCAATCATGTCATTTTGTGGGAGCTGCGTTCGGGCTTGGGTTGGATCCTCTTTGGTCTTTCGTTTCTTCCGAGGTTTTCCACAGCCGTGGGACTGAAGCCGGATGGTCTATGGCGAGTCCTTGGCATCAACCCCTTTGATTTGATTACCTGGTTGGGTTTTTCCGAGGTTTTCCCCAGCCAAAAGGCAAATTCCGGGTAATATTTTGGCGAATCCTCGGACCTCACCTCATCAAACTACATCTCGCCAAAATATTGTAAAACATTGCACAAAATTGTAGAAAATTACTAAATTGTAAAACTATAAAAATTTGTAAAAATCGCAATTGTAATATTGTAAAATTTTGACTTGTTCCACATCTTAAAGCTTCATTGCTCATGTAAGATCTATGGAATAAAATGAATGAATGAATGAATGAATGAATGAATGAATGAATGAATGAATGAATGAATGAAAGTAAAATCTGTTTGAATAATAAAATAATACAAAGAGTAAATACCTTCACTTATCTTGTCTATATACTATCACCCTATGATGAAGTAGATATTGCTGAAAAAATAGGGTGAATATAATACAACAATAGGGATCATTAATAAAATCATGAATCCTTCACTAGTACAAAGAGACACACAAGAATAGACTTGTATAAAACCTTAGCACAGCCAGTATTAAGCTATGGTAGCGAAGCGTGGACTGTGAAGAATAAAGATGTCAGTAGAATAACAGCAAGTGAGGTGAGGTTCATGAGAGCAACAGCTGGATATACTCGCTGGGATCATAAAAAAAATGAGGACAATGCAAGAACTTCAAATAAAACCAGTTATGCAGTTCATCAGCAAGTATCAACTTCAGTGGAAGGGTCATCTCGAACGAATGGATCGATGCAGAATTCCAAAAGCACTGTTTCATTACCATCCGCATGGCAAAAGATCTTTAGGTCGTCCGAAGAAGAGATGGACTGAAAATTCTAGTTTTCAGACCGTAACAGGCCACTCGGCCTAATAGTTGTTAGGAAGACGACGAAGATGTCCCAATATTAATATTGAAATGTTGTTTTTTAAAGAATAGCAGATCCTTGATATCCAGGTCATCGATTCTTTGTCATTATCATTGAACTTATGTTGTCTTTCTCAATTTGCTACAATCACGAATGAAGCCTCTACGGTGCACTTAATGTTAAAGCGTCTTGGAAGTCATTGTATACAATCTCAACGAATAGGCCGGCTTTAAATTAATAGAAAATTCGTGATAATATTAGTCCTTTCATTATATACAACAAAACATAAAAATACAGAAAATATTCATTGTATTTTAATGTTCTTTTATGCTCGACCATGCCGAAACGTAGTAATTATACACCTGGTAGCAGACCTTTAATGCATGTCATTAAAGTACACCTACTCATTAAAGGTCAAGTCTTCCAGCCAATGACGACTCAGGTTACAACTGTTCAGCCAATGACAGGTCAGCTTTCTACCGTTATAAAACCGCAAGCATCGATTATTCTCGGATATGCAATCGAAAGAGAATTAGCGAAAATCACGGAGGCTGGAAATCCAATACTGTTGCAGAAGGTTATGTTCTGTTACTATAATAATTAGCGTTAATTGTAAATAATATTCAAATAAATTCAATTTGTCATCTCGTTTTTCAGTGTCTAATTTAATTTCAATGTTATCTCTGTAGGTTCTTATGGCCTAGCAAGGTCAATGTGGATATCTGTTCCTCGGAAAAAATCAATACCTTCGCGTCTGCGCACATCTCACAACATACGGAACATTGCTGAAGGTCAGATACAATTAAAATTAATATCAAGTTAGAAATATGGTCGAGCATAAAAAGTCGTATGAAACTCGCCTATAATGGTAATTAAGAAGCTCGTATGAAAATTATGAAACTCGCTTGCGCTCGTTTCATAAATATCCATACTCACTCCTTAATTACCTTCATTATAGGCTCGTTGCATAATGTACTATTCTTCAATACTGACAGCTATATTCAACAAACATCCTTGCCAAACACCTCCATGTTGCAGTGTAAAGAAGTAAGAATGTTGTCATAAGCCACTGTCTGAACATCCGCAAGAACGTCTCTGTAAAGCATGCGCGTAGCTGTATTCCATGTATATTGTGTTAGTTTATAAAACTAGATTATTGTTTATTCATTAGCAACTGCCTTCCAATGACGGTAGCCCCAAAGGACTCAGTATCAATTTACAAAAATGTATGCAAATAGCAATTTAACAGACAGAAAAACAGCTGAAAGAATACAAATCAAAACACAATCAATTAAGATTAACAAAATTATTACTGTTCAAAAAAAATATGAAAAAAAGAAATAACTCGACCTAAATCAGATTTGTTTCAATAACGTTCCAAAGCTGTTAACTTTCAGCAGCAAATGATAAAAGTCTTTTATTGCTGTCTGGTATTTGGAGATGACGTTTCACAGAGCTTGTCTCGCAATCAATTAATCAATCAATCAAGTTAAAAGCTATGGACATATAATATATAAAATACACTGAGATAAGAATAAGTATTCATTTACTTACTTATGGCTTTTAGAGAACCCGGAGGTTCATTGAAGCCCTCACAAATTGCCATCATCGGTCCCTATCCTGAGCAAGATTAATTCAGTCTCTATGATCATATCCCATCTCCTTCAAATTCATTTTAATATTATCCTCTCATCAACGTTTCGGCCTCCCCAAAGGTCTTTTTCCCTCCGGCATCCCAACTAACACTCTATATGCATATCTGGATTACCCCATACATGTTGCATGTTCTGCCCATCTCAAACGTCTGGATTTAATGTCCCTAATTATGTCAGGTGAAGAATACAATGCGTGCAGTTCTGTGTTGTGTAACTTTCTCCATTCTCCTGTAACTTCATCCATCTTAGGGTCTATTAAATTGGATAATAAAAAAAAACTTCATCCCTCTTAACCCCAAATATTTTCCTAAACACCTTATTCTGGAACACGCTTAACCTCTGTTCCTCTCTCAAAGTGAAAGTCCAAGTTTCACAACCATACAGAACAACCGGTAAAATAACTGTTTTATAAATTCTAACTTTCAGCTTTTTTTGAGAGCAGACTGGATGACAAAAGCTTCTCAACCGAATAATAACAGGCATTTCCCATATTATTTATTCTGCGTTTAATTTCCTCCCGAGTGTCATTTATATTTGTTAATGTTGCTCCAAGATATTTGAATTTTTCCACCTCTTCAAAGAATAAATTTCCAATGTTTATATTCTGTTCTGGTCACGAGACATAATAATGTACTTTGTCTTTTCGGGATTTACTTCCATACTTATCTCTTTACTTCCTTCAAATAAAATTCCCATATTTTCCCTAATCGTTTGTGGATTTCTCCTAACATATTCACGTCATCCGCATAGACAAGCAGCCAATGTAACCCATTATTTATGTTTATGCTCGACCATGCCGAAATGTAGTAATTATACACCTTGTAGCAGTCCTTTAATGCATGTCATTAAAGTACACCTATTCATTAAAGTTCAGGTTTTCGATTATTCTCGGATATGCAATCGAAAGACAACGAGGGAAACGTCACGGAGGCTGGAAATCCAATACTGTCGCAGAAGGTTATGTTCTGCTACTATAATAATTAGCGTTAATTGTAAATTTCTTATTCAAATAAATTCAATTTGTCATCTCGTTTTTCAATTCTAAATCAATTTCCAGATTATATCAAAATTAGTTCATGTTATTCTCTAAATTATATCAAGGTCAATGACATTATTGTTCCTCGGAAAAATCAATACTTTCGCGTCTGCGCACATCTCACAATTTACGAGCTTGCACAAGGTCACTTCTGCTCTTCAGTGAGATGCGAATAAAATGAATACTTCTGAATAATTTCAAGTTAGAAGTATGGTCGAGCATAAAAAGTTGTATGAAACTTGCCTATAATGGTAATTAAGACGCTCGTATGAAAATTAAAACATTTTGACATGTATTCACTTTTAAGCATACCACGAACACAATAAAATACTCGCTTGCGCTCGTTTCATAAACAAACATACTCGCGTCTTAATTAGGCCTACTATCATTATAGGCTCGTTGCATAATGTACTATTACAATACTAGACGAAACGTTAATTTACCAGTAAGACAGCACAAAATTATTCACAGCGTCAGTTTCAAATACAGTATGAGTTCAAGGTCGAGATTTTAGCCTACTGCATAATCAAAATGCGCCCTGAATTTGAACTTTTTCCGTTATGAAATTCAATAGAAAATTAAACATCTGCTTATAAATAATATTTATATTTTATTAAATATATAAAGTTTTTGTTGTGTGTTTTTGTTTTTATATAAGCATATATTTGTCGTATATATATATATATAAAATCATTCTTTTATGTAGATGGAACTGCACACGAACACGAGTTTTACTCATACGAGAATTCCTGATTCTTTACATCTTCTATGTAATGCAGTATAACTAAATATCAAATTTCAAGTAGGGATGAGTTTGTCAGAAATAGCTACTGTAGGTTACACATATGTAGACACAGCAGGGTATTTTGAAGATTTCTGCAGGACAAGAAACACTAAAAAATTACAGACCAAGACGAATAGAGAAATAAATGCAAGAACACGTAAGAAGAATGGCTGTCGACAGTACGGATAAATTAATAACTAGTTATAGGTGTGACTAAAAGAGAAATTAATAACTATTTATAGGTGTGACTAAAAGAGAAATTAATAACTATTTATAGGTGTGACTAAAAGAGAAATATTGTAAGTCCAAGGAAAAGTTGGCTCCAGTTATGCGTAATTGTTCCAATTTTTTGCCAGAAACAGGCCTCGTTGTGAGGATGAGTATTGAATCCGGGTCTCGGGAATTGAACCCAACGCTGCAGCCGTTCCGCTATACAAGTAGCCATTTAATTATCCCTGTAGTCGGCGCCTAAGCATGAGTCTTCAAGTATGCAAAATGAGACGAGAATAGGAGTGTCGTCACTCGAGGAGCGTGTCTTGGCTGAAGTGTGGAGGGTTGAACGTTTCGCAACCTGCTTATAACAACAATACTTAGCTTGAGGGAAGTGAAGAATGAATTTACGCCAGAATAAGCTAGAAGAAAGGGGAGGGAAAGGGTCTGGTCTAGTTCAGTGGGCGGATATATGAAAGTGGGAAATGGGGTGGCGAAAATTCACAATCACACAAGTTGGGGGACAGTTATTTTGCTTTCTGTTTGTTGTTTTCTGTTTGGTTTTCCAGTCACTGAATGGGTAACGGCCCGTACTGGGAGGAGGGTTCGTGGGGAGAGATTTTCTAAATGAAACATTTGTTGGCTCTGCTTGGGAAGGGAAGCGTTCCCAGCATCAGCAAAGAACTCGTCCACTTCGCTCTTTTAATTAATACTTTCCCTTGTAGTTAGTTCTAAGTTCTGAGCTAAGTTGTAAAGGACCTCAGCGATTAGTTTCAAATTACGTACCTCCACGTGCTTATAATTTACAAAAGAGCATTGCATACATTTAGCAGAGCACAAGTAGTAACTTATAAAGGGAGGACCGGTTACAAATTTCTTTGAAACTCAGAGCGAAGCATAATTGTCCTTCTCGGTCGATTTCACAAGAAACCTCAAATTGTGCCGTGGAGCCGTAGAAATTCCATCCCTAGACTCGTCTCACCCCCTCTCTCTCTCGCCTTGTTTCACAGCGTCTATCTCCGTCGCCCTTATTTGCATTCGCTCTGTATCTGAGCTCCCAAAACAGCCTCTTCAATAATTTTATCGTCAGTAACTGAAAATGAATTAATATTAATGGCATAAGATTTCAAAAATAACATTGCCCTCGGAAGAGATAGCATCTCAACTAACATAAAAAGTAATTACTAAATTTATCTAAAAACCCCTGACAATATACAGGATGTTTCCGAGGTGGTGTTACAAACTTTCAGGGATGATGGGGAAGGGCACATGTATCAATTTGAGGTAAGGAACCCTGCTCCGGAAATGAAGCAAAAATAGTTGTGTGAAAATGGAATTGCAATTTGGCACTACGTGCCCTCCTTCCCTTAACTTTTAGAAACAGTCTGGAAAAATGGTATGGGCCGGATGTCTCCTACGTGGGTACTTACCCCGATACAATCTGTGAGCTTGTCTAGTGTTCCCATTGGCTCATCCGTATTCGAAAATCAGGTCTGCTTATTCCGCTCTCGTGTACTCCTCCATTTCACTAGGGCTGATCGACTGGACACTGCAACTTGTACACATACACTGCTGTCTACAGACGTACATATCGGGACCGACCATGTCCGTTACACATTACGCTATCTGCATTGCTTTAGTGTAGTTTCCTGTCCCCATCCCTCAGACAGCGCACTGAATGGAATACTGTAAGTAGACAACGTAAACAACGTCAGATGAATGCAGTATGTGTAAGATGTACAGATAAATACACATAAATAAGGTGTACAGAGGAATAAAATTATTTAATTTCCACACAACTATTTTTGCTTGTAACTTTCGGCTCGGTCATTTCCGGACCAGGGTTCCTTATCTCAAATTGATACATGTGACCTTCGCCATCATCCCTGAAAGTTTGTAACACCACCTCGGAAACACCCTGTATGTTTAACCTGTGTATCACAAGAACTGTTTCTTGCACAGTTAAAATTGGTCACAGTAATTCCCTTGCATAAATCTGGAAAAAGAAAGTAATTTAAATAATTACGTATCTATATAATTATTATAATGCAGAAACTGATCACGAAGAGACAAAGCAGTTGACTGGATCACTGATTAAGAAGAAATTCCTACTGAAGGATGCACTGGAAGGAATGGTGAACGGAAGAAAAGTCTGGAGCACAAGAAAATATTAGATGATTTATTTACTTATTTATTTATTTATTTATTTATTTATTTATTTATTTATTTATTTATTTATTTATTTATTCTGGTGTAGTTAAGGCCATCAGGCCTTCTCTTCCACAACACCAGGAATACAAATACAATAATAGAAATGAACAGAAAAAGAATACACTATATACAAAGTAAAGCTACACAAGAAATAAAGAGAGAGGAAAAAAAAACTATAAACAAAGTAAAGCCACACAAAAATATACACAGGTTGCAGTCACACAAACTTTAAATGAGTGATTAAGTATCACAATCAATTCTATCCTAACTAATTAACTAACATAAACAAGAAACTTGCAATTTTAATCTAGATTAAAAAAGAAAAAGAAAAAAAATACAAATCAATACTTCTAGCAATACCTAAAAAACATTAACTAAGACACAATTTTCCAATTTAATTTTGAATTGTGATAAAGTCCGACAGTCCCTGACGTCATTAGGTAACGAATTCCAGAAGCGAGGTATTTCTACAGTATAGGAAGATGAGTATGAAGACGTTCTATGATGAGGGATAGAAAGAAGTGCTTGATGTCGGTTTCGAAGAGTAAAGTTGACATTAATATATAGACTATTGATCATATGCGAGACTAAGAGGAAGACAGAAAATAGGAAAGATTGGAGAGTGCTGGGTTTGCAGTGAAAGACCTGTTCTTGGGCAGAACACAATGAATGAATGATATTATTACCAACCATTGCGAAAATACCGTATTTGAAAAATGTATGAAGAAAAGAACACATAAAAATGTCAACTTTTAGCAAAAGATCAGTTTGGTTTTAGAAATTAGATAAGTACTGGAGAAGCCATAATGAGTCACAATCAATATACTATAGTCAAGGTTAGGAGCATTACTGGATTTAAAACTCCTAACACAATAAGTTATGAACAGGAAACATTGAATTTAGCTCTAGATCTATTACAATCTTATTATATGAAGTAGATTTCAATGTATTAAAGTAAATAATGCTGCGAGTGGAGATACTGTTACCATGGAAATTGACATTCCACAAGGAACGGCACCCCATCAAGAGCATTGGGCCCTCAGAATTTATTATGTACGTAAATGTATGTATATTAAAGCACATAAATTATATTATTATTATTATTATTATTATTATTATTATTATTATTATTATTATTATTATTATTATTATTGTTATTAGCCACCGTTGTGGCTCGGTCGGTTAAGACGCTTGCCTGCCGGTCTGAAGTTGTGCTCGGGCGCGAGTTCGATCCCAGAATGGGTTTTTTCCGAGGTTTTCTCCAACCGTAAGGTGAATGCCAGGTAATCTATGGGGCGAATTCTCGGCCTCATCTCGCCAAATACCATCTCGCTATCACCAATCTCATCGACACTAGATAACCTCATAGTTGATACAGCGTCGTTAAATAACCCACTAAAATTATTATTATTATTATTATTATTATTATTATTATTATTATTATTATTATTATTATTATTACTTATTATTATTACGGTATATCCGGAATCGATCTAATGAATTTTTGCGACAGGAGTGTGCTAAGTTTTTGTTTTGTTATCGGCCGCTGTATACATTTTCGTCAACTTTCTTCATTATACAGGCTTCCAGACTTGGGATCCGATACAATAAGTTTACTGTGCATGTACTATAGGTTGTTGACTCGCTGCAGGTACTGAAAGGTAGAGATGTGTTGAGGTAACAACGTTGCTGTTTAGAGTAGAGTACGGTAGTATGGGGAAACACACACATATGTATATTCTGAAAGTAAATATACGTTACACGATGACAATGTAAAAAGAATGTGAAAAGCATTTATTCTCCTGTCTTTTATAAGCATTTGTGTTTAATTATACACAGTGGTAATAGTGGAAATAAATTATGTAGCAATTTTAATTTCTTCATTTATCCTATTGGTCGTCTTTAGGAAGTGCAGTTACAGTACCGAATTGTAATATACTACAAGATACATTCTCAGTGTCTCAAACGTAAATCTTTTTCGGTTATCTGCCAAAGTTTGTACTGTAGAAAGCTGCGCTCTACGTCGCATGACGTGATAGGAACAAAACGAAAGAACCTGACATCATTGCAGTCTCTAAGAGACAGTCCTTTATTTTCGAGTGACTCTATGTCCACAAATTTGCTGTTTATATTACAAAATGTTTCATGTCCGTTATTTTTACATAAAATTGATTTCCACTTCTGTTTTACACGTTCAGTAACCGGTGTACTTGGTGTCTCATTAATTCTCTGTGTCATTTTCTAAATTAATTTGAGGACTTCTGGCATCTCTTGCTCTGACTTTTCTAACCATGTAATAGTTTCAGACACAGTTTGAAAATGGGTTTGTATGAAAATCAAATTATTCATCAGAACCTTCAAATCCAGAGCGTTTTCCTTTGCATATTTGTTGGCATTCATTCTACAGTACCACCACCCACTGTATGCTTTACCACTATGATCAGTACGCCGTTATGCTGATTTCCCACTGAACTGCTCTATCGGGACCGAAGTCTCGAAGCCTGGTGATTAATAAGGTTTTCAGGTGTTTTCAACAAAGTCATGTCTCCCTTAACGGTGTGATGATGATGATGATGATGATGATGATGATCTTTTTATTTCTAGTATTTGCCACTTGTGAAATCTGTTTTGATGAAAACATGGAGCAAAGCTAGGTTTCGTCGAAGTACTCCGTGGTCATTTCCGGTTCTAAACAGTCATGCTGAATGAAGCGGGATCTGATATGTCTTATTTGGCCCATATGTGACGTCGCAAACAGTGGACTGGTGTCAACTTCTCACTGCCCTAATCAGCAGCTGTCACCGAGGAGGGAGTTCTGGGCCGAGTGTGGCACTGATAGCCCAATGCTGGCAGAATTGCAGAAATATCGCTCTTCATTGCCATTCCACCCTCCCTCACGACATCTCCGCCATTGCCCTAATACCAGATCGGTCGTACAATCCCTCCCCCGTCGCTTATTCAGACATGAATGGCAAAAGAAGGTTTTATCACCCTGCCCTCGCCCAAGATGACTGGACATCTGTATGCAACACAAAGGTCGCGGCCTGGAGGTGTCAATTACCCTCTAAAGCCCGCGTTTATGTCGACGGCCTCAATAATAATCAACACCTCTGTAATGAGTCCCTTTTCCTCACTCGCCATCTGCTTATCGTGTGCAAATAGACATTCACCGGTACCAGTAAAGGCTGGTTCACAATAAACCGGGAACGAGAACCAGAATGAAAACGAGAAGCAGAGGACGTGAATATGAAAATTTTTGATTCACAATAAACCGAGAACGTAGACGACTATGCATATCGATATGCATGTCAATAACGATATGTAAAGTCGATATTACGCATTCTGGTGTTATTTGTGTATAATTGACTAATGGCGTTCTCTCATGACTACAAGGCAGCCAACATAAACACAGGTTAACCAACTTCTAAATTTCAACTGAAACATTTCATTAGGTACGGTACTATAAATATTCCCATGCATTTTTATTATCACAACCTATTTTAAGTCTACCATAATGTAAAATAATTTGTAATTTGTAGAACAGAAATGAACACATTAGTTACAGAATTGAAGCATAAATATGTAGTGTGTAATACAACCAATACAGTAATAAAACAAGATTAACTTACGATCGGTGTTCAAAGATGCAGCTATTGAAAGCCACGTATTCTCCTTCATTTTCTCATCTTTATACGGGGCGCGCCGCTTATCGTAAACATGAGGATTTTCCTCAACGCTCAATATTAGAATCTCATCAAATAAAAGTTGCTCCATGATGCACAGCACAGAACAAAATAATGCATAGGTTATGTCACGGTCTTCTTGCTACAAAATATATGACGACAAAATAGCTTTTAGATGGCAATAGAATGAATCTAGTGGGCTGTGATCGGAAATGTGAAACTTGGCCAAATCTCCGTTCCCGATCCCGGGCTCCGGCAAGCTTTTCGTTAATTGTGAATGCTCACATTTAAATGTACACATTTTAACAATTTTACAGTTTTTGTTTTCGTTCCGATTCTCGTTTCCGGTTCATTGTGAACCAGCCTTAAGTGTTGAACCAAACAATTCTAATGTGCTTCCGACCCATAAAATGATAAATAATGAGCGGGAATACAGTGGTCGAGGAAAAGTACAGTAACTTTAAACTGTTCGAGGGGAGGCATCAGGATCCAAAATTATAAAAATTGACATTTTTATTTATTTTTTTTTACACTTTATGAAAGTAAGGTTCATTCTGCTTAATTTGGTGTTTGGTTTATTAAAATAGTCTATTATAATATTTACTATTTTGAATATATTTTAAAAATATTGTTGTATTAAATATGAAAATTATTAAATACATTTAAGATAAAAACATGGATATTTATGAACATTTTTCCTAGAAAATACTCAATCTAGGAAGCTGAAATTTTGCATTATCCTATTTCACTTAATTATCGAAATTATTATGGATTTTAAAACCAGAAAAGTATGAAAAAATATGAACATTTTTAAATATCTTTTTTCAGGATGGGAAATAAGTTTTTATTACTGATTAAATATTCATATTTTGATGAAAACAGTGGCAAATATAATCAACTGTACTGCAAATATGCTTGAAGTTTCTGACCATGTAGTGCAAATGATTTGTTAGAAAAAGTTCCTAAAATATCCATATTTTAAACTTAAATTTAATAAATATTTTACAGGTTTAAACATTTTTATGAACTCAAGTATACGAGGCAGAAAGATAATCTAAAAACCAAAATATACATGCAAATATTGTGTGTATGCTTTAAAATTGTAAATTGATAGATTCTAAAGTTGAAGTGTTATAGCAAAATTTCTTCACTCATACGAATTAGCCATATGCTCAGACTACCCAGTCACCAATTAAAGTGTTACCACTAATTTTCGAATGACCCACGCAAAAACATAATAAAGGATTATAATCTAACGATATCGACGTCAAAACCAAAACAGAGACAATGATGGAAGAGTCCAGTATGACAGAGAGCAGAACGGACACGAGATTCATCCCATGCAGGTTATCTTGTACAAACCTTTAACTATACAGTAGGCAAGATGTTTAAGGTTTTTTTTGTACTAAAAACAAAAACTTTGGCTTGAGACAAAACAAACAAATTCCGTAACAGACCTATCTGAGAGTATGCGCCATACATTGTATTGTATTGTATTTATTAACATTCCATGGTATTCATACATTGCTTTACAGCTAGAATATGGAACAAGTCAAAAAACTTAATACTATTATAAAGTCTTCATTTATATTCACAGTCTAGATGAAATATATACAGACGAGATTTACAATATAGTCTACTAGTACAACACAAAGTTTTAGTATCAATTTCATGAAGCGTTATTGAATGTCATGAATTCACCTACAGAATAGAAAGCGTGAGAAATTAGGTACTTCTTTAATTTGGCCCTAAATAATTTTATGTTTTGAGTTTCATTTTTTATATCGATAGGGAGGCTATTAAAATATTTACTGCCATACAGCGCACTGCTTTTTGATAGCACGATAAACTTGCCGATGGAGTATGAAAGTCATTTTTTACGTGTATTTATGCTATGAACTGTTGAATTAGTTACAAAGTTTTCACGATTACATTATTAATGAAAAGATATATACTGACAAGCATGGGCATTATTTGTAGTTTTTTGAAAATAGTCCTACAAGATTCCCTAGATTTGGCACCTACTATTATTCTAATTACTCTTTTTTGTAATAGGACTATACTGTTACTATCTGTGGAATTTCCCCAGAATATTATTCCAAAACTCATTACCGAGTGGAAGTATGTAAAGTATATTTTTTTAAGGTATTGATATTTACTATCTTTTGCATAGATCTAATAGCAAAGCAAGCTGAATTTAGTTTGGGGGTAATTTCTTTAATATCATTTTTCCAATTTAACACATAATCGATTTTTAAGCCAAGAAATTTGGTTGTCGTTTCTAATAGGGATCTGTTGTTAATTATTGCGCTAGAAATTTGCGAGGTTGAATTTGGACAGGATTTAAATTGAATTATGTTAGTTTTGTTACAATTTAATACCACATACACAGTGTTCTGCCCCAGGACAGGTCTTTCACTGCAAATCCAGCATTCTCCAATCTTTCCTATTTTCTGCCTTTCTCTTTGTCTCCGCTCTGCCTTCCTCTTTGTCTTCCTTCTTATCCTTTAGTATTAATAGGAAGTGATGTCTTGTGCACCACGCTCTGGTCTTCTTCACCCGAACTTGAATCCATGTTTTCCAGCGCGGGCTCTAAGTCAGATCCGACAAATATGTACTTACTGAACATTCTTAGAAATAACTCGATGGTGAGTTATAATTTATTCATTTTATTTCCTCATAAAAGTCCATCTATCACTATTAAAAAGCAACCTTTTCACTAGCAGACAGTGAGTGCCTCTCGATTTGACAGAAACCAAAGTGCAGATATTGTTTGTTTGGGCGGACACATTGGAGTGCGCCACATGTTTTCTGACGACTCTGGCCGGTGTAGCAAGTCGCCGAGAAATGGCGTAGTAGAAACGAAACGTATTAAATGTTGTATATCTGTATATATTTTATTGTTATATTACAAAACAACTATTTCAGTTACTTACTAACATATTTATTATGAGGCTTATAATTTATTGTGTCAGTTTCTCCGGGAATTTTTGAGGCAAATATAAATAACAAAAAGAATGAAGACTCACCTAGTTAATACTGCTTCATCCATGATTTAAACATGTGAGTGCATTCACATGCTCCGAATTAAGTGCCGCTCTACGTTTAATAACAATGTTTCCTGCATCACTAGACACGAAATAGTAATATGCGTTACAAGAGCGGTATGTTGAAGTTTTCATGTTCGAGGAAAAGTTTGAAAAAGCGAAACGTAGTTGAGATTTTTTTAATTTCCGAGAATTGAAAGAAAACATACCGCTCGTGTATCGTACATTATTTTGTGCGAAGATCGTTTATTACATACCTGAAAGCGGAATTTCTAATTAGTTGCAATGAAATCTCCATCTTGGTTTCTGTTCAATGACGGCAATTTTGGAAAACAAAAATATCTAGCTTCAACATTGTTGCTTTAAAATGTTTTTTGTGTTTACTATACTCCAGCAGGCCGTGATATACGTCTGTCTTTTTTTTCCCCCAGTCTATGATGAGTCTGGAATCTTGTTGATTTTTTCACGGCTTCCTTAATGTTACTTGCATCACGAATGCAGTAACTTTAGTGGAGTTGTAGAGTTTACTTAATTTTTGCAAATATTTAAAAACAATAATTAACTTTGCAATTTAGGTGAAATTGCAGTGGTAATTTTCCAATTTATAATTATTACTACATTGAACGTCTCTAAAAATAATATGTTAAAAGCCTAAAGCAGTAAAATGAATATCTCTCTTAAGCGGTAAGAATAGGGAAATTGTTATGTGTGTTAGGTTGGGAATACTGAATGTGGAATTTTAGACTTTCCGCGGATTGGTTTTGTGCGGAAACCAAGCAAATACGCACGATCTCGCACAAAACCTTTTTTCTGCCAAGCACTTCTCCACGATCGTTCAATTTAAATCCAAACGTTTCACCGAGTTTACCTCTCAAATTCTCATATGAAGTAATGGATTTTACACTTTTCACAAGCCACAGAAAACTGATTTTTTTTTTCTTTATCAAACAAAAACATACAACCTTCATTTACAAGCTCAATACAGAAACTGCAACTGCAAAAGTACAGCGGTCGAAGCAGAAGACTGGCCCCTATTGTAATCGAATTACCACATTTTAGAAAGATAAAAAGGTAGTTATACTCCCGCTTGCACACAGTGTAGGCATGGCTATTTTATAAGGGATGAGGGGGACGAATCTCAGAAATGTATATATTTCATATGCTAGGAAGATGAGCTGACAACAAGGTGGAAGCTTTGTTGGAAAACCATAAAACTTAATAAGGGTTTCGCATTGTGTTTCAACTTTCGAGGTAGACTAGGTCACTGTCCTCATATCTCCATCTCTTTCTGAAGTGTTTGTGCAAAGATTTTTCCTACGCTACCTGGTTTACAGTTAGAAAATAACAGTACTATTGTGCTTTTAAGTAAGCAATTTCCGAGAGAGAAATATTGTCGGAATTTTAGTATGAGTTTGTATTAACAAAATAATAATTAATATCAACTACAATCGATTAATTTTAATCCACTCGGTTAAATATTTTTCATCGATTAATCTTACAACAGAAATTGATCTATTAATCAATTAGATTATGTGATTAAATCCCACAACACTAGTTATTTCACTTCCATCTTGTACAAGTGTCTAGTATATTTCAATAAATTTATACATAATCCAATTTGTTTATATCCTCATACTTATGTATGGCCTCATATCATCTTACGTGACTAAATGTAGTCTAATTGTCCGATTTATTTTATGTGTTCTCGTATGTGTCTACTTCTATGTTGGCCTGTAATCTATTTTTCCCGTTTCCTGTGTAGTTCATGTATATGATTACTCTTTGAATGGAAGAGAAGGCCTTATGTCTTAACTCTGTCAGGCAAAATAAAACTATTACTGTTACTACTTCTAAGTGACAAGTAGATCACAACTTGTTAGCTGGCGTACAAAAAGAATAAGAAGTTATGTTTCTCTATTTTATAATTTTCTCAAACGTAGTTACGAGATTTTTTAAATTTATTTATTTATTTATTTATTTATTATTTTGCTAATAATTATAACATAACATATAATATATACAGAAAAACTTTAGCTCGCTCCTGAAAGAGGAGACCTCGTGCTCAGGGGCGGATTCCTGAATTGAAATTAATAATTATACAATACAATTTGTCTTATGTCTACTATGCAATTATAGCATATAAATTTAAATTTACAATTTTTCAATTTTTATAAAATCCATACATTACTTTTTAAATTTAATACTAGAACTATTAGAATTGAGAAGATTAGGATATTTAAATATAAATTTGTTATATATTCTTGTGCCAAATTACTACTATGATTAAATACTGTAACAGTGTTGCATTTTGGTTCAAACAATCTTAAAGAATTCATACCTTTTGTTTCATAACTATGAGAATATAATTCAAAATTATTTGGATTTTTATGTATGAATTTTATTAATACAATATAATAAATTTGTCTTACGTTAAGCACATTAAAGTCTAAAAACAAATTTTGAGATGAAGACATATTTTAATTATTTTCTTCTGTAATAAATAAAGTGGATTAAAATTGGATTTAAATGAGCTACCCCATCCTATAATTCCATACATAATTACCGATTGAAGTAAAGTTAAATATATTGTGCGTAATAAACTTATTGACAAGTAATTCCTCAATAAAACAAAATAATATACTATTTTACGTAATTTATTACAAAGGTAATTAATGTGTTGGTTCCATTTTATATGATTATCGAAAATTATGCCTAAATACTTAACTTCAGAGGACTCTTCAATAATCGGACATTTACACTGTATAAGACAACAATGAGAATTACGTAATTTAATACTTAATATAGATGTACGAGATTTGGCCAACGATATCCAATTCCATCTTCCTTCAGAATGACTTGTGCATTGTATTACAGCAATTAATAGTAGATTGCAAATCAGGGTTATGAAGGCGGAATCGGAACGTCCGGCTTGGATATCGGTTTTAAGGTACGAACTCATGGATGGGCGGACGTCTGTGGGTGGAGAAAAGTATATAAAAAGGAAGAAAAGTCGTTGTGGGGGGGATTACGAGGCTGCCGGCTTATGACAGACATATCACAAATAATATATAGGTGGCGTGGGGGAGGGGGGAAAAATAAACGAGAACTATTTCCGCCGTGAGGTCACCCGAAATGTCACTTCCTTCTCGCCTGCTCTCTAGGCGGCACTCACGGACGTTTCAAGAAGAAACGTATATATATAAAGAAGGGTACTCCGATGTTTCGCTTTGACAGGCAAAAAACCAATAAAGCTTTCACGTCGTGTGCGACGCCGAACTGGTAATGCAGGCAGGTATATGGCGGCCCAGCTGTCATACAATATTGGAAAGACCGCCACCGGGGATACTCAACCTAATTTCAACACGGTCCCATAATAGAAATCGCTCGATATCGAACACAGTAATAATAATAATAATAATAATAATAATAATAATAATAATAATAATAATACTTACTTACTTACTGGCTTTTAAGGAACCCGGAGGTTCATTGCCGCCCTCACATAAGCCCGCCATTGGTCCCTATCCTGAGCAAAATTAATCCAGTCTCTATCATCATATCCCACCTCCCCCAAATCCATTTTAATATTATCCTCCCATCTACGTCTCGGCCTCCCTAAAGGTCTCTTTCCCTCCGGCCTCCCAACTAACACTCTATATGCATTTCTGGATTCGCCCATACGTGCTACATGTCCTGCCCATCTCAAAAGTCTGGATTTAATGTTCCTAATTATGTCAAGTGAAGAATACAATGCGTGCAGTTCTGTGTTGTGTAACTTTCTCCATTCTCCTGTAACTTCATCCCTCTTAGCCCCAAATATTTTCCTAAGCACCTTATTCTCAAACACCCTTAACCTATGTTCCTCTCTCAGAGTGAGAGTCCAAGTTTCACAACCATACAGAACAACCGGTAATATAACTGTTTTATAAATTCCAACTTTCAGATTTTTCGACAGCAGACTGGATGATAAAAGTTTTTCAACCGAATAATAACAGGCATTTCCCATATTTATTCTGTGTTTAATTTCCTCCCGAGTATCATTTATATTTGTTACTGTTGCTCCCAGATATTTGAACTTCTCCACCTCTTCAAAAGATAAATTTCCAATTTTTATATTTCCATTTCGTACAATATTCTGGCTACGAGACATAATCATATATACATATAATAATAATAATAATAATAATAATAATAATAATAATAATAATAATAATAATAATAATAATAATAATAATAATAATAATAATAATAATAGCAATAATTGTAGTAACACTATCATGAGGTAACACTACCAAGAAACCAATGTATTGTCAGGCTATGAAATGTAAAGAACTCTCTCACACATACTTTAAATTAGCTTATATTTAGGCCTACTACTACTACATATCGAACTCGGGCCCCATAGTATTTAGATCGGAACTATGAATCGAACTCTGCTTCGCATTATTTAAGATTTAAGCGAGATGTCGACGCGGAAGGAAGTTAGGAAGGCTGAAGATAAAATATGAACTTTATTTTAGAAAGGTAAATATGTCACTATTATTCTAAGATACTGTCGATGTTTGGAAACTTATGACGTAGCGCTGATCCTGCATTACACAAAGACTGGAGCGAAGGTTGTTCATGTTGGGTTACGTGTTTTTATTTTATTGGGTTATTTTACGACGCTGTATCAACATCTAGGTTATTTAGCGTCTGAATGAAATGAAGGTGATAATGCCGGTGAAATGAGTCCGGGGTCCAGCACCGAAAGTTACCCAGCATTTGCTCGTATTGGGTTGAGGGAAAACCCCGGAAAAAACCTCAAGCAGGTAACTTGCCCCGACCGGGGTTCGAACCCGGGCCACCTAGTTTCGCGGCCAGACTCGCTGACCGTTACTGCGCAGGTGTGGACGGTTACGTGTTAACTTTACTTTTTCATTTATAGGAGTTCTATGTGTATTAGAAAGAAGTCCTAATCAACCCAAGTATTAAAGTATGTATTAACGTTTTGGAGGAAAATCTAAATCTGTGTGTATTAGAAAGAAGTCCTAATCAACCCAGTATTAAGGTATGTATTAACGTTTTGGAGGAAAATCTAAATCTGTGGGTATTAGAAAGAAGTCCTAATCAACCCAAGTATTAAGGTATGTATTAACGTTTTGGAGGAAAATCTACATTTTTAACCAAACTTTTTAAGATATCTATCGGATAACATATGAAAGTAGACTAACATAACCATAGGCTATATCAGAAACTTCAATTTCACTTTTTGATTCCTTAAAAAAAATTATTAATTAAAAATTATTCTATTTCTTCAAAATGCCATATATTTTCTAAAAATTACTCAATTTTGATATTTCTTTCACTGAGTTATTGCTGTTTATGCGTACAATGCTCTGAACTAGGATTTTGCAGCTAACATTATTACAAAGAAAATTTTAGTCAAAAAGACGCCATTTCAAACGTTAATACATACCTTAAGACCGACCAACAGGGAAATTTCCCAAAACTTCCGAAGGACCAGGGAGCCCATCTAAGCTACTCCGCCGACCTGAAGTTTCACAGCCTTTCTTGAATTGTTTCAAGTCGCACGTCGTGTCATGCTGACAACACACAGTAGGAGTTCAGTAGAATTCTGCTACCTGTGATGCTTAACGTCGTCTCCTTCGTGAAGTTGTTACCTTGCTGACTATGAATCCAGAAGTCCCGGGTTGGTTCCCCGATTACACCCCAAAAATGGTTTAAGAATATGTCCGGAACGGGATCCATTCAGCCTCGTAGATGGAAAATTGAGGAGTTATGATAGGTGGCGAACTCCGATGACAAATTCTGATAAATAACAGCCTTGCGGACTTCGAGATTTTGCTCGAGCGTGGGTTCCGATATAGTTTACACCGAATACTGTCTAGCTCCATCGTAATCGTGCAGTTACAAACAAACATGGCTGACCAGAGTCCGTTTGCCATCGAACAAATATTAATGACAGCGGTTTGGCTTCATGATAGATGTCATACTGGCGACAACATGGAAGTAGTGCAGATGAAATTTCGTGACCGCTTTGGTGTGGAACAGCCAAGGAAAGCAACAGTGTTAGGGTAGGGAAAACGTTAATTCGCAACGGGTAGTGTGAAATATCGTTCCAGGAGTGAAAGGACGACAACAAGGAGGGAAACATGCCACGCTGTTGAGCCATTTGTGGAAAGGTCTCCCCTGAAATCCTCTCGGAAAAGATCTTCTTAATTTCGTTAATGGGCCAACCTACCAGGATATGCTTAGTGAATGGTAGGTGCCACAATTAGCTACAACAAGCTGGTATCGCAGACACTGTGGTCCTGCAACAGGACGGAGCGCCAGCATTTCCGATACCTGAATACGATCTTTCCCAATCGGTGGATTGGAAGAGGATCTGCAGATGGACAAGCTCCTTTTGCCTGGCCTCCACGAAGTCCCGACCTCACAACACCTGATAATGCTCTATTGAGGTTAATCAAGGACGAAGTGCGAAATCACCGCTATAACACAACGACACAATTACGACCAGCTGTGGAAGATACCTTCAACGAAGTGACCCTTGATTATCTCCGCAAAACATCTGCCAGGACATGGCGCAGAATTCAGCTGTGCTATGAAATGAAGGTCTTCATACCGATATCTTGGATCGTTAAACTATCAGGTACATGTACATATCAAACAATGAACCATACCCATCGTAGTGTTGTAATACACGGGGGTACGTCCACTTTGTATATATGTATTTGTATTGTTTGAATTTTAATAAATCTAAAAAAAAAACTAAATATGTATTGTGTAATAAGATATGAAATAACTTTTTAGTAACCTACATATCATGTTCTGTTATCGGTCACTATAAAGACTACATCATAATCATCATCATTATCATCCTAATCACGAATTACAGGGACATCATTTTATTTTTACTTCAATTTTTATTGTACCTGTGTTTTTTAATGTACTTCACTCCCACCCCTTCTACTAATGAAGTTCAACCGTCTTCCACACAGATCCAAGACCGCATATACAGTCATAGTAGCCTTACGGTCATAGTAAACAGTACGTTCCAAAAATATGTTCGCGTTTTCCAGTGACGAAAGAGCTTTCAATATTGCATCATTTTCCATTTGCCTACGTCGCATCCCGGTTTCCTCCACTTGCTTCTATTCGCCTCTCTGTAAATGCTAGTGGCTGGGCTGTCTTAGCTCTTTTCTGAGAACATTAATTTATGTTAGGAATTGGACGTCTACGTAATATTATACCCTTACAATTGTTTAAAATAACTTAAATAAAAGGGCCTCGTTAAATAATTAACTGTCACGTGATTGCCTCCCTTTCTACGACGCTGCGACGTAACCACTTGGACGGACAGTCGACAGCATCTATGAGCAATGTTATCTTTTCGGATCGGGCAGAAGTGAAGATTGAATTTACAGTACGTAAAGTCTCTTTTATAGAGTAGGTACAGATTTGAATAATTTCAAGGAAAAAATTGTTCCGGGGCCGGGTATCGATCCCGGGACATCTGGTTGAACGTACCAGCGCTCTCCCAACTGAGCTACCCGGGAACTCCACCCGACACCGTCTCAACTTTTCCCTTTATATCGACACAACTCGCGTGGGCTGACGAAACGCCAGAGACCCACACCGAGTGCACACAATCTCTGTGTGGCTTAGAATTGTGCTTTTCTGTTAACGTACACAGTGACGTATATATTATGCAAATCTAGTCTGTCAGGTAATGCTCCCTGTAAAGCAGATTTGAATAATTTCAAGGGAAAAATTGTTCCGGGGCCGGGTCGCTGGCGTTTCGTCAGCCCACGCGAGTTGTGTGGATATAAAGGAAAAGTTGAGACGGTGTCGAGTGGAGTTCCCGGGTAGCTCAGTTGGCAGAGCGCTGGTACGTTCAACCAGAGGTCCCCGGGATCGATACCCGACCCCGGAACAATTTTTCCCTTGAAATTATTCAAATCTGCTTTACAGGGAGCATTACCTGAAAGACTAGATTTGCAGGTACAGAATTATTTCAACATGAGTTACTGATACGAAGTACGAACCTGATAATTGGAATTACGTACAATAGTCTATAGTGCGATAATATGCACATTAGAACTGAAGCCTGTGTTTAAATATCCATATTATGATTATTTTTCAATTTAACTTCATTCCCTATAGTGTACGCTAATGTGTTGTAGACAGTATAATATACACTGCATAATGAATATGCCCGCATGGAAAGCTCAGTTCGTGAGTAAAAACACTCATTGTTAATACTGTACTGTATTTTGATTAAACAAAAACTAATGAAAATTATCGAACTCAAAATCGCGATATTTCCTAGTTTACGTAAATGGATGAACCACTTTTCTTCCCTTATGTACCTAGTAAAGTGATTTGTTTGTATATTACGCCAGTATCATCGAACTCCAGTCGTATAAGGGGGTAGCAAACGATGTTTCCGGTCTTAATCGTTGATCCAAAGGTATAACCAGGTTAATATTATAAATGTTAGTAAAAATAGAATGATGTCCCTGTAGAACCCAGGCTCTGCTCATTTCAATCTCCATACCAAAATACTTAATATGTGTCATACTTATAATTGATCATAGAAAGTAGCTACACGTCTGTATCCTCCATCTTCAGTGTTTCTGACTGTCATCGGCATTATTATTATTATTATTATTATTATTATTATTATTATTATTATTATTATTATTATTATTATTATCTGCGTACGTTCTCTGTTTTATACCTTAAACCTGCCATAAAGCTGGGTTCATACGACTGTCATTAAATGTTAAAACGCATGCACGTTTAATGTGTTCAAACGAAGCTTAATATTACGAGGCAGTAAGTCAAAAAGAAACATCGTTACACCGCAGAAACATAAGACAGTCGTGGCATTCATAAAATTTGAAACCAAGTAGTTTACTTGGCAGGGAATTTTATTTTCGCAGGCTTAAACGTAAAGCATTTATGAAGAGCGCGAATACATTCTTCTGAATGACTCATTTTCCAGCAGCAACAAAATAAGATCTAACATTCCGTATTTTTTAAGCAGAGACCTCCTCCCCACTTCTATCTTTTCCTTTCCGAATATAAAAGAAATGGCCGGCCAGATGTTGCCCGTATAGTAAGGCTATATTTAGAGGAAGAAATAACGCAAAAGAAAACGAAAACTTGACTGCGGTTCAAGTAGACAAGAAGACAATTTTCCTTTCTGAATAGAATACTTGGTTTGCAGCCAACATAAACAGTTCTTTGATAGCATGCATTGTGTCCGTGCCAACCCAGCTCCGCGGAATGGATTCTGTGCTCTACCTTGACAGCTCAAGAATTCCCCCTGTTTCCGAGAGCAGAAAAGATACGTCTTCAAAATAAGCGAATGGAATGGAATGTTACAGTTGCTATGGCTTTGACAACCAACACATTTTATAACAATTTCTCTTCACTCGAAATAAAATAAATTACACTCACTAAAACAATGCCAGTATTGTTACAACCGGAATGAATTCCCAGAGCAAGCTGATTGGTACTGTGATTGAAAAGTGTCACGTGAGGAATTCAACTCAGTTTCTTCGCTCATTTGTCTCAGATACTGTACAATGTTACATTTGTTTGGAACCCTCACTATCACTCGCACTCGGTCATTCTAGAGAGAGTACAGAATAAAATCCTAAAACTGCTATATATGAAAAAACATTCATGTTGCAATATATTCCGATCTTATGAATCCATGCTGGTTGAATTTAACGTTCCATCTCTCAGTAGTCGCAGGATAAGAGCGGAACAAATGTATTTGTTCAAAACCATAAATGGCTTAATAGACAACCCTGATCTTCTACAGCTGATTAGTTTCAATATTGGTAAATCATATTTGAGAAAGCGATCTCTCTTTTATTTACAGACAACAAAAACACTATCTCATAAAATGTCTCCACTTTTATTAATGCTTCGAACTTACAATCATCTATCAAATAAACAGGATTTAGATTTTTTCGTTATCATACAATATGTACAAGAAAAAGTTATGTAAAGCATTACTTGAAACACATGTTCTGTGTTGGTGAGTTTTTTTAATAAATGAATTGAGCCTATTGGGCCTGCTGTGTAGTGTTGTATATTGAATTTATTAACATGGTGTTGTATTTGCTCTGCAACTTGCCAATTATAGCTACGCCTACATTTTGCATTTTTGGCTGTGATGTCTGTACTTGGCTCTTTTTGATTTGTTTTTATTTGGTGTTTTTCATTTATATCTGTATCTGTCTTTTTTATTTAGGTGATATCTATTTGTTTTTTTTTCTTCTCTTTTCCATTTTTAATTTGTAATTACACTTGTATCTGTTTTACCTCTTTTTTCGTGTTATATGCAATTCTATGTTTTTTTTTATCTGTACTGTCTATTGTAATTGGGGCTTTGCCCTGTTATGGACATAAGTAGATAAATAAATAAATAAATTTCTACTTCACAGTCTGGCGAGTGGGATGGTTTATGGAAAAAGAAGAATTATTCTTGCCGCAGGGAGTCTCGGTGAACTGATGTTATATACGCAGCTTCTGGTCAAACAAGGATTCTTACTGTGAACATTTCAGCGAGCTAGTAACCATAGTACGAGTAAACGACTAAAGATGGAGATAATTCTTGGGTTTTCAGGTGAAAGTAAAAATACAGAATTAGATTCTGATGGATATACTGTATCCCAAAAACGCCGTGCATTTGTTCAAATCATACTGCAACGAATTTTTTTAAATGAATTTATAAATATAATTACAAATTAATTTACAACTGCAAATAAGTTGTGTTGTTATACAAAATATATTGTTATAGAACACAAAAACACAATTATAAGAGGACTTAAACTGAAACACAAATAAATAAATAACTTAATTAACAATCTATAAATAATGTAACTTAATAATGAAAATTAATAATACAGTACTAAAAGCAAAACAGACAAAGTAATTGTCCTTACGAATGAGCACAGCTCGTGTTCGGGCATACAGTGCAGTACGAAGAAAAAAGAATAAAAAAATATTGTAAGTATAGTGTAAAAAAAGAACACAATTTTTTATCCTACTATTTAAGATTTAAAAAGGCGTTAGATTCAAATTTCTGTTGGATTAATCCAAAAGATAAATTTATTTTTCTGTTAAAATAATTAATTTTAGCATTATCGAGGTGAGGGAATTTTTGTGTGATTTTTTGTTGTAATGTCTTGAGCCTAAATCTGCACTATGTTTTATTTCTCTAGTAGCTTTACGCCTTGGTTTATTTAACGTTATTGTGTCATTCTGTCTAATAATAAATTGTGAGGAAATGTTACAAGACATTCCAGGGTTTTACGAAAATATGTTAATAGCATCAAATTGTATAGGCCTAATTGGTTTATTTCTAAAACTTCAACTTCTGCCCAGATCAAATTGCTTAGATAAAGTAATATACTAGCATGACGGTATGGGACACGTGGAACCTTAAATGCTTTTGAAGAAGTGTTAGGTATGATGAAAGCTATAATCAATTACGGTTTATTTTCTATGCATTATCATCATGCCACTTCTAATTGAGGTTCTGGCTGATATGTACAGTAGTGGCAAAAAAAAACCGGACAGACCCTTATACCTGATTTCAGAGCCTTGTTGACTCCAGAGCACGATGCACTGGTAACTAAGACTTCCGTGGTTCGAATCCTGCCTGGCAAGGAAACTTCTTTTTCTTCCTTATTCAAATTTATTTCCAATACTTTTCGGTTGATGGTAAAATTCGTGTTCTGGGAATAATAAGTTAATTAAGTAGTAAAATATCGCTGCAATTTTATTACTATGTGATTTAAAAGTGGGAGACAAAACTACTAAAAATGTTCAATTTAACGCGTACATGACATTTGAAAGACGTGTCAATGTCGAAACGTTTTGTAAATTTTTTACATTCATAATAATAAAACCCAGATTATTTAAAACATTATTTATTTATTTACTTATTTATTTATTCATTCATTCATTCATCCATTCATTCATTCATTCATCCACCCACCCACCCACCCACCCACCCACCCACCCACCCATCCATCCCTCCATCCATCCATCCATCCATCCACCCACCCATTCATCCATCCATCCATCCATCCATCCACCTATCTATCTATCTATCTATCTATCTATCTATCTATCTATCTATCTATCTATCTATCTATCTATCTATCTATCTATCTATCTATCTATCTATCTATCTATCTATCTATCTATCTATCTATCTATCTATCTATCTATCTATCTATCTATCTATCTATCTGTCTGTCTGTCTGTCGGTCTGTCTGTCTGTCTGTCTGTCTGTCTGTCTGTCTGTCTGTCTGTCTGTCTGTCTGTCTGTCTGTCTGTCTGTCTGTCTGTCTGTCTGTCTGTCTGTCTGTCTGTCTGTCTGTCTGTCTGTCTGTCTGTCCGTCCGTCCGTCCGTCCGTCCGTCCGTCCGTCCGTCCGCCCGCCCGCCCGCCCGCCCGCCCATCTATCTATCTATCTATCTATCTATCTATCTATCTATCTATCTATCTATCTATCTATCTATCTATCTATCTATCTATCTATCTATCTATCTATCTATCTATCTATCTATCTATCTATCTATCTATCTATCTATTTATTTTATTGCTGGTAAGTTAGATATGTGATTATGAAAACTCAAATTATTATCACAGTATATTGCGATACTAGGTAAGTGCTCTATAACAGAGACGAGGGAAAGATTGAAAAAACGAGGCGCTTGCGTCGAGTTTTTTAATTCCCGAGTCTCTGTTACGCACTTAACGCCCGTGTATTATTTTTTACGCATATCATAATTTACATCTTCTTTTTTTATTTATTACTATGAGTTTTAGTTATGTATTAATTTTGAACTGAACGTTTGTCATTTTGTTAATGGTAATGTGTAATTTCCTAGGTGACCGTGTTTTTATATTCTTTTGTTTTATTTGTCGGATATGACTGTCTTTTATGTGTATGCATTGTTTAATAAATAACAAGCTATTGCAATATACGAAATTGAAGCGTCTGAATCTGTTTGTATAAATAGAGAGAATGACAATCTTTATCCCATAACATTTAATAACTGTTCAAACTTCACGTTCAATTTTAATATTAATAAATTAATAATGTTACAGCTTGTTCTGTCAGAGTTCTTGATCTTTTTTAATTTACTTACCGCACTGTTATTTCCATCGTTTCCGTAGTAACCATTGAACGTGTTGCTTCTTCAAGTTACATGGCATGCAACAATGATGGTAAGTATGCAAAAAGAGCATGCTTGTTGTATTTTTACACAATATATTCGTTTTAATGGTCTATAATTCATTGTATAATTAGGTCTTAAGTAAGATGTGTCAAAATGGCTTTAGAAAAGGAAGATCATGTATAGATCCATTATTTAGTATCAAACTATTGTTAGAAAAAAGAAGAGAATTTAATTTAGAAACCCATATTGCTTTTATTGATTTTGTGAAAGCTTTTGATAAAGTCCGAAGAGACCTTTTATTCGACATATTACAAGAAAAAATATTCCAAATTTGCTATTGCAAAATATAATAGAAATCTACACAGACAGCAAAATAAGTGTCAAAATAAATAACTGTATATCCGAAAGAAAATTAGTTAATAATGGAGTTCGACAAGGTTGTCCACTATCACCAACTTTATTTAATATTTATATAAATGAAATTATTTTAAAATGGAACCAAATCTACACATCAGGAATCAAAATAACCAGTGCTCTAACATTAAATACCTTACTCTATGCCGATGATCAAGTCATAATTTCCAATTCAGAGGATAATTTACAAAGAGGATTGTATACATTAAATAAAATATTAAAAGATTTTGGGATGAAATTTCAGCACAAAAATAAAAAATAATGGCATTTTTAGGACAAGACCCAGTCAGAAGTAAGATAATACACAATAACCAATGCCTCGAACAAGTGCAAAATTTCAATTATCTGGGTTGTGAAATATCTTATCAAAATTAAAAAGATGTGAACAAGAAAATTACCAAATTTACACAAATTCTAGGAATAATAAACAATGCATTAAAAGCTAAATTAGTACAAAAATCTACAAGAATAAAAATGTATAATACACTAGCATTACCCACCCTTTTATACGGAAGTGAGATTTGGTCATTAAAGAAAAAAGACATGAACAGAATCAAAGCAACGGAAATGAAATTTTTCAGGAGGACAGCAGGATATACTCTTTTAGACCGAAAAAGGAATGAAGAAATTTTAGAACAATTAGAAGTAGAGTCAGTAGAAGAAAAAATCAGCAGATACAAATTCAATTGGCTAGATCATGTAAGAAGAATGGAAAATTCAAGAATCCCAAAAATTATGATGCAATATAAACCTAGAGGACATCGTCGACCAGGAAGACCTTTAAGAAGACTGCTAGATGGGGCCGAAACAGGTCTACAGAGGCCTAATTCGTGAAGGATGATGATGATGATGATGATGATGATGATGATGATGATGATGATGATGATAAGATGTACTGCTTATATAAGTTGCATAAGAGTTTTTATGCTCGACCATGCCGAAATGTAGTAATTATACACCTGGTAGTAGCCCTTTAATGCACCTCATTAAAGTACGCCTATTCATTAAAGTTCAGGTGTTCAGCCAATGACAAATCACCTTTGTACCATTATAAAACCGCAAGTATCGATTATTCTCGGATATGCAATCGAAAGACAATTAACGAAAAGTCACGGAGGCTGGGAATCCAATACTGTCGCAGAAGGTTATGTTCTGTTACTATAATAATTAGCGTTAATTGTAAATAATATTCAAATAAATTCAATTTGTCATCTCGTTTTTCAATTCTAAATCAATTTCCAGGTTATATCAAGACTAATCTTCATGTTATTCTCTAGATTATATCAAGGTTAATGACATTCGTGCTCGGAAAAATCAATACTTTCGCGTCTGCGCACATCTCACAATTCAGGTAAGTTCCGCTCCTCACTTACATAAACATAACATGAATACTTATGAATAATTTCAAGTTATAAATATGGTCGCGCATAAAAAGTTGTATGAAACTTGCCTATAATGGTAATTAAGACGCTTGTATGAAAATTATGAAACTCGCTTGCGCTCGTTTCATAAACATACTCGCGTCTTAATTACTACCATTATAGGCTCGTTGCATAATGTACTATTAATATTAAAATGTAATCCATTATTTGAAGTCAATTGATAAACATTGTTAATATCAATTTGAATAAATTCTAAATCAGAAACATTTTCTATCAATTTAAAATTTTATAGATAATCAGCATAAAGTAAAGTTGGCACTGCCCACGTGGTAGAATCAGTTGCTTATGTGATCAGTTTATTCGTGCCATGAAAAAAATTTCGTTTCCTGTCATCCAACAATTTTATAGAGTCCAGAGACTGCTGAGTAGTATTAGTAGTATTTATTTATTTAACAAATAAGACTGCCCCTCTACCAGGAGATTCCAACTACAATATCAACAATAAAATTACAATTAGAGTCTTGCCTCACTGCCGTTGTATATGCCTAAAATATTATGATCATGTTTTTACTTTGAAATAACAAAACAACAAGAACAACAATACTTACTGTACGGAAAAATAGATCCATTTTTTCGGGTTTATCCTCTAACCTAACTTCCTTAACAAAAAAGCGCATTCCCGTAGGCTGCTGTTAATGTTAGTAAAAGATACTTCGGTTGTATTTCAGAACTTGAACTTCCGTTGAACGTGGGTTACTAAGTTGAGATAGTAAAATATGTTTTCTTATATGCAGTGAGTCAGTCTTTCAATTTATAACTTCGCATTTTGGGAATAAAGTGTGGTAAACTGAGAAATACGAATATCTCTTCATTTTGCATTTATATGGCTCCCAGTTCGACTGCAACAGTTGTAATACCTGTCACATCGATTTCTGGCCAATGGCAACATCTAGCGGCACTCTAAAGAACTTCATACTGTACACGTATAGGCCTATGAGGTTTCATAACTTTCAGGAAATAAACGTCGCAAAATAAACGTTTTCTTCGTCATATGCTCGTAGATTAAGGAGATTTCTTCATGTGTTTCCTTGTACTTAAAAATGAGAGAAACAGCCATAAATAAGTTATAAAACTAGTCACACATATCGCATACGTTGTGTAACTCAAGAGACTGTGATTGCGGCCTGAAGTGCGTAGGACACAGGTTCGATTCTTGGCAGAGAAGTAGAGATTGATCTCCAGTCCATAGTAACTCTTCTCCTTTACTTACATACATTTTGCCTTGAGTTATGGACTTATGATAAAAGCAGGGTTGCCAGATTCTATCGTCAGGAATCCAGGACAGTTGATGATACTGCGTACCGGTACCTTAACATGATTATACATTTGAATTAAATAAATTTGAATAAAACTGATTTTATTCGCTTTATGTATTTCAACTAATTGCATAGGCCCTAAACTTTAGTTTTGTTACATTTTTGCTAGATTATGAAATTTTCTTTGAATTATTATTGATTAAGTCTGGAAAGATAATGTCCTATTACAGCCTAATCTATACAGCAAAAATGTATGAAACAGTGTTTAGATCCTTTCAGTAATAAATAGACCTCGGATTTTTAGGCTCGTTTAGCATAGACTGGATCATACGTTCTTTAATGTACTTAGTTTTAGGCAATATCATCGCTCAAGAGTTTCTCGCATTGCATACATTTAGGGATTTTTACATAAAATTGCTGCAGTCTATCCTATTCGAGTCTAAAAATCCGAGGTCTAGTAATAAATCAACTTCCAAAGAGAGTAAAGAATTAAGATACTGTACAATACCTAATACAGGGGACTCTCCTAAGTTCGACAGAACAGAATTGAAAGTTCTGACTTATTGGTCAGTGGGTGTGGCAGATGAAATGAATACACATTCTTATTGGTTATCCATCAACGAATACAGTACTGTACTTGTATTTCCTGCTCGCCCCGAGACTTGTGTATGCTCTTCTAGTACCACAGTGGGTTTCGACAGTTCCGTCTCACAAACGGCACAATTCTCAAATAGAAAAAGAAGAGTTCATTAATTTAAAATCAGTGATTAATATAGATGTCCTAATCAGTAAAATATTCTGTTTTCCTTTAACAAAAGTATCACTATAAGACACAGAACCAATTCCCATTCAAATGGCAAACCCATTTCTTAGTGCCCGTATAGGGGCGTGTCTAATTCTCCTACGTCAGCAGTCGAACTTGATTTCTGTCGAACTTAAGAGCTTCCACTGTACATACTACAGTATACTTAGGCCTACTTACTTATGACTTACTTATTTACTGGCTTTTAAGGAACCCGGAGATTCATTGCCGCCCTCACATAAACCCACCATTGGTCCTCATCCTGAGCAAGATTAATTCTGTCCCTACCATCATATCCCACCTCGCTCAAATCCATTTTAATATTATCCTCCCATCTACGTATCGGTCTCCCCAAAGGTCTTTTTCCCTCCGGCCTCCCAACTAACACTTTATATGCATTTCTGGATTCGCCCATATGTGCTAAATGTCCTGCCCACCTCAAACGTCTGGATTTAATGTTCCTAATTATGTCAGGTGAAGAATACAATGTGTGCAGCTCTGCGTTGTATAACTTTCTCCATTCTCCTGTAACTTCATCCCTCTTAGCCCCAAATATTTTCCTAAGAGCCTTATTCTCAGACACTCTTAACCTATGTTCCTCTCTCAAATGAGAGTCCAAGTTTCACAACCATAAAGAACAACCGGTAATATAACTGTTTTGTAAATTCTAACTTTCAGATTTTTTGACAGCAGACTGGATGATAAAAGCTTCTCAACCGAATAATAATAGGCATTTCCCATATTTATTTTGTGTTTAATTTCTTCCCGAGTATCATTTATATTTGTTACTGTTGCTCCAAGATATTTGAACTTCTCCACCTCTTCAAAAGATAAATTTCCCATTTTTATATTTCCATTTCGTACAATATTCTCGTCACGAGACATAATCATATACTTTGTCTTTTCGGGATTTACTTCCAAACCTATCTCTTTACTTGCTTCCAGTAAAATTCCCGTGTTTTCCCTAATCGTTTGTGGATTTTCTCCTAATATATTCACGTCATCTGCATAGACAAGAAGCTGATGTAACCCGTTCAATTCCAAGCCCTCTCTGTTATCCTGAACTTTCCTAATGGCATATTCTAGAGCACAGTTAAAAAGTAAAGGTGATAGCTCATCTCCTTGCTTTAGCCCACAGTGAATTGGAAACGCATCTGACAGAAACTGACCTATACGAACTCTGCTGTACGTTTCACTGAGACACATTTTAATTAATCGAACTAGTTTCTTGGGAATACCAAATTCAATAAGAATATCATATAAAACTTCTCTCTTAACCGAGTCATATGCCTTTTTGAAATCTATGAATAACTGATGCACTGTACCCTCATACTCCCATTTTTTCTCCATTATCTGTCGAATACAAAATATATTTTCAAAAATTAAATGTTTTGAACCTGCACCTATTGCTAAGTAATATGGGTTTGCTATGGGTTATAATACGAAAAACACATAAAGAATGGTACATATATTAACAGAGTTGCATGCATTCAAGTTTCCTGACGATGTTCCGTCGGAAAGCAGGAAGTGTTGTCACCTGAGCTAATTCGAGATGTGTGACAGTGATTATGAGTTGCTGCCTGGATTCCTTCACGAAGGGTCGCTGTTCTGCCTCGCTGCTGGGTGTCGGGTCGAGCGAGTTCCCACAGACTGGATGAATGATTCGTGACAGCAAGCCTCCTTGTCTAGTAAGTCTTATTCAGGACATCACATATCTGCTCCAGCAGACTGTGAAGACATTTGCTGGTTGGAGTCGACGTATTGGCAAACAGCTCATACTCTTATCACGTCAGAATCACCACCACGTACGTCCTCATTATCATTATTGTCATTATAATCCAGCTTAGAAAAAGGTCTTTTGATTCCATCCCTTTAAGATTAACGAAGAAGACATTCAGAACTAGCGTGGCCTTCAGGATATGCGGGCAACCGATAAAACAAGGGGCCACACTTCCAGCATTTTGTATAAAGGATAATTGATTCAAAACCCTCTAAAGACCATTTTGTTCAGAACTTAGTTATGCCCACATATTGCTTGCTAAGAATGAATTCTAATGATTTATATAGTTTGAAACAAAAAGCCAATAAATTTAAAGCAAAAGGTTTGTTAAAAGTCACTGTTAAAATTTTCTTCCAGCAAAATCTTTTTGTGAAAGTGGATATAGGGTATTTTGAATCTATTGGATTTAGTTTTTTGTATTGTATTGTATTGTATTGTATTGTATTGTATTGTATTGTATTGTATTGTATTTATTAACATTCCATGATATTCATACATTGCTTTACAGCTAGAATATGGAACAAGTCAAAAAACTTAATACTATTATAAAGTCTTAATTTATAGTCACAGTCTAGATGAAATATATACAGACGAGATTTACAATATAGTCTACTAGTACAACACATAAGTTTTAGTATCAATTTCAGGAAGTGTTATTGAATGTCATGAATTCACCTACAGAATAGAAGGCGTGAGAAATTAGGTACTACTTTAATTTGGCCCTAAATAATCTTATGTTTTGAGTTTTATTTTTTATATCGATAGGGAGCCTATTAAAACTTTTCACTGCCATATAACGCACTCCTTTTTGATAGCACGATAGACTTGCCGATGGAGTATGAAAGTTATTTTTTGACGTGTATTTATGCTATGAACTGTTGAATTAGTTACAAAGTTTTCACGATTACATACGAGGAAGATTATTAATGAAAATATATACTGACAAGCCATGGGCATTATTTGTAGTTTTTTGAAAACAGTCCTACACGATTTCCTAGATTTGGCACCTACTATTATTCTAATTACTCTTTTTTGTAGTAGGAATATACTGTTACTATCTGTGGAATTTCCCCAGAATATTATTCCAAAACTCATTACCGAGTGGAAGTATACAAAGTATATTGTTTTTAAGGTATTGATATTTACTATCTTTTGCATAGATGTAATACCAAAATAAATTGAATTTAGTTTGGGGGTAATTTCTTTAATATGATTTTTGCAATTTAACACATTATCGATTTTTAAACCAAGAAATTTGGTTGTTGTTGTTTCTAATAGGGATCTATTGTTAATTATTGCGCTAGAAATTTGCGAGGTTGAATTTGGACAGGATTTAAATTGAATTATGTTAGTTTTGTTACAATTTAATACCAATTTATTGACTGAGAACCAGTAACATTTTTTGAAGAGAATTTCCTCTGCTGAAGATTGGAATGTGTTGGAGTTATTGGCTGTAAGGCAGATTTCATAGTTGTATTGATTTCAACTCCCCTACCGGGAATTGAATGCGGAACTTCTGTCTTTGTAACTTAGAACGTACCACATTTATTCATTTCAGGTACTTCACTGTAAATCCAGCATTTTCCAATCTTCCCTATTTTCCGCCTTCCTCTTTGCCTCCTCATATGATTCATATAGACTATCTTAATGTTGTCTATCACCTGATATCTTTTTCGCCTCGATCTTTTTGTCCCTTTCACTTTCCCTTCTAGTGCATCCTTCAGTAGGTAGTTTCTTCAAAGTCACTGACCCAGCAAATTCCTTTTTCTCTTCCTGATCAGTTTCAACCCTCCTTCATCCACTCTTTCTAGCACAGCTTCATTTCTTATTGCGTCTGTCATTTCACACGCTCCATTCTTCTCCATATCCACCTTTAAGAGTAAAATTCTTCTAACCATTACTTTTCACTTCGTTGTTTTTTAGTTGATTCGCTTACAACGATTTATCATCTGCGATGTTTATCAATCGTCTGAATGGAATGAAGGTGATAATGACAGCGAAATGAGTCCAGGGCCCAACGCCGAAAGTTACCTAGTATTTGCTCTTAATGGGTTCAGGGAAAAACTCTGAAAAAACCTCAACCAAGTGATTTTTCCCAAACAGGATTTGAACCCGGGCCCGCTCGTTTCATGGTCATACAAGCTAACACGTTACACCACAGCAGTGAAATACTTCGTTGTAATGTCCCAGTAGATGTTACATTGCCCACTTTCCAGGAAGACTTAAAGGACGGCTGGATTTCTGCAAATAGCAAATTCACAATTAACATTATTATTATTATTATTATTATTATTATTATTATTATTACTAATATTGTTATTATTATTATTATTATTATTATTATTACTATTATTATCATAAGCAATATCTACCTTCGGGCCCCTTCGAAAGGTTTAAGATTTCAAAAAAAAAAAATTATACCTATGAGCCTAAATCTCTCTCTCCAGTTGTCAGATGCATGAAAGCTGCCAATTTACATTATATTAATTCAGATCCGTTTAATGTATAGTTTGTTGTTTGGCTATTCTTATGTTAAGCATATTCATTTTTAACTTCGTTTGTGTTGTTTTTAGCTTTTCTGTATCATGTATTTTTGTAATTATCTATTCCTTTTGTCATTATTGTTTATTTGTATTTGCTCCAATTTTAATAATTATTTGTATGCACTGTGTCTTATATTATTCCAGTCTTCATTTATATGATTTCATTAATTCATTTGTAATTCATTATATTTAATTGCCATTATTTTAATTATCTCACTGTACTAATTTTAATAATTATTTGTGCTATTTATTTTGTTGCACCTGGTCAATGATTATTGTTGACTATTATATTGATTGTATTTCATCTCACTGCCATTTTCTATCATTCATTCTCATCATATTTGTTGTTTTGTTTTGTTCTGTATTTTGTGCTGAACTGTAATTGGCCTTGTGCTGTTGTTTTGCGCGTTAATATTCTAAATAAATAAATAAATAAATAAATAAGTAAGTAAGTGAGTAAGTAAGTAAATAAATAAGTAAATAAATACATGAATAAGTAAATAAATAAATACATACATAAATAAATAAATACATACATATATAAATAAATAAATACATAAATAAATAAATACATAAATACATTAATAAATACATAAATAAATAAATACATAAATACATAAATAAATAAATAAATACATACATAAATACATAAATGCATAAATAAATAAATAAATAAATAAATAATTACTATTATTATTATTATTATTATTATTATTATTATTATTATTATTATTATTATTATTATTATTATTACTGCTATTACTATTAAGAATATACATACTAGGTTCAAAAGTTCCCGGAATTTGCTAGCATCATAGAAACAAATGTACCTTAAACACTATTCTACAACATTCCCTTCAAAATAGTTGCCTTCCGCAACAACACACTTTTCCAACGCGTGTTAGTTCCTGGAAGCAGGCCTGGTAAGCCATTTTGTAAACCCGTCTTAGTGCTCTCGTCGCGTTTGCGATAACCTCTTCAGCATTGAATCTCTGTCATTTCAGATGACTTTTCAGACACCGGGAAACAGAAAGTAATCAGGTGGTGAGAGATCAGGAGAGTATTTGGGTGATCCAATAACAGTTATGTTGTGTCTGGCAAGAAAATTTTTACAATAATTGCGCGATGAGCAGGTGCATTGTCATGCATAAGGAACCAGTTGTTTTCTACCCACTTTTCTGGACGTTTCCTTCTCACTGCGTCCCAGAGGCGACGGAGGGTTTCTACGTACAATTCTTTCGTTACAGTACGACCTTCTGGAATGAACTCATGGTGCATGAGACCCTGAGAGTCGAAGAAAACTTCCAACCATAACTTTGCTTTAAGTGTGAATAAATGCGACAGGCTCATGTCAGTAGATTTACTGGCATGAAAGAACTCCTGTTTTTACAAAATTCCGGCACATCCGGCGATGCTGATATAACCTCTGCAGTTGCGAGCGTCGTTAAATAAAACATAACATTTAAAATAACTTTGCCTTTGGAAGTGTCCCTGTTTTTGCTTCCGAGGAGATGTTTTCGATTTCCACTCAGATGACTGTCGTTTAGGGACTGGGTCTACAAGTAGCACCAGTTTCATTTTGTTTAAGAAATCACCATCTTCATCAGCCATACTGATCATGTCCCCAGAAAACTACAGAACTTGATGTTTGTACTTTGCTCTGTGGACATAATTACAAAATGCGACGAACAAACGAAACACTATGATAAACAATTGCCTACAACTCAAAACCAATAATTGCCATTATCAACAAACTTTAAGGAAATGACATCATGAATGTTACCAACAAAACAAATGTATAATATCCCTTGTTATATATTAATACGAAAAATGGTAGTAAAATTCCGGGAACTTTTTGAACCTAGTAGTAAAATAATAACCAAAAAGATGACATACATTTTGGATAAATATCTTATTCTATCTTCATACTGACTTTCAAGTGTCCTCTATTTCTTCCCAGCGATCTTCTGTGAGAATTTTTTGACAACTTTGTTTGAAAAAAATAACACTTAAAAGCAGAGATCTACCGCAAGGCCTATAAAATACTTCACTACAGAAGAAATGTAATCTCACTGAGGATCTCTTGAGCACTAACAATAAGCTATATATCTAAGAAATATATCTTTAAACTGCTATTTACTTTGACGAGGCACCTGTGGGACGTGAGTGATATCGCCTTGTCTTCTACACAGTCCTTCACGTCTGTCTTAAGAGGGTCAATATCTTGCTCATCTCCACGGTTCACGAGACTCATCACATCAGTGACGTCATAACAGCCCCCCCCCCTGCTGGAAACAGACGTCGCGGGCGCCCGGGTGCCAGCGAGTTGCGCGCTTTGTTGTGGTCAGCCGGACCGGGTCGCAGAGTCAATGAGGAGTCATGAAGATGAATTACCTGCTGTCTTGTAAACATAACAAATAGAGCCCCCTGACTGTAACATGATTTATCACTGACTGAAGGCCAACGAATTAATTAAACGTTTAACGGGCTATCAAAACCACATCAGGAGGCACAAACACGTACGAATGGTCAGGTGAAGGGAAATACTGTGGAGACAAAGAGGCTATGTGGCAATCTTCTTCTCCTTGATATAGTCATTATACCATTGCTCCATTATTGCAACATAGTCTTAACTTCACCCCATGTTCTCCCTCTTTTATTTTATTGCTGAAACTCATTTTACAATATCATGCTCTTTAAACTACATTTCTTAATAAATAATATTTTTTTTTATTTTGTGATAGAAGAAAATACTGATATTTGGCCATTTTTTAAATTAATTTATTTTTTATCATACAATCTAACAAAGGTAGAGAAGTGATCGTTCATCATATCATTGATATGACATTCATAAATACACACAAAAACATTTCATCACAGAATGTTGGATAGTTTTTGAGGTATGTAGGAAACGCTTCATCATTGCACAGTGAACTGAATTTTGAAAAAAAAAAAAAAATGTAAATAATTTCTTTAAATCGTAAAAATATTTTTTCATATAACAGAAGAACAGTGTTTTACACATACTAATTTTCATTATTGTACAAGGTACAATAATGGAGTAAAAAATGTTCAATATTTCCAAAACTTTAATTCTGTAAGCTGTACCTAACCCCTTAAGACATTAAACTTTATGACAGGCCTATCCAATATTTTCAGCATCCATTCCTAGTTCTTAGGATTTGTTATAGATTTTAATACACGCTTGCATTCATGAGGAAATTATGAAAATATTACTTAAAAGTAGTTATTGATCCGATTTCGCGAACAAAACAAGTAGGCTATACCCAAAATTTGTTAAATATTTAATTTTTTTCGAATTAATTCCCGTTATTTCGTGACACAAAGTGCCTTTTTAAGTTATGGGAAGAAGTACAAAGAAACAATGGAATAAATTGGCAAAATGAGAACAATTCACGTTATCGCGTCTCGTGAATTTCACGGATCCCTGATTATAATCTGCTATTGTTCTGAATGGAGCGATCCGTCATAAAGTGACTGTAATTGTTCGAAACATTGACCGTGAAATATTACTGCAGCTATTACCACGTGAAGGGCATAATCTATGTAGAGAAGGTGAGGAAGTTGTGTGCAGGGGTGGACATTGGGCATTAATGATGTGGCGATAAGAAGCGATAGCACTGCAGGGGTCAGGGGGAGACGAACCAAGAATTATTCCCTTCCGACAGCGAGACAAACAGATGGGAGAAATAGCACAGTGCTTGTATGAATTACATTCTACTAGGCATATTCGTATCCACCTGTAGAACTGTATAGCTTGAGCAGAGGAGCAGCTCTTCCACTTGGAATATCTGACATCGAACGCCGGGTGTACGGTATTGGACCAGGTTTTCTCGGGGAAATCTCACTTCATCTGTTATTTCATCGTTTCCTCATTAATTACTTAATCAGCTCATAATTATCGTCGTCGTCATCATCATCATCATCATCTGCCCCTATGTTAGACTGGTTGGCCTCTTCTTTCGGCAAAAACAATCATGCTTATCGTGTTTGGAATGTTTCGGAGATCTTCTAGTCTCCTTTCCTCTAGGCAGATAGTTGAGATGTTATTTTATTTATTTACATGATCAAGAATGCATTTGACTTCTTTAGTTCCTGTAGTAATAATAATAATAATAATAATAATAATAATAATAATAATAGACTGCCTCCGTGGTCTGTTGGTCAGCATGCTGGCTTCCAGATCAGGAGGTCCCGGGTTCGATTCCCGGACTCGGCGTTCGGTGAATTTTTCTTGAAGAAGAAGAATTGCCTGGGTGTCTACTGGGTGTTCATTTCAAAGTGTGTCATGACGTCACTGTTGATGAGTCAGCGATTTGAAGCGAGTTTCAGCTTTTGTGTCAGAGAAGTTGCCTATTAATCAAGGCGTTCAATCTGAACTTGAGAACGTGTACGGTATAACTTGAACGTCGTAGCAACAGATGGCGGTCTGTACGGTCTGTGTGCTACCATAACCTATTTCGAACTGTGTTTTGCTCGGACAAGTCGTACGCAGGGTATTTGTTATCATCGGTTGCGTACGGCAACATTCCACAACACAAATCAAATGCTCCGTGTCCATGTTGACCGTCGAAGTTAATGTCAACAAATACGTAAGTAATCGTCTTAACCCTCTCCCCATATCCCGACAGTAAGAAAAAACCCACCTCAGTACATGTTTCGAAACAGTTCACATTCCTGCTACTACTGGCGTTACCGTACGTATCGGTAAGTACTCTTCTGAATGAACGCCGTACTTGCTAGGCAACTTCTCTGGCAGATAAGTAATACACCTCTGCGGAAGTGTAGGAAGATTGAATTCTCTAGGCTCATCTACTAGCCACATGACGGCATACAGCGAGCCATGACACACTTTGAACTGAACACCCAGTAGAGTCTGGAAATTTGTATGAATGTGAGTGTGATTGTGAGTGTTCCGGGTTAATATTAATTAACCAGTCATCACAATACAAAAATACATCAGGGCTGTCTCTGGGCAGTAACCTGAACACACGTTTCAGCGTCACATTGTTGACAAATAACTCCATCTGTTAGCTCAACCGTAAAGCATCTAATAGATGCTATAGAATTACCAACAACGAAATAATAATAATAATAATAATAATAATAATAATAATAATAATAATAATAATAATAATAATAATAATAATAATAATAATAATATAATTCGAGGGACGGCAGTCCATGAACGATCATGACTGACCAGCCGATTGTTGGCCTCACGTTCACATATCGAAGCAGAGGTGGGCGATCATCCAACCAGAATGGAGGTATCATGAGGTTAGCACGATTATCCCCCAGCCGTTATAGCTGGCTTTCGTAACCGGATTCCGCTATCTATCGTAGCTTCCCAAGTGCATTACGATGCTGAATGGGCACCGGACCCATACACTGGTCGAAATTTCACGAGAAAATTTCTCCTCTCATGAGGACTCGAAGCAGCGCGCATTTCGTAACGTGAGTCCTAGGGAGGATCCCTTAGACCACGACGCCACGGCGCGGAACTTAGTTCCTGTAGAATTACACCCGTACTGGCAAATCTCATCTGATCTTTAATCTTGACAAGTCTTGCTATTTGGGAAAAGGAAATTGTACCAGAACAATGGAAGGAGTCCATAATTGTACCTATTTTTAAAAAGGGGGACAAAACCAACTGTGGTAACTTTCGAGGAATATCACTTTTGTTAACGTCGTACAAAATTTTGTCCAATATTCTTTTGAGAAGATTAACTCCGTACGTAGATGAAATTATTGGGGATCATCATGCGGTTTTCTAATAGATCGACAATTGATCAGATTTTTTATTCGACAGATAATGGAGAAAAATGGGAGTATAAGGATACAATACATCAGTTATTCATAGATTTAAAAAAGGCATATGACTCGGTTAAGAGGGAAGTATTATATGATATTCTTATTGAATTTGGTATTCCCAAGAAACTAGTTCGATTAATTAAAATGTGTCTCACTGAAAGATACAGCAGAGTCCGTATAGGTCAGTTTCTATCTGATGCTTTTCCAATTCACTGCAGGCTAAAGCAGGGAGATGCACTATCACATTTACTTTTTAACTTCGCTCTAGAATATGCCATTAGGAAAGTTCAGGATAACAGGCAGGATTTGGAATTGAACGGGTTACATCAGCTTCTTCTCTATGCAGATGACGTGAATATGTTAGGAGAAAATACACAAACGAAGGTCAAAATTTCGCTGCCACACAACAATTTTGAAACAGCGTAAATGTTTGCTTATCTTCATTCCATAAAAGAAGACTCCGCATGTCAACAAACATAACACAAAATTCTGCCGCTCCCCAACCGCTGATTGGTCCTATGTTGAGCAATGAGAGACAATGAGATATGACGTGACATAACAGATAATTATTTTAAACTAACAAGGAAGTGAGAAGATGAGCAGCCTGAAATGAGGAGGATTTTTGCAATGAAACATTATAACTGAGGGAAACGGAGAATGTTCTTAAATCCTTCACCGTTCATAACAATCAGTGCCGGAAGTGAAGTTCTACAATGATAATCTTGCTGTGGAGGTTCTCCAGAAACATTAATTCCTGATTTCAACTTTTATATTATACTCTTATGCCTCATTCAAAGTGAAAACGCAAGCGTTGAATTAATGTAAATGTTACCGTGAAGTTAAAACATTGCAACGTTAATCACGATGGGAACATAAACATTAACTACAAAAATACTTGGTAACCATGGAAACGCAACGACGTCAGTTCACCATATTCAACTGTACAGGCTTACTTCAGACCTATATTATGATTCTGTATTGTTTTAAAACCACGTATTGTATTGTATTGTATTGTATTGTATTGCATTGTATTGTATTGTATTTATTAACATTCCATGGTATTCACACATTGCTTACAGCTACAATATGGAACAAGTCAAAAAACGTAATACTATTATAAAGTCTTAATTTATAGTCACAGTCTAGATTAAATATATACAGACGAGATTTACAATATAGTCTACTAGTACAACACAAAGTTTTAGTATCAATTTCATGAAGTGTTATTGAATGTCATGAATTCACCTACAGAATAGAAGGCGTGAGAAATTAGGTACTTCTTTAATTTGGCCCTAAATAATCTTATGTTTTGAGTTTCATTTTTTACATCGCTAGGGAGGCTATTAACAATTTTTACTGCCCATATAACGAACTCCTTTTTGATAGCACGATAGTCTTGCCGATGGAGTATAAAAGTCATTTTTTGACGTGTATGTATGCTGTGAACTGTTGAATTAGTTACAAAGTTTCCACGATTACATACGAGGAAGATTATTCATGAAAAGATATACTGACAAGCCATGGGCATTATTTGTAGTTTTTTTTAAAATAGTCCTACACGATTCCCTAGATTTGGCACTTACTATTATTCTAATTACTCTTTTTTGTAATAGAAATATACTGTTACTTAATTACTTACAAATGGCTTTTAAGGAACCCGAAGGTTCATTGCCGCCCTCACATAAGCCCGCCATCGGTCCCTATCCTGTGCAAGATTAATCCAGTCTCTATCATCATACCCCACCTCCCTCAGATCCATTTTAATATTATCCTCCCATCTACGTCTCGGCCTCCCTAAAGATCTTTTATCGTCTCCCAACTAACACTCTATATGCATTTCTGGATTCCCCATACGTGCTACATGCCCTGCCCATCTCAAACGTCTGGATTTTAAGTTCCTAATTATGTTAGGTGACGAATGCAATGCGTGCAGTTCTGTGTTGTGTAACTTTCTCCATTCTCCTGTAGATTCATCCCGCTTAGCCCCAAATATTTTCCTAAGCACCTTATTCTCAAACACCCTTAACTTATGTTCCTCTCTCAGAGTAAGAGTCCAAGTTTCGCAACCATACAGAAGAACCGGTAATATAACTGTTTTATAAATTCTAACTTTCAGATTTTTGGACAGCAGACTGGATGATAAGAGCTTCTCAACCGAATAATAACACACATTTCCCATATTTATTCTGCGTTTAATTTCCTCCCGAGTGTCATTTATATTTGTTACTGTTGCTCCAAGGTATTTGAATTTTTCCACCTCTTTGAAGGATAAATCTCCAATTTTTATATTTCCATTTCGTACAATATTCTGGTCACGAGACATAATCATATACTTCGTCTTTTCGGGATTTACTTCCAAACCGATCGCTTTATTTGCTTCAAGTAAAATTTCCGTGTTTTCCCTAATCGTTTGTGTATTTTCTCCTAACATATTCACGTCATCTGCATAGACAAGAAGCTGATGTAACCCGTTCAATTCCAAACCCTGCCTGTTATCCTGAACTTTCCTAATGGCATATTCTAGAGCGAAGTTAAAAAGTAAAGGTGATAGTGCATCTCCCTGCTTTAGCCCGCAGTGAATTGGAAAAGCATCAGATAGAAACTGACCTATACGGTCTCTGCTGTATGTTTCAGTGAGACACATTTTAATTAATCGAATTAGTTTCTTGGGAATACCAAATTCAATAAGAATATCATATAATACTTCCCTCTTAACCGAGTCATATGCCTTTTTGAAATCTATGAATAACTGATGTATTGTATCCTTATACTCCCATTTTTGTCCATTATCTGTCGAATACAAAAATCTGATCAATTGTCGATCTTTACGCCTAAAACCGTACCACCTGATGATCCCCAATAATTTCATCTACGTACGGAGTTAATCTTCTCAAAAGAATATTGGACAAAATTTTGTACGACGTTAACAAAAGTGATATTCCTCGAAAGTTACCACAGTTGGTTTTGTCCCCTTTTTAAAAATAGGTACAATTATGGACTCCTTCCATTGTTCTGGTACAATTTCCTTTTCCCAAATAGCAACCGCAAGTTTATAAATTTCGCCCTATAATGCACTTCCACCCTCTTGTATTAAATCTGCTGGAATTTGATCGATACCTGGAGACTTGTACTTTTTCAGATTTTCTATCGCAATTTCGATTTCTGAAAGCGTGGGTTCGGGTATAAATGGCTTAGCAGTTTGTATTTCAATTTAACCCGATCATTTATATTTGGCCTATGTACATTTAGTAGTTGCGCAAAATGAGTTTTTCCATCTGTTTAGATTGATGGAGAGTCTGCAAGCAAGTCACCATTCTCATCCTTGATCATGTTTACCCTTGGCTGATATCCGCTCTTAAATTCTTTATACCCTTATATAAATCTCGAATGTTTTTATTCTTACTATTTGTTTCTACCTCATTCAGTTTTTCCTTCAAGTAACCTCTCTTTTTATTCCTAAGTGTACGACTTGCTTCCCGTCTTTCATTGAAATAATTATCTCTCTTCTCCTCAACTGGATCCTGTAAAATTTCAATTTTGCCTTTTTCCTTCTTTCTACTACTATGCAACAATCTTCATCAAACCACGGTTTCTTTTTCTTAGTTTCATAATAACCTATGCTCTGCTCAGCTGCAATTTTGATACTATCTCTGATATTTTCCACACGCTATTAACATCTAATTCTTTCTCAACTTCGTCGGAACTTTCTAAAGTGGCAAACCTATTCGAAATTTCGACCTGATAATTTTAGCTTCCTCGTCCTTTAATTTCAAAATATTGAATTTAGTAATATTAACTTGTTGCTCTACTCGTTTTACTGATAATCTTTCTCTAATTCTCCAATCACCAAATAATGGTCAGAATTACAGTCTGCACCCTGAAAGTTCGAATATCTACTATACTAGTATGTCTCCGTTTATCTATCAAGATGTGATCTATTTGGTTGTGTGTCAATCCATCTGGAGAAGTCCAAGTATATTTACGTATATCCTTATGGGGAATGTTGTACTTTTGACAATTAAATTTTCGATGTAAAGTTGACTAATCTAACTCCATTGTCACTGCTAATTGCGTGTAGGCTCTCTTTTCCAATAGTTGGTCTAAAAATATCCTCTTCCTACTTTAGCGTTGAAATCCCCCAATAAAATTTTCATGTGATATCTAGGGAACTGATCAAAAGTATGTTCCAATTCCTCATAAGCTATCCTTTATTTACTCGTCTTTTCTTTGTAGGGGCGTGAGCATTTATAACTATGATGTCGCACCATCTACCCTTAAGTACTAAATATGATAACCTGTCACTGGGGTAAATTCGACCTTTTTACTGCTGATTTTATTCTTTTATGAACAAAGAATCCTGTTCCTAATTGGTGATTATTGTTTCCTTCCCCATAACACAACAAATAATCTCCTATTTGTGATATGCCATTCCCATCTAACCTAACCTCTTGTACTCCCACGAAGTCTATTCTATATCTAGCTAGTTCTTTTGCTACTAATGTTACCCCTCCTGTTCTATAAAGACTAGTTACGTTCCAAGTGCCAAATCTCAAAACCTTATTCATTTGCTGTGGTCGTAAAATCAGTCCTATTCCGAAAATTCGTAATAATTTTTTTTACGGTGATGGGTTGTTAGCCCTATGAAACAAAGGACCACCCTTATCGGTATCCAACTGCTTATTCAATATATTCGCAGCTATCCTCCATATCTGATGCCGTCATTCTATCCGCAACCTTAGGACGCGCAAAATCCACCATATATTGAAATTTATATTTAAATTTCCCCAAATATTATTCCAAAACTCATTACCGATGAGTATGCAAAGTATATTGTTTTTAAGGTATTGATATTTACTATCTTTTGCATAGATCTAGTAGTAAAACATACTGAATTTAGTTTGGGGGTAATTTCTTTAATATGATTTTTCCAATTTAACACATTATCGATTTTTAAGCCAAGAACTTTGGTTGTTGTTGTTTCTAAATCTATTGTTAATTATTGCGCTAGATAGGTAAGAACATGAATGTTTTGAGTTTCCAGAGTTTTATGTTCGTCCAATAGTAATATTAATGTCAAAGTGCATGTAAATCATTGGGAATAATCCCATTAAAAAACCTGGCAGCAAACTTCTGGGTTTGTTTAATTTTCATTGTGAACAAGGGTTTAGAACTAGATATTTTAAAAGATCCTTGAAACAGCATTTTATTAGATTTACAGATTACCGTTTAAGATATGAAATCATAAAAAATTGAAACTTGAAATGATGAACATAATATTATATACCACAATTAAGTTATTATAGGGTCAGAAAACAATAATAATAATTGTTTCTGTAGGAGAGCATTTGCCATGGGATAAGGTATGCCCTATAATAACCTACATAAAGTGTTCTGAATTCTGCGCCGGAAAAATCGTATTCCATTTGTCGCGCTTCAACAAATACGAAGACCTCCTGCCGAGAATATCTTATTTCTCTCCTATTCATAGCTACACAATGAATAGTTGCATAGCCTTTTCAAAAGATCCGTTATAAAAATAGAATTAGCAGTCTCAATGGTATAATCTTTTTCCTATTCATCCCATCTGTCAAGGTAACTATAGATCTGTGAAACGACTTTCTACCTCATATGTCGACTACAAATCTAAGGCTTCCCGACTTTTATAGAATTGTCCATAACATACAAGAGACGATTGTCAAGGTTACCGGTACACATCAAAATTCCCAGCAGTGCCTTTGTAGTATTAAAGCGGCGTATGTTGCTTCAACTGAAGGAGAGGAAACGTGATCTCTTGGGCTGAAAGACGCAGATTCCGATGATTTATCTAGTTATTATTTTTGACGTGAATACGTCTTTTAAATCAGACTAACACGTGCGATACCAGGAAGGAAACGGCGATTTAGCGATGTAGCGTTTACAGGGTGATTCATCCCTATATCATAACTTCGTTAGAAGCTGAAGAAAAAAATAATCTGCTTGTAATGAAGATGTGTTATATCAAAATATATCTACTTTGCCGATAAAACGATATTTATCCAACGTAGCTCTCGAATGCTATTCCTGCCACTCTGAAACACGATCCATCAGGAGAAGCATCTCTTGTAAATTAGGAAGTTCTTAAAAGAGCAAATCCTTGGGCCGTATCTGTCTTCTCGGACATTTCCAAGGCAATGCGACGCCCAAATGGAATACAACGAGATTAGGTGCCCATCTTAATAATAGAGTATATGTGGCGCCGTATATGTACAAAGATTCCTGACAATTTATGGAAATGATCTACCGTATATAGCTTGTCTCACATAATTGTGATCTTACATAATTGTTGAAGACGTTCGAAAAAATTATCTGGATGTAGACAAGTTAGGAGAAAATTGTCTGATTATAGAAAAGTTACAAGAAAATTATGAGGATGTAGATAAGTTACGAGAAAATTGTCTGCATGTAGGCAAGTTACAAAATTATTATCTGAATGTAGACAAGTTAGAAGAAAATTATCAAGATGTAGATAAGTTACGAGAAAATTGTCTGGATGTAGATAAGTTACGAAATAATTATATGAATGTAGACAAGTTAGAAGAAAATTATCTGGATGTAGGGTAGACAAGTTACAAAAAAATTGTCTGATTGTAGAGAAGTTACAAGAAAATTATCAGAATGTAGATAAGTTACGAGAAAATTGTTTGGATGTAGACAAGTTACGAAATAATTATCTGAATGTAGACACGTTAGAAGAAAATTACATAGATGTAGACAAATTACGAGAAAATTGGTAATTCCGGGAGAGATGCCTCATGAAGAGAGTCGCCCCACCCTCCTTTTCTCCATATCTCAAAACCTCTAAGAACTAATTCTTGTGACCATTTGTTTAATTCGTGTATGACTGTCGACGTATAAAAGTTAATTGCAGGTTGAGGGGATGTATTAATCAGGTTCCACTTCGAACAGAATAAAAAAAAAAAAAAACTCTACTGATGCTTGCATCACATCACACAGCAAGGGACTTGGTTAGATGCTTCGGCATGTTATTGTGAACTACATTCAAAATACACGTAGGCTCTATATTTCGTGATTTATATCAGTACATTTAAACCTGTGAAGAACTTATTCCTACTACTCTAGCGCAAAATCTGGGTAATATAAAGTCTATTTTTCATTCAATTCAAAATATAACTACACGAATGTAGTGTCTGAACTGGATATAGTGGCAGTATTATTGTATTGAATGCTTGATACTTCAGCATAGTTTAAAACTTAAGATTTTCTTACTGCAAAACAAGCAACATTCCAATTTGGTAAACCAGAATTTTCTGTAAACAGTTTAATATTTCTTAAGTATTCTGTTGAAAGACGTTTCTCGAGATGTAAGAAATTATGAGAGAATTGTCTGTTATTCTGAAAACAAGTTTCATTTCTATAGGTTATATTAATGATTTTAGGTCCAACATTTAAATATTCAGTTATAATTACGAGTCAGAACTATAGTGAGAATTCTGGAACAAGAATTTGAGATCAATGAATCAACATGTTTGCAATATTCTTCTATAACCCAGCATATATTTGTTTGTAAAATTCATATCAGACACTACGGAAGTCCCAGCGTACACCGCTATTGACAATAACATGAGTTAATTACAGAGTAAAGTAACATCTAATGTATACACAGTTATAACAACCATATCGGTTCGCTGCAAGCACACTGAGAAGTAATTAGAAACAGAAAAAGAATCACTGTTACACTCAGCAAAACGTATAGCCTAAAAGAAAATCCGCTCAGGAAAAGATTAAGTAAATATTTCATCTTACATGATATCAAAATAAAACAATTACTTCCTCTTTGAGTGTACGAAACATCCATTACTGAATTTTATGGTCGCATGGTCTATAACCTCACAGGAAGTGAAGCCTCTTTGTTTTGCAGTGTTCGAATCGTTTTGTTCTTTCCTCGAACTGAGGAGCACTTGGTCCGTTCCGAGAAGCCAGAACAATACAGGATCGTGTTACGGCAAAATACAGACAACCTGAAATCGCAGACTTCTGTCATTATTTAATAATTCTTGCCTACCTCAGCTCCAGTGCAGACTAAATACTGTGTTCAAGAACGTTCTGAATTTCCGCGGCGTCTTTTTCCTACCAGACATCTAGGCTATATTCTACTTCCTGCTTCCTACACTTCATCGTCTAATTTGTTTGGCTATCGTTCCCTCCATGTCGTTCGTTTACTTTCACCAGTTCCTGCCAGTCACCCTCGTGGTTCTCTTCTGGTTGCTGAGTCCGAGGTCCGCGAGTTTAAACTCACCAGAGGAAGATTTATTTTAACCCTCCTGCTACCAAGGGGCGTAATAGGATTACCCCACTAATAATTTTTTAGTATCCTTTCCATTTTATCTATCTATCTATCTATCTATCTATCTATCTATCTATCTATCTATCTATCTATCTATCTATCTATCTATCTATCTATCTATCTATCTATCTATCTATCTATCTATCTATCTATCTATCTATCTATCTATCTATCTATCTATCTATCTATCTATCTATCTATCTATCTATCTATCTATCTATCTATCTATCTATCTATCTATCTATCTATCTATCTATCTATCTATCTATCTATCTATCTATCTATCTATCTATCTATCTATCTATCTATCTATCTATCTATCTATCTATCTATCTATCTATCTATCTATCTATCTATCTATCTATCTATCTATCTATCTATCTATCTATCTATCTATCTATCTATCTATCTATCTATCTATCTATCTATCTATCTATCTATCTATCTATCTATCTATCTATCTATCTATCTATCTATCTATCTATCTATCTATCTATCTATCTATCTATCTATCTATCTATCTATCTATCTATCTATCTATCTATCTATCTATCTATCTATCTATCTATCTATCTATCTATCTATCTATCTATCTATCTATCTATCTATCTATCTATCTATCTATCTATCTATCTATCTATCTATCTATCTATCTATCTATCTATCTATCTATCTATCTATCTATCTATCTATCTATCTATCTATCTATCTATCTATCTATCTATCTATCTATCTATCTATCTATCTATCTATCTATCTATCTATCTATCTATCTATCTATCTATCTATCTATCTATCTATCTATCTATCTATCTATCTATCTATCTATCTATCTATCTATCTATCTATCTATCTATCTATCTATCTATCTATCTATCTATCTATCTATCTATCTATCTATCTATCTATCTATCTATCTATCTATCTATCTATCTATCTATCTATCTATCTATCTATCTATCTATCTATCTATCTATCTATCTATCTATCTATCTATCTATCTATCTATCTATCTATCTATCTATCTATCTATCTATCTATCTATCTATCTATCTATCTATCTATCTATCTATCTATATATTTTTTAATTCATTCAATTTTTCTGTTATAGGAGGTGATCTTGTTACTACCTTTGGTAGTCTGGGTCATGAAAATTCCAGGATATTAAATTCAATCTGTAGCATAATGAAAATCTTTAATAATAATAATAATAATAATAATAATAATAATAATAATAATAATAATAATAATAATAATAATAATAATGTAATAATAATACTACATATCACAGAAAATTAATAAATACACAAGAGCTATAGGCATTATAAATAGCGTGATGAAACCATCCTTGGTTCAGAAACACACCCGCATACGTCTCTACAACACATTGGCACGACCGATGCTCAGCTATGGCAGCGAAGCATGGACACTGAGGAAAGCAGATAAAAGCAGAATAACGGCTTGTGAAATGCGATTCATGGGAAGAACAGCGGGCTATGCTAAATGGGATCTGAAAAGAAATTGTGAAATTTTAAAGGAACTAAAATCTCAACCAGTTTTAGATTACATTGTTCAATATCAGTCTAATTGGAAACATCATTTGGAAAGAATGAGTAATAGTAGACTCCCAAAGGCAATTTATGATTATGTACCACATGGCCAAAGATCTGTGGGTCGTCCTGCTAAGAGATGGCGTGAAAATTTTATGTGAGACCGTAACAGGCCTAGTGGCCTAACACCTGTCAGGCAGAAGAAGAAGAAGAAAATAATAATAATAATAATAATAATAATAATAATAATAATAATAATAATAATAATAATAATAATAATAATAATAATAATATATGAGTCGTTCAGAGCAGAAGTGGTGTAAGTAAAAAATGGGTAATGAGGGTTAAAGTAAACATTCTGTAAAATACAGCGCAAAGTAGCAATTAATATTCAATTTATTTAAACTATTAGTAGCCAGTGGATAGCAAGAAGGACATATTAATTGCTACTTTGCGCTGTATTTTACAGAATTTTTACTTTAAACCGCATTACCCAGTTTTGACTTACACCACTTTTGCTCTGAACGGTTCATGTCATCTCCATTGTTAGCCTCTTCAGCTTCCGTCATCTTCTTTCTTCACAAACTGCAATAATTTTCTCAACTACATAGCCTATCGCATTTCTGCGGATTCGCCCTATAACTATGACTGCCCTCATATTTGTTGGCTATTCTGTTTTGTGTGCAGTGTAGGCCTAATCTTACTGGGTTGACTTAATTTCTTCCTTTCTATGTGATCCCTATTCATTGCGTAAGTTTTATTTGTGCAATGCCTGTATTTGTGGTGCGGCTTGTTACGGTGTCTCCTGTATATTAAATACAGACAAGTTAGCTAATTGCAGGCGCGCCTGTCTCAGATTCTATCAGATATTCAGCCGAGCAGAAGCCGTCGAGGTCGTAGCGAGTTGATTTACGCGTGTTTTAATACTTGGCGATCATAATAATGAAAGTGAATTTCACCTCCTGCTACGACGAACATAATTTCACATTTACTTAAAATGGATCCAGGCAATATATTTAGCGTGTTTTATTACAGTTTTACGGCAAAAGAAGAAAACTTGGCTGGATGATTCATGAACTGCGGTCTGATGCGGTCGTTAAAATATTATTTGCTGCAAAACATTATGAAGCACACGTCCTGCGATATTAATAATACTTACTTACTTACTTACTTACAAATGGCTTTTAAGGAACCCGAAGGTTCATTGCCGCCCTCACATAAGCCCGCCATCGGTCCCTATCCTGTGCAAGATTAAGCCAGTCTCTATCATCATACCCCACCTCCCTCAAATCCATTTTAATATTATCCTCCCATCTACGTCTCGGCCTCCCTAAAGGTCTTTTTCCCTCCGGTCTCCCAACTAACACTCTATATGCATTTCTGGATTCGCCCATACGTGCTACATGCCCTGCCCATCTCAAACGTCTGGATTTCAAGTTCCTAATTATGTCAGGTGAAGAATACAATGCGTGCAGTTCTGTGTTGTGTAACTTTCTCCATTCTCCTGTAACTTCATCCCGCTTAGCCCCAAATATTTTCCTAAGCACCTTATTCTCAAACACCCTTAACCTATGTTCCTCTCTCAGAGTGAGAGTCCAAGTTTCACAGCCATATAGAAGAACCGGTAATATAACTGTTTTATAAATTCTAACTTTCAGATTTTTGGACAGCAGACTGGATGATAAGAGCTTCTCAACCGAATAATAACACGCATTTCCCATATTTATTCTGCGTTTAATTTCCTCCCGAGTGTCATTTATATTTGTTAGTGTTGCTCCAAGATATTTGAATTTTTCCACCTCTTCGAAGGATAAATCTCCAATATTTATATTTCCATTTCGTACAATATTCTGGTCACGAGACATAATCATATACTTTGTCTTTTCGGGATTTACTTCCAAACCGATCGCTTTACTTGCTTCAAGTAAAATTTCCGTGTTTTCCCTAACCGTTTGTGTATTTTCTCCTAACATATTCACGTCATCTGCATAGACAAGAAGCTGATGTAGCAGTAGTAATAATAATAATAATAATAATAATAATAATAATAATAATAATAATAATAATAATAGTAATAATAATAATGTTAGACATCTCTCCAAGAGAGGAATAAAGGCACTTACATGTCAAGAAGATTCTTTCTAAGTTTTCATTACGAATATTGTTTGGTTATAAAGAATAATGCTCTTTTACAAAGTTTATATACACATTTTCGTTAATGTGTTAACCTCCAGTTTGGTGAATTATTTTTGCGAAAATTTGCATAATGGCTACGATTACCAACTCAAGGAAATTGATAATTTCCTTCACATTCGTCCATTTGTCTGAATAACATACAGACACGTCTACAAACCCCTACTGCGGCTACAGCTACTACTGCTGGTACTAATATTGGTGATACTGTTACTGTTGATATCATTATTGCTGATAGTACTTTTGCTAATGCTGCTAACACTATTGCCGGTAATGTTGTTGGAATTACTGTTGATATTACTACCGATAACACTTTTGCTGATAATGCTATTGCTACTACTGCTGACACTACTGTTGCTATTACTGTCGATACTATTATTGCTAATACTACTGTTGCTGCCGCTGCTTATAACACTATTGCTGATACTTTTTTGCTATTGCTACTATTGGTGTTTTTTTCTGATACTAGCGACCTTACTGCCTCTGATGATACTTCTGCTACTGGTAGGGTACACCGAAGTTACCGCTGCTGTAGAACTCTAGCCTGCTATTGCTACATTTATTACCGGTACCCATAGTTCCATACTGCCATTACTAACTTATTGCAAGGAAGTTTCTCATGTTTGGAAGACCTAAGTGATTATAACAGGAAAGTAGTAAGCCAGAAGGGAAATTGGAGATGGATCAATTATAATAATCATTGCCTAGGTTACATGGGTTCGATCTTATGCACAGAATTAATTTATATTTATTTTCCTCTCACAAACAGCAGGTGTGAGCTCTAGACCTATTGTGCCCTGACCACCGTGTGTGTCTGGTGCCGGTGATCAATCCTCGTAAGAAGAATTGCCTGAACAATGTCATTCAGTAAGTTATCTCTGTCGCTGATAAGCAGCACAGTTAGGCTTATTGCTCTATAATATTGACTTGAATTGAAACCGACAGAGCACAAGGCAAGAATTTGAGTTTCATTCCGTGGTCTTGAGCTTGAGTCAATAAAATTCACATCGATGACAACAGCCCGCTGCTTCACGCCCGCCGCCGTACAATCTAAGCAATTATTTACCCAACACAGTTCCATTATAATGTATTTATATTACACACAGAATTTACCTTCTCCATCGTACAGAAGAGAGACATCGCACTGCTACAAAAAACTGAAATATTTTTCTGTCGTTTATTGACACATTTCTCCCAATAAATTTCCTTCAAGTTTTGTAAGGTGTTCCCGAATAACGTTCACCATTCCCAAGAAAACGTGGTTACTGCAGTCAGAACTGATTGCTGGTATTCTGTCGGAAAGCCGGCCTCACGTCCCAACGAGTAGCAGCAGCAACAGTAGCAGTAGCAGTAATAGTAGTATTAGTAGCAGTAGCAGTAGCAATAGTAGTAGTAGCAGCAGCAGTAGTAATAGTAGTAGTAGCAGCAGTAGTAGTAGTAGTAGTAGCAGTAGTAGTAGCAGTAGTAGTAGTAGCAGTAGTAGCAGCTAGTGGTAGTAAGTAGTAGCAGCAGCAGCAGCAGCAGCAGCAGCAGTAGCAGCAGCACTGGTAGTGCAGTAGTAGTAGTAGTAGCAGCAGTAGCAGTGCAGTGTAGCAGCAGTGCAGTAGTAGTGCAGCAGTGGTAGTGGTAGCAGTGGTGGTGGTAGCAGCAGCAGTGTGGTAGTAGCAGCAGTAGGTGGCAGTGGCAGCAGCAGTGGTGGTGTGCAGCAGCAGCAGCAGCAGCAGCAGTAGTGGCAGTGCAGTGTGGTGTGGTGGCAGCAGCAGCAGTGGCAGCAGCAGCAGGTGGTGGTAGTAGCAGCAGTGGCAGTAGTAGTAGTGCAGCAGCAGCAGCAGTGCAGGCAGCAGCAGTAGCAGCAGCAGTAGTAGCAGTACTGGTGGTGGTAATAGTAGCAGCAGTAGCAGCAGCAGTAGTGTAGCAATAGCAGTGGTAGTGGTGGTAATGGTAGCAGCAGCAGCAGCAGTGGTGTGTAGCAGTGGCAGTAGCAGTAATAGGGTAGTAGCAGTAGTAGTGCAGTAGTGGTGGTGGTAATGGTAGCAGCAGCAGTAGTAGTGGCAGCAGCAGTAGTAGTGTAGCAGTGGCAGCAGCAGTGGTAGTGGCAGTAGTAGTAGCATCGGTGGTATTAGCAGTAGCAGCAGTAGTAGTAGCAGTAGTAGTGGTAGCAGCAGTAGTCGTGGCAGTAGCAGTGGCAGTAGTAGCAGTAGTGGTGGTGGTAGTAGTGTAGTGGTAGCAGTAGCAGCAGCAGTAGCAGTGGCAGTAGTAGTAGGCAGTAGTGGTAGCGGTAGTAGCAGTGGCAGTGGTAGCAGTGGCAGTGTAGCAGGTAGTAGTAGTAGTAGCAGCAGCAGCAGTAGCAGCAGCAGTAGCAGTAGCAGTAGTAGTAGTAGTAGTAGCAGTGGTAGTAGTAGCAGTAGCAGTAGCAGCAGTAGCAGCAGCAGTAGTAGTCGCAGTGGCAGAAGTAGTAGCAGTAGTAGTAGTAGTAGCAATGGCAGTAGTAGTAGTAGTAGTAAGATAATTGTAGTACCTCTGTCCAAACAATTCCAGGAAGAACTTTACGTTTTGTGTTGGTAACCCTTGTTATTAGACTGCTAATTGTGCCAGATAAAGAACAATGGTAAATGTTAAAAGATATTGATAAATTAGAAATTTATGGAGAAGTGTACTTTTAGTTCTTTATGCTACAGATAAATAATTTGTGTAATTTAGTTAATAAAGTATATTCAGTCATAGTTGCAGTGCAAACCCAGCATTCTCCAACCTTCCTTCTTTTCCGCCTACCTTTTAGTTTCCGTCTACGATCCATATATATCTTAACGTTCTCTCATATCTGATACCTTCATCTGCCCCGAACTTATCTCTCGTTCACCATTCCTTCCAGTTCATCCTTTAAATTGGCAATTTCTTCTTACATTAGCCAGTGATCCAACACATGTCTTTATCCGTTTCAGAATTATTCTTTATTCACCCCCTCTTTCTAACATAACTTCATTTCTTAATCTATCTGTCCATTTCACACACACACACACACACACACACACACACACACACACACACACAGATCACACACTATTGCTATATATATTTATTTATTTTATATTTATATATTTGTTTATTATTTGTTTATTTATATTTCAAATGCATATAGCCGTTTTTTTTTAAAAATTATAAATGTACTTCACTTCAGAGCAGTAGTCGTAATGTCCATGCTTCTGTCTCATATAATGCCACAATTCATTGATTTCATTCCAAAGCACTTTGATTGTCATTAGTCTCTTCTTTGGTTCTTTTTTATTACATTAATAGGCGACCATAAAACAACATGAGATCCATTGCAGAAGAATGCTCTTCATCAGCATCTATTAAAAGCTTCCTCTGACATTTGCTAACTTCCTGTTTTGGTTGCGAATATTTATTTTATGTATTTATATATTTGTTTACTTATTTGCTTATTTGTTTATTTAATAATCCTGCTGGCTATTCTTCTTTCTTCTTTTTAGTCACAGCCCACGAAGAACATTGGGCCAAGACTGACTTAATGTTTATTTACTTATTCATTTATTTATATTAATTAATTACTAATATATTTAAGCTCTTTTTCACGTCTCAAATTAAAATATTAATTGAAAAGTGTCCCTCTGTGCCCCATTTTCAGAACTGGATATTAAAACTTGGTTTTCACTTTTTTGTCAAAAATTATAAATGTACACAGATTTCGTTATTAATCTTAAATACAGAGCATTATAATGAGAACTGATGTTGCTATTTGCATGGCATTATAAATTAAAATTAAGCTGTAATTTCTTGTAAATGCTTTTCATAGATTTGTGTTTATATTTGATTTATGGAGAATATACAATCGCACAAGATCAAATCCATTTTGACTTCTGATTGATTTCCATTCCACAATTTTTATAGTACAAAATGCATTTGATTGTCCTTTTCTTATATATTGTTTAATAATAATAATAATAATAATAATAATAATAATAATAATTCAATAATTTATTTATTTAATCTGACAGAGCTCAAAAGTAATAGGATCAGTTTTCATCTATTTGGCCTCCTCTTCCTTTTCTGCCCAGCCAGACTTCTAATTTAGTTGTAGATTATCTAATTGAATAGTTATTATGAATATCATTAATATTTATATATTTATCCCAGGCTATTTTCTAGACCATAAAACAACAAATGAAAGATAAATAATGAAAGTTGGATAATTTTTCTTCCTTGTAATGTTAGTGTGACAATAATAAACATTGGTAAGAAACAGTGATGATGATAATAATAATAATAATAATAATAATAATGAGGTAATTTAAATATATATATATATATATATATATATATATCATTAAACATTGAGAAACCTGAAAGAGCTATTATTGTTAGCAAGAATTGTTAGAAAAATATTTCGTTACTCTATTCTTAAATTGGTTTGATGTCTGACAGTCCCTGACATTACTCGGTAAGGAATTCCAAAGTCGAGGGACAGCCACAGTGAAAGAAGATGAATATGAGGATGTTCGGTGGGAGGGAATGGATAATATTAAGGAGTGTTGTGATCGTGTGTCTAGGTTATGATGGGTGGATAAATTTTGAAAACGAGACGCAAGATAGACAGGAGTGGAGAAATGCAATATGTGAAAGAGAAGGGAAAGACAGTGGATTTTTCTACGATCTTCTAGACGGAGCCAGGACAACATTTCGAGGGATGGTGTTACGTGATCAGCCCGGCGAATATTGTACACCAAACGGACGCACATATTATGAACACGTTGTAGTCTCTGCGCCGAAGTAACGCTTAGGTCAGTAAACAGAATATCACAGTAATCGAAGTGTTTAGGAGAAAGATATCTATAGGACTACTCTAGATCGCTTAACAATTTCCTACGAATAATCTACGTCGTTTGTAGTGTATCAGAATAATAAATATAAATTAATGGAGAACTGTGAGAAGGGATTAGCATGCGAAAAAATGTCCCAAACTAAATTCTTCTCAACGGTAATTCCACTCGGTTTCGCCTGAGAGACAAGGAACATCAATAGCACACAGGAATGTCCTTGGGAACTGAAGTGAAGTCACAATGGTCATTCCGTCAGTCTACGCAGTGTCGTCTAATTTAACGAATAGGGTGATTTTTGGTGCTCTCGAACAAATGTGTTACCTCCACGTGTATTCAGAGCGAAGCTTACAGAGTCGACCGTCAGATGGGGTTGCGGTCTCGGCCGGCGAGCGCGCCGTGTCGTGAGGTAGCGGAGTTCAGTGCTGTGCGAGGCGGAGGAGCGTGCAGGGTCGGTTTGAGCTGCACGTGACCTGCCCAGCGTCGTTGGCGTGATCTCAAGTCGGACTACGCGCGCGTTTTTTTTTTTTCCGCTGCTGTCATTTTGACACGACATGTCTGCGCTAGTTAAAACTGTATGTTTTCTGTGTTAAGCTGCAAAACAAACTAACGCCAGGTCATTTTTAGTGCTGTTGCTGCTTTATTCCTGTCGATAGTGCACTGACACGAACAGTAATGTGAGTCAAATGCGTTGGAGTTCTTAAATGTGTAGTTTTGAACAAGGAATCAACAGTTGAAACTATTTAGTGGACTAGCTGTGAGCTTTAATGTGAGAATGCAGTTCTGTCTGTGACGTGATCATCAGCTGGTGGATATCAAACAAGTGGACGCACGGTGAGTACACAATTCATTTTAGTCTGTAGGATAATAATAACACTCTGAAACCCAAGTATTTTCTCTGGTAACATGATACGAGTTGGAGCTGTTATTTGTGTGCAGGGTTGCCAGGTTTTTTCGACCGAATTCTGGAAGCTAACTTGAGAAATTACTAAGATTTTATCATAAGATTTCTAGACACTTTCTGCTGTAAATTGGTATCCACGTGAGTTTTAATATAATTTTCGCCTCACTCAGAAACAAAATATGAAAGACACACAATAGAGTTTTTGGCTAAACTAGCGCTGATGTAGTTTCCATCGTACCTTGCATATACGAATCTGTGACACGTCAGGTTTGGTTAGTTTAGGCTTTTATTATGCCTTGCATATACGATTGACTTCATCTTCACTAAATATCCCTCATAAATTAAACGATTTTCATTTCCGAAATCACCGGAACTACCTCCGCGCTAGTTTCACACAGTTTTCTAGCTTTTTATTAAGTAGGATTTTTTTAAAACCATTCATTATTAAATTTACTTTGCAACTTTTATTTTCATAAGCGGAAACCCACTGCAATATTTTCTCTATCTGACGATGAATCCATGTTCAAAAATATTTTACTAAACTACAAAATACAAGTCTGTCATTACTGTAAAATACGATAGCCTATCAAAAACGGTATATTATTTGCCACTGACTTAAAGTAACACTGTTTATTAACTGGAGAAGACTTAGGAGCAGAGGAAGATATCAGATGATAGAAGACATTAAGATATATTGTACAGATCATGTTAAGAGACAAAGAGGAAGGCAGAAAATAGAAAAGATTGGAGAATGCTGAATATGCAGTGAAAACCTTGCCCTTGGACAGACCACTATGAATGAATGAATTTTTTAGTAGGTTATTTTTCTACGCTTTATCAACATCTTAAGTTATTTAGCGCCTGAATGAGATGAAGGTGTTAATGCCGGTGAAATGAGTCCGGGGTCCAGCACCGAAAGTTACCTAGCATTTGCTCATATTGGGTTGAGGGAAAACCCCGGAAAAAACTTCAACAAGGTAATTTGTCCCGACCGGGAATCGAACCTGGGCCACCTGGTTTCGCGGCCAGACGCGCTAACCGTTACTCCACAGCTGTGGACTGAATGAATGAATGCTAACTACGAGAGTAGCGACTAGATACTGAAACGGATTAACGAATAAGTCTACATTAAAACTCGGAGAAGTATTGTTTGCGAGTGAAAGCTACTTATGGCCATCAGCTGGTTACCTCTTTTACAATTTATTTTAGTAGGTTATTTAGAGTCTGAATGAGATGAAGGTGATAATGCCGGTGAAATGAGTCCAGGGCTCAGCACCGAAAGTTACCCAGCATTTGCTTATATTGGGTTAAGGGAAAACCCTGGAAAAAACCCTCAACCACGTAACTTGTCCCGATCGGGAATCGAACCCAGGCCACCTGGTTTCGCAGCTAGACTCGCTGACCGTTATCCACAGGTGTGGACTCTTTTACAATGTTGCCATTTGAGTCAGTGTTGTTTAGTCAACTGTCCGAAGACAGGTCTGAACCTCACAAGTGATGCCAACAAGACACCACTTATGAGACAACTAGGCCAGGTGGTATTGGGTAGAGTGGCTAGTTCCTTTCCCCCTCCATAGCATACATTGCCGATTAGCTACGTATTACACTATTCGGACTTCAGATGCATACAAACAATTGTTCTTCCTCTGACACATATCGTCAAGTAAGATGTACTGCCTGATAATAGATGTATGCACATATCAGTGAGAACCTCAGTCAGAAGATATGAGTCAGTGTATAAATTGAAATAGCGAAGAATTGGAAATACAGGCCGATTTGTTTAAATATGTTCTATTACGTGTAAAGTCGGGATTTTTACCAATCCTGGTCGGGGTTCGGGATTCCACGAAGGAAATCGGGATACCTGGAAAGCTTATTTATGTATCCTAACAATCGAAGTGGTAGTTATATAGAAGGAAGATGTCCACACCTGTGGAGTAACGGCTAGCGAGTCTGGCCGCGAAACCAGGTGACCCGGGTTCGATTCCCGGATGGGGCAAGTTACCTGGTTAAGGTTTTTTCCGGGGTTTTCCCTCAACCTAATATAAGCAAATGCTGCGTAAATTTCGGTGCTGCTCGGTCTCATTCAGACGCTAAATAACCTAGGTGTTGATAAAGCATCGTAAAATAACCTACTGAAAAAAAGGAAGATGTTAGGATATGTCAGTTTAATCATAGATCTAATGCAGATAAGTGCTGTAAGAATTACGTTCTTCACTATGCGTGCATGGGTATTACAGTAAATTTCATTAAGATAATCTGTTCGTACCTACTTTCTTCAATCATGTGGAAAAAGTAACTTTCGTAATAAATCTAACTTCATTGCCTGTAAATAATACAGGGACATCATTTTATTTTTACTAACCTGGCTATACCTTTGGATCAACGGTTGCTACTCCCTTCCACGACTGGAGTTCGTAATATACAAACAAATCATTTTACTAGGTATAGGAGGGAAGAAAAGTAGTTCATCCATTTATGTAAACTAGGAAATATCCCAATTTTGAGTTTGATAATTTTCACTAGGTTTTTGTGTAATCAAAACACAGTACAGTATTAACAATGAGTGTTTTTACTCACGAACTGAGCTGTATTCATTATGCAGTGTATATTATACTAACACATTAGCGTACACTATAGAGAATGAAGTTAAATTGAAAAATAATAATAATAATAATAAGGATATTTAAACTCATTTTCAAAATGGCGGCCGTTCATTTCGATATAGGCTTCAGTTCGAATGTGTGTAATTCCAATTACCAGTTTCGTCCTTTGTATTAGTAACTCATGTTGAAATAATTCTATACCTACTCTCAGAGTACCTTACGTACTGTAAATTCAATCTTCACTTCTGCCCGATCCGAAAAGAAAAAAAATACTCAGACATGCTATCCACTGTCCGTCCAAGTGGTTATGTCGCAGGGTCGTAGAAATGGGGAGGGGAATCACGTGACAGTTAATTACTTAACGAGGCCCTTTTATTTCAGTTATTTTAAACAGTTGTATGGGTATAATATTACGTAGACGTCTAATTCCCAACAGAAATTAATGTTCTCAGAAAAGAGCTAAGACAGCCCAGCCACTATCCTTTGCAGAGAGGCGAATAGAAGCAGGTGGGGGAAACCGGGATGCTACGTAGGCAAATGGACGACAGTACCTGTGCGAAAATGATGCAATATTGAAAACTCTTTCGTCACTGGAAAACGCGAACATATTTTTGGAAAGTACTGTTTACTATGACCGTAAGGTTACTATGACTGTATATGCGGTCTTGGATCTGTGTGGAGGACGGTTGAACTTCATTAGTAGAAGGAGTGGGAGTGAAGTACATTCAAAAACTCAGGTACAATAAAAATTGAAGTAAAATTAAAATGATGTCCCTGTATAAGCGTAATGTTAATTAAAATGGCTGTATTTGTATATTCTTTACAATAGTCTCTGTTTCTAGACTAAAGTAACGTTGAATGTTCATTCGTTTTTGTTCACTCGTGTATGTTTTATCTCTCTGCTAACAAAGTCTTTGAAGCATTATAAAAATCTGAACGTGTAAAAACACTGAGATGCATACAATGCTTAATTTAACTTCCCTTTCTTGATGTAGAGACGTGCGCAATTAATCTTTCATAGACTTGCCTACACAATGAACTCGGTTCACACGCTTCAGACGCACGGATTCAGCAGCGTGATGTTCGTCCAGATGCCTTGCCCTTAACCTAAATTAATTTAAAGCCACATGTCTGGCCAAGATATTGTCCACACATCGTTAACGTAAATCAAATGGCTATTGTTAATTAACTGCCGAGGTTTTGAAGGGGCATGTACAAACATTGGGTATTGAGAAACTTCAAGCCCCATATCGTGCGGTAGACAGCAGACCAGCTCTTAAGGGAGGGCAATAAATCTCTGCTTCCCTCGCCGAGAATTGAAAGCGACACCACAGACACACGCGTTGTTACTGAAGCATTTTCAGTAACAAAGCGGTATGCTGAATACTGTTCATTTTCAAGGCGGTTAAATATTTTGATTATCAGAACTTGAACAAGTGAAGTGCCTAATCTTTTCAATAAAGATAATGATGGTATTGGGATATATTATTATTACTATTACTATTACTATCATTATTATTATTATTATTATTATTATTATTAAGTTAATTGTTATTGTTAAGTCAATTGTTATTATTCAATTATTATTATTATTATTATTATTATTATTATTATTATTATCATTATCATTATTATTAAAGTTACAGGAGAATGGAGAAAGTTACACAACACAGAGCTGCACGCATTGTATTCTTCACCTGACATAATTAGGAACATAAAATCCATACGTTTGAGATGGGCAGGGCATGTAGCACGTATGGGAGAATCCAGAAATGCATATAGAGTGTTAGTTGGGAGACCGGAGGGAATAAGACCTTTAGGGAGGCCGAGACGTAGATGGGGAGATAATATTAAAATGGATTTGAGGGAGGTGGGATATGATGATAGAGACTGGATTGATCTTGCTCAGGATAGGGACCTATGGCGGGCTTATGTGAGGGCGGCAATGAACTTCCGGGTTCCTTAAAAGCCAGTAAGTAAGTATTATTATTATTATTAGGACTATTATTATTATTATTATTATTATTATTATTATTATTATTATTATTATTATTATTATTATTAGCACGTATGAGCGAATCCAGAAATGCATATAGAGTGTTAGTTGGGAGGCCAGAAGGAAAAATACCTTTGGGGAGGCCGAGACGTAGATGGGAAGATAATATTAAAATGGATTTGAGGGAGGTGGGTTATGATGATAGAGACTGGATTGATCTTGCTCAGGATAGGGACCTATGGCGGGCTTATGTGTGAGCGGCAATGAACCTCCGGTTCCTTAAAAACCAGTAAGTATTATTATTATTATTAGGACTATTATTATTATTATTATTATTATTATTATTATTATTATTATTAGCACGTATGAGCGAATCCAGAAATGCATATAGAGTGTTAGTTGGGAGACCGGAGGTAATAAGACCTTTAGGGAGGCCGAGACGTAGATGGGAAGATAATATTAAAATGGATTTGAGGGAGGTGGGTTATGATGATAGAGACTGGATTGATCTTGCTCAGGATAGGGACCTATGGCGGGCTTATGTGTGGGCGGCAATGAACCTCCGGGTTCCTTAAAAACCAGTAAGTAAGTATTATTATTATTATTATTATTATTATTATTATTATTATTATTATTAGCACGTATGAACGAATCCAGAAATGCATATAGAGTGTTAGTTGGGAGGCCAGAAGGAAAAATACCTTTGGGAGGCCGAGACGTAGATGGGAAGATAATATTAAAATGGATTTGAGGGAGGTGATATGATGATAGAGACTGGATTGATCTTGCTCAGGATAGGGACCTATGGCGGGCTTATGTGTGGGCGGCAATGAACCTCCGGGTTCCTTAAAAACCAGTAAGTATTATTATTATTATTATTAGGACTATTATTATTATTATTATTATTATTATTATTATTATTATTAGCACGTATGAGCGAATCCAGAAATGCATATAGAGTGTTAGTTGGTAGACCGGAGGAATAAGACCTTTAGGGAGGCCGAGACGTAGATGGGGAGATAATATTAAAATGGATTTGAGGGAGGTGGGATATGATGATAGAGAATGGATTGATCTTGCTCAGGATAGGGACCTATGGCGGGCTTATGTGAGGGCGGCAATGAACTTCCGGGTTCCTTAAAAGCCAGTAAGTAATTATTATTATTATTATTATTATTATTAGGACTATTATTATTATTATTATTATTAGCACTTATGAGCGAATCCAGAAATGCATATAGAGTGTTAGTTGGAGGCCAGAAGGAAAAATACCTTTGGTGAGGCCGAGACGTAGATGGGAAGATAATATTAAAATGGATTTGAGGGAGGTGGGTTATGATGATAGAGACTGGATTGATCTTGCTCAGGATAGGGACCTATGGCGGGCTTATGTGTGGGCGGCAATGAACCTCCGGGTTCCTTAAAACCAGTAAGTATTATTATTATTATTATTATTATTATTATTATTATTATTATTATTATTATTATTAGCACGTATGAGCGAATCCAGAAATGCATATAGTGTGTTAGTTGGGAGGCCAGAAGGAAAAATACCTTTGGGGAGGCCGAGACGTAGATGGGAAGATAATATTAAAATGGATTTGAGGGAGGTGGGATATGATGATAGAGACTGGATTGATCTTGCTCAGGATAGGGACCTATTTATGTGTGGGCGGCAATGAACCTCCGGTTTCCTTAAAAACCAGTAAGTATTATTATTATTATTATTATTATTATTATTATTATTATTATTATTGCTGTCGTCGTTACTATATTTAATTTATGATTCCGTTGGGGGTCATTATTATCTGTAGCTGTTTGTATTCATATGTAAGATTATGCGAGAGTCTTGTCCAAAATATTTATTTTCCAATATTTATACAACTACTGTTGTTTGTGTACAATGCCCAGCGGTCGAATTGGAAATAAATGACTGTCGATATGCACAGACTTGTCTTGTGATACAACTGTTATAGGCTATTATAGGGATTTCTTAAATAAGACATTGCTCCCACGCACTACTATAGACATATCTAAGAGACGACGACTAAGTGTGTTTATCCAATGCCTACCCACTTCACTTTACGTGATTCGGCTTACGCATATTGCGGATAGATGGCAGGACTGTGACCCACTTTCGAGTTGCACACCACTTCGGCGGGCCACGTCGTGATGATGTGTATCTGTGGAGAGTTATGTCGTGTACTAGGGTGAGTGTGAGTTCTATAGACAGAGAATGGGTGAGGATGCTGAAGGGAGAAGGAGAAACCCGGTTCCGGCGCGTAGCCTACTCCTGTCGAATAGCACCAACGGGATCGCCAGGCTTAACGTCCCCATCCGATGGACGAATCACTTTCAACAGTGACATAGCCTATGTTTTTTCTTCATATGCACTGCGGGATTTAACTCAGACATATTGATGACAATTTAATGATTAGAAGTTTTCCATCGTCATCTCTCGGAGTTTCGAGAAAGAAATTTTACATGAAAATTTATGACCCCACCGGGCCGGCTAGTTTGGAGGCAGACGCGCTACCACAGAGCTAACTCGGAGGACCATGACGGCACTATTTGTTACGTAATTGGTCTGTGATCAGCTTCACTAAATAGCAGCCAATTTTGAATATTCATTGCCGGTATGCTTTTTGGCATCTTACTTTACTTATACCGGCCCAGTTCGATCACTGACAACACTATGAATGTCTTAACGAGAGGTATTTGGTAAATTATAGATGTTGACAACAGTTTCGGCCTTATTTAATAAGTTCTGCTTTCATTTTTGAAACAATTATGTTAGCCACCGGCGTGGCTCAGTCGGCTAAGGCGCTTGCCTGCCAATCCGGAATTGCGCTCGGGCAAGGGTTCGATTTCCGCTTGAACTGATTACCTGGTTGGATTTTTCCGAGGTTTTCCCCAACCGTAAAGCGAATGTTAGGTAATCTATAATGGATCCTCGGTCTCATCTTACCAAATACCATCTCGATATCACCAATCCCATTGATGCAAAATAACCTAGTAGTTGATAAGCGTCATTAAATAACCAAGTAAAAAAACAGTACTGTTACCGTTATGTTATTCTTAATAACAATAATAATAATAATAATAATAATAATAATAATATACTTACTGGCTTTTAAGGAACCCGGAGGTTTATTGCCGCCCTCACATACGCCCGCCATTGGTCCCTATCCTGAGCAAGATTAATCCATTCTCCATCATCATGTCCCACCTCCCTCAAATCCATTTTAATATTATCTTCCCATCTACGTCTCAGCCTCCCCAAAGGTCTTTTTCCCTCCGACCTCCCAACTAACACTCTATATGCATTTCTGGATTCGCCCATATGTGCTACATGCCCTGCCCATCTCAAACGTTTGGATTTAATGTAGTAATAAAAATAATAATAATAATAATAATAATAATAATAATAATAATAATAATAACAATAACCACACCACCTCATTCTAGTGCCGAGGTCATGGAAAGCATGAGGCTCTACCTCCATGCCCCCCAAGTGCCTTCATGGCGTGTGACGGGGATACCTTTTTACCTTTTAATAATAATAATAATAATAATAATAATAATAATAATAATAATAATAATAATTTATATTTTGTTACATTATAGTTCTATATTTCAGTTCGTGATAGTGATACATTTCTTAAAATAAAGCGTGTAATACAAGGATTTGTTTTCGGTTTTCGTTTTTTTTTTTTTTTCACATGAAACGTTTATGCGCTTGACATTGCAAAAATCTGGTCACATTTTCTGTTAATACGGTGACGTCGTTAATTACAGTAGGTACTGGATGACTAAAATTAAATGTGTTTGAAACGAAATAGTTTGGAATCATTCCAGCCAGCCCTGATAAAACACAATGGAGAATCGAATGTAACATCACAATGAATTCATTATTATTGGCACACAAATCTGGGTGATTAACAATTGCTGAGAGATTAAGGACAAATAGAAATAGTTAATTTAACATAGTCTGATTCTAAAGTACTTAACTTAATAGTGGTATTAATTGACAAATGAATGAAATTCTTTTCGTGGTTTTTCTCATTAGCCACGAATTCTCTGTAATGACGTATTGTTATTCGTTACAATTTGAAACAACTCATTGGCGTCATATTGATGTGTGAATCGTTTCGACTGTCGATTGTATTGTTGCCTCGATACTAGGCCTCATGGAATGAGGAAGCGATTATGAAGTAGTTAAGGAGGCCTTGCCTTGTTAATTTAAATACGGGGAAGACAAATGAATATAAATATCTAATTTTTGTTCCAAATCCTAAACATCCTTGCTCCCGATGAGAACTAGAACAGCAAAAATTTTTCACGGAATTATAGGAATTCGATGTTTGTCTTTTTTGTGTGGGTCTAGTTATTCTTTAGAAATAGTGAATAACCGCTTTCTAAACCAAAGAAGTCCAATTATCTGTAATAAGTAATGACATATTACAATTTCAAACCACTCATTGGCGTCACATTGATGTGTGAATCGTTTCAACAAAGCCTCTATCATTTGCTTTGTTGTCTGGAGAATAGGCCTCATGGAATGAGGAAGCATTTGTGAAGTAGGCTAACGAGAAGGCTCCGCCTTGTTAAATTTAAGTTCGGATAGTATCAGGGCAGGAATAAACAGCAATATTAACATTTTATTTCAAACCCCAAACAACTCTACACTCCCAACCATGCTCACAATAACAAACACGAGCAGCAAAAACATTTCACAGAATTACAGGAATTCGAAGAACCCTCTGTCACATTTTTATGCAGTTATTCTTTAGAAATAGTGAATAATCACTTCTTCGTATTTATAAATATGACAGTTAACTGTGTATGTTAGAAGGAACGATGTCTTGTGTCTAGGACCAGCTGTCCCGGGACGGTTCATTAAGTTACAACAGATTACTAAAAAACTTAAGTCTAATTATTTTAGAGGAAATAAAAAATCGGTCGTCAAGTCCTGTAATGTGATCTCAAGTCGTAGAGTGCGTTCGTATCAACGCATTCCAAATATATTTTTTGTGTGAAGTAAATCTTCTCATTATTAAGACTGAAGTCTTGCGAAGTTTGTGACTAAATTGTCACTGTTTACTAATTTTTCAGGCAATACATCTCACTTGACGATATGTGTCACAGGAAGAACAATAATTGTGTGTATACATCTGAAACCTGATTAGTGTAATATAGTCAGCGATGTTTGCAATGGAGGGGGAAAGGAACTGACCACCGTACCCCATTTATTTATTTATTTATTCTGGTAATTTCAGTTTTTTTCATTTAGGCCATTCAGGCCTTCACTTTCCTCTAACACATAAAAATACAGTAATTTTTGAAATAAACAGAGAAAAAAATACACTTTTATACAAAGTTTCATCTACAGAATAAATTTAAGATTTTTATTGTACCTGCATTTCTGAAAAAAACACTATAAACAATGTAAAGCCACACAAAAATATACACAGGTTGCAGTCACACAAACTTTAAATGATTAATTAATTGTATCCTAACCTAATTAACTAACATAAACAAGAAAAACTAAATTCAATTTTAATGATAGATTAAAAAAATAAAAGCAAATCAATACTTCTAGCAATAATGAAAACATTTTCACTAAGTTTAAAATTTTCCAATTTATTTTGAATTGAGATGATAAAGTCCGCAGACCCTTGACGTCATTAGTAACGAATTCCAGAGTAGAGCTATTTCTAATTTTATGAAGATGATTATAAAGACGTTCATTAAAATTTAAATGAAAATTTCAGAAAGAAGTGCTTGAATGTTTAATCCCCATTTTCTCAAAAAATTGAAAGCGCGATAACAGATAATTTAAATGCACTCTGTATATTGTATGCATGATTCTAAATAAAAGAGACAGTCAAACGATGATGGAATATTCTTTTTAGTTCCAACTTACTGTAATTTAATTTTTTCCATGAATAAACCAACCTGAAAATCGGTAAATATCCCTACAACATAAATGGATTCAGGCCCTTTTCTCACTTTCCCTAATAAAATGATTTGTTTACCATGTATGTTTCGTAACATTTTGGAAGGGGGCAATCATTTTTATCTCCGAAAAAGGTTAATTTTTTAAAAATGTTTCATCTACATGATGAAGCAGCGACCCCGGTAGGAACGTCGAACCTCTAGCTAAAATGCATGATTTGAGCCCCACATAATCGCTTTGGACCTTGTTGCCACGAACTGGAAATTCGGCCAGCATGAAACTCATCACTATGCATGCTCTGGCGTGCTGAGACGTGTGCCCTACCAGAAGAAGTGGCTTATTAAAATTGTACAGGGTAATTAAATTTGTAAGTTCTCTAATCTTGTAAAAGCGGCTTGTAGAAAACCGAGCAAAACAAACAAGAAATGCATGCATTACCTTAGCTAAAAGAAGCAATTATTCGACAGCGTCATGGTACTTGAAATGATATTAGCGTATACTCAATGTTAAAAATTTAATTTCCTTAGTATTTCGTAAGGGAATTTCACCTGTTAAATAATTAATTGTATACATAGATCAATACTTACTTACTTACTGCCTTTAAGGAACCCGGAGGTTCATTGCCGCCCTCACATAAGCCCGCCATTGGTCCCTATCCTGAGCAAGATTAATCCAGTCTCTATCATCATATCCCACCTCCCTCAAATCCATTTTAATATTATCCTCCCAGCTATGTCTCGGCCTCCCCAAAGGTCTTTTTCCCCAAAGGTCTTTTTCCCTCCGGCCTCCCAACTAACACTCTACATCAGTAGTGTCAGAGTTGTAAGCTCCGAAACCGGTTGTGGAGCTAGAGACGTCCAGTCGGAGCGTGAACTTGCTTATGTCTGTGGAAGCACCGGAGCACGCAACGAGTTATAGTGGAGCGCTCCGTTCCGTTTAGGCTCTGTCTGACAACGCTGCTCTACATGCATTTCTGGATTCGCTCATACGTGCTACATGCCCTGCCCATCTCAAACGTCTAGATTTAATGTTCCTAATTATGTCAGGTGAAGAATACAATGCGTGCAGTTCTGTGTTGTGTAACTTTCTCCATTCCCCTGTAACTTCATCCCTCTTAGCTCCAAATATTTTCCTAAGCACCTTACATAGATCAATACAGGGTTAAAATATCGTCATTTGAAAATGTTAAGATAGGGCATAAATATTACATAACAGCTGATTCATGAGCATTTTTAATAATTATTTGAATTAACCCTAGAATGCTATCGTCATTGAGTATACTGTATTGCTATTGATACATTAAAAATGACGTAATAGACGAAAAGACTGTTTTGGGGTTCTATATTCGTTTCGGAATATAATTTTTATTTCTTTCGTTGTATTTTATTTGTTTAGATCTCTTTCTTGTTTCTTATTTTTATTTTCATGAAATAAACTTACATGAAATATAAAATAATATAAACCTAACTACAAGAAAATATTTATGAATATAATTTATTACAATTTATTTATTCTTCACCTGACATAATTAGGAACATTAAATCCAGACATTTGAGATGGGCTGGGCATGTAGCACGTATGGGTGAATCAGAAATGCGTATAGAGCGTTAGGAGGCCGGAGGAAAAAGACCTTTGGGGAGACCGAGACGTAAATGGGAAGATAATAATAAAATGGCGAGCTTATGTGAGAGCGGCAATGAACCTCCGGTGAAAAGCCAGTGAGTAAGTATTATAATTTATTTCTTTTCTCTACTTTTATTTGCTTTTCCTTTATAATTTCTGCTTATACCAAAATAAATTTACAATATATATACCCGTTGCCGTCAACCAGGCTGCAACGAGACAGAAACTCTTGGCCACGTGTTGGGCTTTTGTCGGAAAGGAGAGTTATTGCGTAACAACAGGCATCATAGAGTCCGTGGAGCTATCGCCTGTCTTCTTCGGAACAAGGGTTGGGAAGTTCATGAAGAGGTCCACTGTATTTCTGAAGACGACTCTCACAGAAGAGCAGATATAATAGCAATAAACAGGCAACAACAAAAGGCTATTATCATAGATCCAACTATACGCATGGAGAGAGATCTCAACCAAGCTCATCAGGTTGATCAGGAAAAGAGGGCCTTTTATGAACCTTGTATTCCCTACCTTAGTGCCAAGTATAACATCCCTCTTCAATTGGTCAGTGACAGCTTTATTTTTGGTGCTCGGGTTCTTTACCAAAATTTACATATCATTTTTAAAACAATTATCAATATCATCTTTTGAAATTCAAAAATCATCTCGCAAATTCTCAAAGATTCCCTGCAGATTATACAATTTCATTTATACCACTCAGAAGGCCTTAATTAAGGATATGCTAATTTTAAATAAAATCTTTTTTTTTTTATCAGTATAATTTAGTCATCTTCTAAGATTTTATTTTACAATTGATAATCAATGGTGCTTAATTATTCCACTTTATTTTTATAACACTATTCATATTTAATTAATTGTATTTGTTTGCTATTCATTTCCGGATCCTCGTGGTCATCCTTAATTAAGGCCGGATGAGTTTTCTCTCTCTCGCTCTATATCTAACTACAAGAAAAATATTTCAGAATGCAATTTTATTCTTTCTTTTCTTTTCTTCGGTAGCGGAATACATGGTGAGTTTCCCGTTTTCTGTTTTCTTCCTTCTTTTTCTTCATTCTCTATTCACTTGTTTTCTAGAATTATTCTCTGTATCTTCCATTATTATTTTTCCTTGAACTACAACTTCATCCCGGTATGTATTTTGGATCATCTTCACTGTTACAAGCTTCATATTCAATCTCTACATTGCCTTCAGCACCATCATCTGATCTTTCATCTATAATTTGCAGGGTAGTGTCAGGATCATCACATAAGCTTCCATCCAGTGTTACTTTGATAGATGAAACACACTTGTAAGGAAATAAATAGACTGCACTGACAGAAAAATTTATATTAATATTATTGATACGAAAATCTGACGTGCAGTCTTAGGAATAAGTTTCGTCGCTCAGATACTTTGAGAGCGGATGACAGGGACCTAATTCACAAGAACGCTAGTCGAGGTAATGAAATTAGTTTTGTTTCGTTGTATGCCTGATCATGTGCACTGCCTCCTTTCTGAGGCTTACTTACAAAGTATCTGTGCGACGGAACTTTTTTATAAGAGTGTACACTTCCTAATACATCTTATAATAACTTGGCTAAGCGTGTAAGTAGCAACCTGCTGTCACCACTGCTAATCAGCAACTGACAGATGGAGGTGGGGTTTCCTTGGCGGGAAAAGTACCGAGGATCAATAAATTGTTTACCCATTATACGTCAAATTACGTACGAAAACATTCTAGGGTTAAACAGAATGGTTGTTTCACAACTATCGCATTACGCCTTCGTTATCACTAGGGCCCGGATTTTGATGACCTAAAGAATACTAAAAATCTGATGACTTTATGACTTTAAAATCAATTAAAATCAATTAAAAATGACCCAAAAATAAAAAAGAATGACTTAAAAATTACCTTTATTTGTCGACCTCCTTGCGCAATATGGCAATATCACTTACACTTTATCACTCAACACTGCATTACAATAACTTACAAACACCTTTTTCCAGGGTTTCTTGTACTCGCCAGGGTGTAGTTTCTCCAAGACTTCACAATTTAAAAGGAAAATGTCACCACTGTTTTCTTCATTCATTTCCCCAACAATTACATTTACAACATAGCGACCCATGCAATCTGTGGTCTCATCAATTGAGACCCAGATTTTTTCCCGTCCAGTTTTGCTCGTATGGCATCAATAGTTTTGTTGTAACATGATTCAGTACTACCTTCCGCTCTGTGAATGACTGAATTGTAACCAGTACACAAGAACCCGTGACAGTGCGAACCTCAAGCAGGTAATTTCACCCCCACATTCCTTTAGAGGACAAAGTCTGTCTTAAAATAGACATGACCGGTTAGTTGGACGAGTCCAAATGTTTAACAGAACATGAATAGGGGAGGCCACAATGCAACAGATTTCCAAGAATTCATAGATTTCGTGCTTCAGAAACATAATTTTACTAATATTAACAATAATGCAATCAAAATCGCTAAAAATGAGAAAAACCTGGATTTATTCTTAAAATATGACTAATAGAAAGTAATAATCCGTAAAAAATGCCCTATCAGAAAAGTGTCCAAAAATGCATAAAAATAACCCATCAAATTGGTTTAATTTCACTGAAGATGATATGAGCTACATTTATCTTCCATAGAGCATTGTTCTAGCATTATCAGAAAAAGATGCAAAGTCATCGAAATCCGGGCCTTAGTCATCGCTATCAAAACCCTCAGAGTAGTGAGTTGAACATGATAGTCTAACAGGTTCTCTAAAATTTGCAGTTAGTAACTTTATCAGTTCAAGCATAGAAGATCTAAATAATAATAATAATAATAATAATAATAATAATAATAATAATAATAATAATAATGTAATAATAATAACAATAATAATAATAACGTTAATAAAATTCTTGAGAATTGACGGCGTATTGATTTTGAGCCAATAACATAGGACCCTGTTGGGAATCGAACCCGGAGGCCGCTGTATTTTGCGCTACGGATGTGATACAACAAACAAATTTTCCGTACTGCTGTCCTGCTTATTTCCAGTATAGTTTTGAGGCTGTCTATAGTAAAATTTCTCAATAATCAAATTAGATTGAAATTAATAACGGAATTTTACTGTACAACCGGTTTGGCGACTTCAGATGATGTGGAAGAGAGAACTGAAGATATCCAGTTGCGATTTATCTTGAAAGAAAGTGCGTGTCTCTATTTTGACTGAAGAAACTAGTTTCAAGAGATTCTGTGAAGTTGAAAAGCCGCCAGTTTAACATTTCAAATAAGCTCAAGTTAGAGAAGTTTTCTCAGAAATCCCAATCCTAATTAAAGTAAAGTTACACAAACTTTGAACATATCAGAAACCCACTGATATTCCCTTTGCCCTGCGTATAAGAAACTTAAATATGAACTGCACCGTCTCTGAGACAACGTATGCGTTACGTGGAATTACGAAAGCCTTAATTTTAATCTACATGGGCATTTCGTTTTACACTCTCTGCGAATAAAAAATAGGTTGTAACCGCCAAATTACTCTTCAAGGAACGACCACTCATATAAATTGAGGGAAAGAAGACAGAGGACGGACACTGGAAAGTTTTCTTTTCTCAATCGTACTATCAGGGACTGGAATGCTTTACTAACCGCCAAATTACTCTTTAAGGAACGACCACTCATATAAATTGAGGGAAAGAAGACAGAGGACGGACACTGGAAAGTTTTCTTTTCTCAATCGTACTATCAGGGACTAGAATGCTTTACCTGCAGACTTACTAAAGGCTTTACCAACAACCAAAAACGTATTTAAAAATAGGCTTAAGGACTTTACTAATAGACAAAAATTATACACAGTATGTAAAGGATGTAAATGATATTTTGTTATTGAAGTGTTGTATCAGTGAAGAATTATGTTGTGTCAGTGAAGTGTGTTGTGTAAGTGAAACGTGTTCCTGTCAGGAAGCTTTATAGTTTATAGTGGCAGTGCAAAGTATTTGAACAGTGAAATGTTTTTGAAGTGTTAGTGAAATCAGGATAGAATCAGTGAAATGTGTCGTAGTTCCAGTGCAGTGAGTGAGTTGACAGCGAAATGAGTGTAATGTGGAAAGGTACTTGTGCAGATATGAACATATCATACTCGTGGGTTTTAGTTCGAACTTAGATTTAAGATACAAATTAGATTTATTTTAAATGTTATTTTAAGTGATCGTGCTTCATTTAATTTAGAATATTCCCTATTATTATTATTATTATTATTATTATTATTATTATTATTATTATTATTATTATTATTATTATTATTATTAGTATTAGTATTAATTATTTGTATTAATTATTGGTATTATTATTAACTGTACTTTTAATTAATAAGTTTATTATTGTCCTTATTGAGTGTAATTAGTTACCACTGCCACCGGGTATATACCCATTGCAGTGTGAATAAATACATACACATACATACAATAATGAGTAGTCTCTCCCTCCTCTTTCTGTCTCTCTCTCTCTCTCCAGATTTACTCTTCTTTATGTTTGTTCCCAAGACTGGACATATTAACAGACCATCACAATAATGTGTGTGCGTAATTGTAATCAAGGAAGTAAAAATAATAGGCGTATTACCTAATTTTCAGTACTGGCCTTCGTTGATGTAATTTCTGAGCGCCCGGAATCTGTCCTCCAGGAAGTCGCTGTTTTAAGGCACGGGATAGGTCGGAGCAAGTTACTTAACACCCTGAGGTTGAAATCTAACAATTTTCTCCTCATTATTACATACGGCAATGGATTATAGTGATTTTCTAGATACAGTGAAACTCCCCTTAACGGAAACTTCCCAATAGCGGACTCCTCTCAATAGCGGACATTTTAAAATTCCCCTGCAAAATAACATTGGCCCTTATGATAAAATTCTTCCAAATAGCGGACATTCTCAATAACGGACGCGGACACAACAACAATTAAAACTTCCAAATAACGGACAGCGTCAAAGAAAAAAAAAATAAAAAGACGGTTGTAAATTAAACGGAATAATAACGGAATTCTTTGCAACAATCATTATCGTGCATTTGAACCTTCTTGTACTTCATTGAAAGTAAGCAGCACAGTTGTTAGTTGTGATACTGTACGTGAGCAGTCCATACTTTCTTAGTTTGTCAACTTGAGTGTTCGGAAGTACAGTCACATTAAAAATGTCACAAAAAACGTAAACGTTTGTCACTAAAAGAGAAAGTGGATATTGTAAAGCATAGTGAGAAGGAGAAATTAAGTGTTCGTGAGCTGGCCACAAAGTTTAATGTGGGAAAAACTCAGGTTCGTGAAATTTTGAAAAACAAGGATGTTATTTTAAAAACATACACTGAGAATGCAATTCTAGATTTCTTTGTGTAAGGTGAAGTGGTACAGTGACTGATGTTTATTTCATTTACAAAACATTTACTGGTACGATTTCTCTCTGGATGAATACTGTAAACAATCTCACTGTCTACTGTACTGTACTGTAAAATATAGTATGTTGAATATATATACTGTATACATACTAACGATTTTCTAAATAGCGGACACTTCTCAATAACGGACATTTAATTTTTCCCCGGCGGTGGGAAGTTTCACTGTATCAGGTTGAATTTTCTTTTACCAACTTTGTTTCGAATTTCGAGTAGTGACAAATATAGGCCTAACTGGCAATTATTTCCTAACGATTATGTTGGCAGCAGTAATTTTTGTTTGCAGTAAAGAAAACTGATGAAATGAAAGTCCCTAAGCTCCTGAAATTTGAACGTAATTAATAATTAATTAGTAATTAATATTAATATCAATACATAATTCAGTTGTGTTGGTTTGTGATTCCAATTCAACACTATATTCAAAGCTTTTAATAGAGAAAGGAGCATCTTCTGCGGACCTCTGGAAAAGAACTGAGGGAGAGACTAGCAAAGTGCTTTGTGTGGAGTGTGGCATTGTATAGGGTAGAAACATGGACATTACGACGAAATGAAGATAAACGGTTAGTCACATTTGGAACGTGTGAAGAGGACAGACAGAATGAGAAATGAAATTGTGTTGGAACGAGTGGATGAAGAAAGAATGATGCTGAAACTGATCATAAAGAGAAAAAGGAATTGGTTGGGTCGCTAGCTGAGAAGAAACTGCCTACTGAAGGATGCACTGGAAGGAATGGTGAACGGGAGAAGAGTTCGAGGCAGAAGAAGATAACAGATGATAGACGAAATTAAGATAATTGGATCATATGAAGAGACAAAGAGGAAGAGAGAAAATAGGAAAGACTGAGAATGCTGGGTTTGCAATGAAAGAACTGCTCTTGGGCAGAACACTATGAATGAATGTATTCAGGTGAGTGTAATTAAATAAGATATAACTTATAGACCTACTTGATATGAAACATACATATGCCTAATAGACAGAACTATATTTCTTAATGTTCAGATTTTTATTAAAATGTCCAAGAGAGAAAATAGCATGGTAGCGGCTTAGGAGTATGTGCCGGTATTTGAAGTAGGGTATACATATCAAGTCCCGCGCCGTGGGGTCGTGGTCTAGGGCATCCTGTCTCGGACTCGCGTTACGGAATGCGCGCTGGTTCGAGTCCTCATGGGGGAAGAAATTTGCTCATTAAATTTCGGCCAGTGTATGGAACCGGTGTCCACCCAACATCGTGATGCATTTGGGGAGCTACGATAGGTAGCAAAATCCGGTTACGCAAACCAGCTATTACGGCTGGGGGCTCATCGTGCTAACCACACGATACCCCCATTCTGGTTGGATGATTGTCCACCTCTGCTTCGGCATGTGGCCGTGAGGCCAGCAGGCGGCTGGTCGATCTTGGCCCTTTGTGGACTGTAGCGCCACGGATTATTATTATTATTATTATTATTATTATTATTATTATTATTATTATTATTATTATTATTATTATTATTATTATACATTTCAAAAGTGGAGTTGTGTTTTTGGAATTCGTACTAATCATTTCACGTCATCCAAGAAAATACAATTTTAGGTTAGGTCTCGTGAATCTTAAACTGTTTAGTCAAAGCAATGAATTCCATGTTGGCAGATAAAATACATTTTAATATTAGATCATATTAATCTACTAATTACCAACATTATATGCGAGAGGTCCAGGAGGAAAATATACTCTTTAACAAATTATTAAACCATTTAGAAAACACCTCCCAACATAAAGATGAGATGTGGTAAATAAGTAAATAAGCAAGAGATTGTCAATAATAATAATGATAATGATAATGATATTGATAATGATAATAATAATAACATAATAATAATTCATTATTATTATTATTATTATTATTATTATTATTGCTATTATTATTATTATTATTATTATTATTATTATTATTATTATTATTATTATTATTATTATTACTATTATTATTTAGCATTTTAGCGACTTTACCATCTTTGGCGATAGGGTAGAGGGGCCTATTTCCGGACAGTTCAGAGAATTTCATTTATCATGTGCCCTGTATAAATGTTTCAGGTAAATAAGACGCATTACCTTAATTTAAAAACCTTGTTACTAACATTACAACTATTTTATTTCAAATATTATTTAAAATACTATTTTTTATTCTGTTCTGAAATTTGTCTTGCAATTGTCCGAGAATAGGATCATGTGTACCTATTCCCGGACAAGCATTTTTTTTACAAGTGTCCTATTTCCGACAAAATGTTCCTATTCCCGGACAATCACTTTTTACAAGTGTCCTATTTCCGACAAAATGTTCCTATTCCGGACAAACATTTTTTTACAAGTGTCCTATTTCCGACAAAATGTTCCTATTCCCGGACAAACATTTTTACAAGTGTCCTATTTCCCACAAAATGTTCCTATTCCCGGACAAACATTTTTACAAGTGTCCTATTTCCGACAAAATGTTCCTATTCCCGGACAAACGTTTTTACAAGTGTCCTATTTCCGACAAAATGTTCCTATTCCCGGACAAACATTTTTACAAGTGTCCTATTTCCGACAAAATGTTCTTATTCCCGGACAATCACTTTTTACAAGTGTCCTATTTCCGACAAAATGTTCCTATTCCGGGACAAACATTTTTTTACAAGTGTCCTATTTCCGACAAAATGTTCCTATTCCCGGACAAACATTTTTACAAGTGTCCTATTTCCAACAAAATGTTCCTATTCCGGGACAAACATTTTTACAAGTGTCCTATTTCCGACAAAATGTTCCTATTCCTATTCCAATGTTCCTATTCCCGGACAAACATTTTTACAAGTGTCTATTTCCGACAAAATGTTCCTATTCCCGACAAACATTTTTACAAGTGTCCTATTTCCGACAAAATGTTCCTATTCCGGGACAAACATTTTTACAAGTGTCCTATTTCCGACAAAATGTTCTTATTCCCGGACAATCACTTTTTACAAGTGTCCTATTTCCGACAAAATGTTCCTATTCCGGGACAAACATTTTTTTACAAGTGTCCTATTTCCGACAAAATGTTCCTATTCCCGGACAAACATTTTTACAAGTGTCCTATTTCCGACAAAATGTTCCTATTCCCGGACAAACATTTTTACAAGTGTCCTATTTCCGACAAAATGTTCCTATTCCGGGACAAACATTTTTACAAGTGTCCTATTTCCGACAAAATGTTCCTATTCCCGGACAAACATTTTTACAAGTGTTCTATTTCCGACAAAATGTTCCTATTCCGGGACAAACATTTTTTACAAGTGTCCTATTTCCGACAAAATGTTCCCATTCCGGACAAACATTTTTACAAGTGTCCTATTTCCGACAAAATGTTCCTATTCCCGGACAAACATTTTTACAAGTGTCCTATTTCCGACAAAATGTTCCTATTCCCGGACAAACATTTTTACAAGTGTCCTATTTCCGACAAAATGTTCCTATTCCCGGACAAACATTTTTACAAGTGTCCTATTTCCGACAAAATGTTTATTACAATATTATGTATTACACTGTATAAATGTATATTACACTAACGAAAGGTGAAGCTCTCGGCTTAAATTTCTTGAAACAACAAATACCAGTAAGAGATGGCGAAGTGATGGAACAATGTTGGAATTAGAGGGGCGGAGTCGATCGCCCTCCAGCCTGTCTTTTGTGTTGCAGGACGCACACTACATTCCAATGAATAACTTTGCTCGCGGCGTTGTGAAGAAAGCCTAAACCCAATTTGCCCTAAGTACAGCGCTGATGTACTTCGACAGTTCAGCTCTCGTTCGTGGATGACTTGACGCAGTTTATCTTTGCGAGGACATTACTTACCCTTGACTCTGTCGGAGGGGGAGGGGCGGTGCGGGGAAGGGGAGTCGATGTTAACTCGAACTAATGAAAGCGGTAATGTGTCTCGCTCAGCAGCGCGGCCGACTCCAGAATCTCCAGCTTCCAGAACGAAATTAGTAATTTATCATCTTTAACTCGAACCGCAGCAGCTCAGTCAGTAAAGCGGATTTCGTTTCTGGGTCTGTATTCCCTTTCTTTGGTGTGAAGAGGAAGTACAGTCTGCGATGCTGTGGAAAAATAGGATCGTTGGATTTTCTTGAGGTAGCTATCCCTTCCACAAAAAGTGGCCTGTCGAAAAACATTTTTCCCATAGTGGAGTCGGGGTAATTTAGGTATAGTGAGGTAATTTGGGTATAAGTTAAAATTTATTGAATAAAACTTTACCTAATCTTCAAATACATGCCAGTTTAATATACAGGTTGTTTCCGGGCTAGTGTTACAAACTTTCAGGGATGATGGCGAAGGGCACATGTATCAATTTGAGATAAGGAACCCTGGTCCGGAAATGACTGAATCGAAAGTTACAAGCAAAATTAGTTGTGTGGAAATGAAATAATTTTATTCCACTGTACACCTTATTTATGTGTATTTATCTGTACATCTTACACATACTTTATTCATCTGACGTTGTTTACTTACAGTCTTACTAATAAACCGTGTATACTGGGTGTTCATTTCAAAGTGTGTCATAACGTCACTGTTGTTGGGTCACCGATTTGAAGCGAGTTTCAGCTTATATGTTAGAGAAGTTGCCTATTATTTAAGGCGTTCTTCAATCTGAACTTGAGAACGTGGACGGTATAACTTGAACGTCGTAGCAACAGATGGCGGTCTGTACGGTCTGTGTGCTACCATAACCTCTTTCGAACTGTGTTTTGCGCCGGCAAGTCGTACGCAGGGTATTTGTTATCATCGGTTGCGTACGGTAACATTCCACAACACAAATCAAATGCTCCGTGTCCATGTTGACCGTCGAAGTTAATGTCAACAAATACGTAAGTAATCGTCTTAACCCTCTCCCCATATCCCGACAGTACGTATTTCCAAATAGTTCACATTCCTGCCACTACCGGCGTTACCGTACATATCGGTCCGTACTCTTCAGAATGAACGCCCTACTTGCTAGGCAACTTCTCTGCCTCTTAGGTTACACCTCTGCGGAAGTGTAGGAAGATTGAATTCTCTAGGCTCATCGGCTAGCCACATGACGGCATACAGCGAGCCATGACACATTTTGAACTGAACACCCAGTAGTTTTTATACGAGACTTATGCAGAGTTGAGACAGAAAACGTTACTAATAAACCGTGAATAAGCTATGAACGTATAAACAGGCTGTAACTATACAATGGGAAATGCTTTGCAGTAGTTATATACACGAAACCCCTTGTTTAAGCGTTATATATAGGGAAAAAATGGCCGCCCCTTTAACAGCTGTTCGTATCGACTGTCATTTTATGATGTTTACCTTGTAACCACAGAAGAACAAACCAAAGATCATAGAATTATTAGAATAATATTGCTGTAGCTTGACTCTTTGACCAAAATGTAGTGTGGTAATCGATTAGAGCCAGTTGTACTATCGATATTTAACACGCCACACTAGAGCGCTCTACCAGATCCAGTAGAGAACCTCAGATGTTCTATTGCCTTTCGTAACGAAGTAGGAACGAAACTATGACGTAGCTGTGTAACAGTTATACTGTTATACACGACGTATGTAGTGATTATTAGTAAGGCATTTACACACGACTTATAAACGAGCTACTCACTGTATAAGTATAAGACAGTTAAACGTCTGTATATAGAGTTTTTATTAGTAAGACCTTTACAGTATTCCATTCAGTGCGCTGTCTGAGGGATGGGGACAGGAAACTACACTAAAGCAATGCAGATAGCGTAATGTGTAACGGACATGGTCTGTCCTGATATGCACGTCTGTAGACAGCAGTGTATGTGTACAAGTTGCAGTGTCCAGTCGATCAGTCCTAGTGAAATGGAGGAGTAGCCTACACGAGAGCGGAATAAGCAGACCTGATTTTCGAATACGGATGAGCCAATGGGAACAATAGACAAATTCATAGATTGTATCGGGCCAAGTATCCACGTAGAAGACATCCGGCCCATACCATCTTTTCACGACTGTTCCAAAGGTCAAGGGAAGGAGGGCACATGGTGCCAAATTACAATTCCATTTTCACACAACCATTGTTGCTTATAACTTTCGACTCAGTCATTTCCGGACCATGGTTCCTCATCTGAAATTGATACATGTGCCCTTCCCCATCATCCCTGAAAATTTTTAACACCAGTCCGGAAACACCCTGTATAGGCCTATTGTGTATTTCACAATAAAATTATTGTCTGTCATGGAAAGTTAAAAATTTGTGTTCATCACACTGAAACTACCTGGTAAAAAAGGCGTTTTTATTGTATTGTATTGTATTGTATTGTATTGTATTGTATTGTATTGTATTGTATTGTATTGTATTTATTTACATTTCATGATATTCGTACATCGCTTCAGAGCTTGAGTATGGAACATGTAAAAAAATTTTAATAATAGCCTACTATAAAAATTTAATTATAGTCACAGTCTAATTGAAATATATTCAGAAGAGTTTTACAATATACTAGTACAACACAAAGGTTTAATATCAATACTTATTACAACACAGAAATATTCATGAAGTGTTGTTGAATGTCATAAATTCACCTACAAAATAGAAGGCACGAGAAATCCGGCACTTCTTTAATTTGGCCCTAAATAATCCTACATTTTGAGTTTGATGTTTTAGATCTATAGAGAGGCTACTAAATTTTTTTACTCCAATATATAAAATTAGTTGAGGTAAGCTAAGCATTGTTGTAGTTGGTAATACGAACAGATCGTGTTTTGTTAACAAAATGTCGGTATTTCTCAGAGGCCGAAAATAATTTGTTATTCAAGTTGGTGGAGAAATATAGCAATGTAATAGAGTGCGAAGTGCAAAAAGACCGATGCATCCACATAAAAATAAAAAGAGGAGAAATGGAATATCTATACAATGTGACGAATTCAATGGTGGAACCGGTTTTATGCAGCGATCAACAAAAAACTTGATGTAAGTACAGAACATGATAAGCTTAAAGATGTGTGCGTGGAAGCTAGCTTTAGAGAAAACTGAGACATATAAAACAGGATGTGGTGTTGCTAAACTAGGCTCATTCACAATGAAAATTAAACATAACGTAAGCGTTAACTTAAGAATATAAACGTTGCGGTAAAATCAAGAAGTCATACCATCATTCACGATGGGAACATAAACATAACAGCAAACATACTTGGTAACCATGGAAACATAACAACGAACGCCATTTCCTCATATTCTGTCGTATACTTCAGCGCTCCACGATTGTGTTCTGTTTGCAAATCACGTAAGCATAAGCATGAAAGTTTGGAGTTTGCAAACTTTCATGTTAACGTCTTACGGTAATGTTTATGTTAATGCTTATGTGAATCATTGTGAATGATCCCATTTGGTAGCCTGGGCGCAAACTTCTGTGTTTATGTTACGGTTATGTTTAATTTTCATTGTGAATGGGTCTTAATACAGATTCTGTGGTAAGAAATGGCTGGAGTAGGTTGAACGGGCTTCGAAGCAGTAGACGTTAGTGATGCAGTATATCGATCTGGAAATATAGTGTAGGCCTATCATTTTAGTAACAATAATCTGTAATATTAAAATTTTAGTGCGTTATTAACAGAATAAAATGAAATAAAATAAAATTTAAATTCTCAGTAAGATAACAAAAAAATCACTGAGATTCCAGTGTTGAAATTCTTTTAAGGTTAGTTGACTTCAAGAAGATTAGATAGTGCTACAATAATTAGACAATATTACCAGAAAAAGTATACATTTCTCTTAATTCTACAGTATGTGTACTTGATTTTAAAAAATGAAATAAACTTTGAGTTCTACAATAACTTCGGCACATATCCATCTATTTGTACTCAGACTGGGAATACGTTTGTTTTGATTTAAAAATTTTTAATAATGAAAATGTTCGTTGTGTGCAGACAATACATAAATACAATGTTCATTTATCCTATACAATAATTCTAAAGACTGATGTCTACAATTAAATTAAATTCTCAATGAATTATTTAAATTGCAAATAGATCAAGCCTTTTATTTCGGATCCGAAAAATGGATCTGTCCAAACATTACCCATATATATTATTTTTCTTCTATATCATAAGATAGTCCAAGAAGTTGATATAATTTACTACTGGTCTTGGTGTACCTCATAATCGTCAGTTAATAATTCTTCAAAATCAAAAGTCTGCCGAGTTAGCTCTGTGGTAGCGCCGCCCGGGCTTCGATCCCCGGTGGGGTCAGAAATTTTCCTGTAAAATTTCTATCTTGGGACTAGAAGAGGTGGCGGTGCACAACTTTAGATGAGTGATTAAGTATTATAATTAATTATATCCTAATTAATTAACGAATATAAACAAGAAACTTGCAATTTTAATCTAGAGTAAAAAACATAAATCAACAACACTTCTAGCAATACCTAAAAACCATGAAATAAGAAAAAAATGTCCAATTTAATTTTGAATTGTGATAAAGTCCGGCACTCCCTGACGTCATTAGGTAACGAATTCCAGAGGCGAGGCATTTCTACTGTAGGAGGATAAGTAGAAAGACGTTCTGTGATAAGGGATAGAAAGAAGTGCTTGATATACATCATTCACAGCGTGGCCCGCCGAAGTGGTGTGCAACTTTAAAATGGGTCACAGTCTTACCATCTATCCGCAATATGCGGAACCCGAATCACACAAATGAAGTTGGTGGGCATTGAACACTCACACACATACACACATTTCTTCAAATACGCCATTCTCTGCGTCCATAGTGTTTATGAATTATTACTATTTTCGAGTCTCAGTTGTTTAACAAGAATCAACAATTCTGTCGGTAGACTTTAATCTCTCGTCAACTTTTATAATACGCAAAAACATGGAATGCTAAAAGTTAACTATGTATTATGTCAGGTTTAATATAATACCGGTCCTTAGAACGTGGAGGACAGACTCCAGTCTTGTTTTACTTCATAGTTTGCTTCTATTATTTGTGTTTTTTCTTCTATTACTTCGGCTGTCGAGATTAAGCAATGCCATGAGCTGCGTGGTATCAGTTTCTCGTCTTAGTGTGGCAGGCTGTAGTGAGACGAGTTTCCTCAGCGGATTTCAGAATCAAAGTTTAAATTTATGCGGGTAGGTCATGGGTGTAACTTAATCCCTTTCCAGATGACACAGAGAAGTTCCTCCTCAAGAGAGTTGCGGTAAGTTTAACATGGCGATATTCATTAAATATTCAGCAGCTTTTTACGTACTTGTTGTGATTGATGTTAATAAAGTGACTGTAGTTTTCGTGCACATAACCTCCTCATGTTGAACTCTGTCTTCACGCCCCCATACGTCGAAATCTTCACGGATTACCTGTACCCTCCTACAGACTTTGAAATAGCTGAGGAGAGAGACCGGGATTTGATTCTCTGAACACCATGGATAATTTTTAAATAGGTTTGTTTACCATTTATTTCGTATTCCATCATTGTCCCAGTATCATTAATATACCTGTAGGAACAATACAGAGGTCATTGAGAAACTACAATAGTTTGCATTAACCCTTTCCAGCCCAAATTAAATTGAAAATTAAAAAAAAAAACATATTTTGACATGAAGGAGAAACGCTGCCCGATAGTGATTTGTTTCGGAATTTCAGGGGTGCCAGCTATCTTAAAAATAACTAAGAATATGTCTATGATAACATATGGAGTCATTTGGCATTTTACATGCATTCTCAGAGCAGGTAAAGTGTATGATGCCATATGGAATCATTGGGCTGGAAAGGGTTAATCGGCGGAATGCTGTAATGTACCTTTTCTTGTCACGATGTTAGTGTGATAAAAAAACCCACACCACATTTTCCTCCTGAAGATTCTATTTCGGACTTTGTCACAAGAAGGTTTCGTCTTCAACTAGCTTTTACACGTGACATTGGATTACGAAGGGAAACACGGTATCCGCTGGAGCATCGAGGGTGAACTGTTTGTAAAAGATGTTATATATATAGTAGGTACTCGGTTCTTCAGTGATTGAAATTTAAGTTCAGAATAAGTGAAAGTTCTTAGCAGAAGAGGAGACAATACTAAGGGATATGTTACTGGAGCTAAATGACAGCTATGAGCAGTATGGGATGAAGATAAATGCAAGGAAGACAAAAGACCATTGTTGTCGAAAGAAAAATAAAGAAGGTAAACGTGCGAAATATAAATGAAGCAGTAGAACAAGTGGACAGCTTCAGGAATGTACTATAAGCAGTAACATGAGCTGCTGTCAGGAAGTCAAAATTGTTTAGTAGGTTATTTTACGACGCTTTATCAACATCTTAGGTTATTTAGCGTCTGAATGAGATGAAGGTGATAATGCCGGTGAAATGAGTCCGGGGTCCAACACCGAAAGTTACCCAACATTTGCTCATATTGGGTTGAGGGAAAACCACGGAAAAAAACCTCAACCAGGTAACTTGCCCCGACCGGGAATCGAACCCGGGCCACCTGGTTTCGCGGCTAGACGCGCTAGCCGTTACTCCACAGGTGTAGAAGAAGTCAAAAGGAGGATAGAAATGACAAAGGAAGCATTTAATAGGAAAAAGGAGCATCTTCTGTGGACCTCTGGAAAAAGAACTAAGAAAGAGACTAGTGATTTTTTTTTTTGTATGGTGTGTGGCATTGTATGAGACAGAAACATGGCTATTACGACGAAGTGAAGAGAAACGACTAGAAGCATTTGAAATGTGGATATGGGGAACAATGGAATGTGTGAAGTGGACAGATAGAATAAATAATAAATGCAGCTCTGTTGGAAACAGTGGGTGAAGAAAGAATGATGCTGAAAGTGATGAGGAAGAGAAAGAGATAAGGAATTGGTTGGTTCACTGGCTGAGAAGAAACTGCCTACTGAAGGATGCACTGGTGAATGGGAGAAAAGTTCCGGGCAAAATAAGATATCAGATGATAGACGACATTAAGATATATGGATCATATGCGGAGACTAGTAGGAAGACAGAAAATAGGAAAAACTGGAGAATGCTGGGTTTGCAGTGAAATACCTACCCTTGGGCAGAAAGCTATGAATGAATGAGGAAGTGAAGATTAGAAACTTGACAGTTTATTCGATTACGAAGTTCATAAAATAACAGTTTCTCTGGCTCAGGCGCTAGCGTGCTTGTCTTTCATCCTATCGGCTCGGATTCGATCCCCGGCCAGATCATAATGGAATTGATGGTGTACGAAGGTGTTTCAGAGGTTTGTCTCGGGGTAGGCCTACTAATTTCATAAACATCCTTTATATTCCTCTCATTTCATTTATCGTCTGCTTGGGGATATAACACGGTTTTCTATGTTGATATGAGAAGATCTTTAAGTTCCGATCCCTGGAGCTTATTAGTAGGGATCGCATTTTTATGTAATTACGTATTTTAATCCTTTTAGCCTAAACGTATATAAATAACAAATCTTTGCGAATCTTGTAATTACCATTAATATATTAAAATTTGATACTTATATTTTTACATATTTACCCCAAATTACATATTATGGCTTGGTATTACATAAATCTACATATTTAGGGGTTTTATTCATTTTTACTTCTCTGAAAGGGGGAAAAAAACTTCTGCAGGGGAAGTTTACAATTTGAAATACACAGATTTAAAAGGACTTTTTACCTACACGAGAAAGGATATATTTCGGGACGAAACATAACATTCTTAGTACCAGGAAGTAATAGAGGCATTCACCCCATACCACCCACTGTAAACATGAGTGAACAAAAGTCAACCTTTCTCATACAACTACCTTGTATTGTAAAAATTACTCAGAAAGTAGCGTTGCCTTCATGCGGTGAAGTGGGACGAGGACGACATGATTTGTCTCGAACTATAATTGTTCTGCACACGTCTTAACAAGCAGTTCTCATACAATTTGCAACATTATCCACACTTTTCCTAATCCTTCCAGGGAAAGCCCGTGTCAAGTCTGGCATGAGCCGCAATAAAATAGCCGACTTTTGAAAAGAAACTGAAGTAAAGGAACAAATTGGAAAGATGTTGAAAGATTGAAATAAATAGCTTTTCATGTTATCGCTTGACCTCTTTACTTTGAATTTATTATACCTACACGGAAATGGGATTTTCCGAGCAATTAGAAAATATAGTTCTAGGCTGGAATAATCCTACCCTTCTGAATGAGACAGGAATGTCACTTTTCAAACAAGTTTGTAAATGCCTATAGTTTGAGATTTTAGGTACTTTGTTCCTTACAGGGAGCAGCTAAAATGCATGTGTCCCACATCTCCACTTATTTTCTCCTAATCCAGTAAAGCGAACCAGTGCTTGCAGTACTGTTGTCATTCATTTCACTCAGTTCTCTAGTTTTAATAATTGCAGTATAAAGTGCAAGTGAGTTTATCTACTGTTTTTAACTAACATGGCCCCTGTTTATTCACCCTAACAACAAAAATAAAATCATGGATTGCGATGGACGAAGCTTTCACTACAGATGGAAAAATAGTAATGTCAAGTGTGCGATAAAAAAGTGGGGTGCTCTATGAAATCACACTGGAGAGTCTTACCTATCCTATACTGCCATATATTGATATTAAATATTTTCATGATTTTACATATTTTGGTACGTATTCAGCTTATTTTTCTTACATAAATATGTACATATTTCACACCTTGATATTACATAAAAATCCGGTCCCTACTTGTCAGACTTACTTGCCTGGGGATAGGACCTGGCTCACAGGATGGCTCACCTGTCAGCGTCGATTAACTAATACCACCTATGCTATTTGACAGACTTGGACAATCATCGCACATAGCCTACGTTTCGGGTGCAGCCAAGTCAAGCTCAAGTAATAAGAGAGTTCATAACAAATAATTCCCGTGTCTGTACCACAGTGGCCGGCGTCCGTCTTGTATGACTTTTGACGTTATTTCTTGCGCCGGCGCCGCTGGCATGCTTCGAGTGACATGCCGCCCGTCTGAACTTCTCGCAGTTGATTATTCCAACATTGTTTACTGAAGCATTAATTAGAGGCTCTTCATTACGTGATAACATTCCTCCACGGCTGTCCCTCCATCACGCGTGTCCCAGAACAAGTGAAATTGCTGCCCTCCCCTTATTCATCACAACGCTGTAGCTTAGCTGATAGAGCAGATCGAGTATCCAGCATCACAATTTTTATCATCTTGTGGACATTGTTTTGTATTACAAAACTTGAAGTTCTTAATATCAATATTTTAAGTTTCATCTTCCGGACTTGTTTCCCTTTAGCATGCTATGGGATAAGAGATTTACTGTCACCGACGTAGCTGAGGCGGTAACTCGTTTGTCTGTTGGTCCGGAGTTGCGTTCGGGTGTGGGTTCGATTCCCGCTTGAGCTGTTTACACTGCTCCGTCGCGTCGATATAGGAGAAAGCCATGTCTTCCTAGACATAACACGCGGACCAAGTCCCCTGCAAACGGTAAGCGTCACGGCTAGGTACAGCATGAAAATCCAGGAATATTATGGACAGTGGAAAAAATCGATCATGCGAGAATGGGTACTTAAGTTGTTAATTCATTATAAAAAGAGGAATCTGATACAACGTCAATACAAATTAAATTAATTTCCTACAATATAACTATCTGTAAAATACAATATACAATACAATATATATCGAAATGATGGCCGTCCAAATCTTGGATTTCAAATATCGGCATCCTAATCAATTCAAATGAACAAAAAAGAAATGTAAATTAATGTTTAAAAAATACATAATGAAATTAAAAAAAAAAATAATAATATTCTGCGACAAGATGTGGTAGCTATCAAAACGATAAAAATTTATTGAAAATAAATAATAAACAGTGATATATTATAAAATGAATAGAGATGGTGATTGATGATGTTCAGTGAAGATTTTAAAATGGTTTATGCAATTGTCTGAAGAGTCTTATCAGGAACCTTTAATTTTCTGAGGATTTCCAATGTAAATTTAGGAATTGTTCCTCGCGCACCAAACATAAGTCTAATCACATTCCAACCTTGAATATTATATTTATGACTGAGATCATTACAGCATGGAAGGTAAATAGCGCGTTTCTCTTCATGTACCTGCTTTGGTTGATCTTCATTAATTTCGAACCTTACAGTGGGGTCAAGAATAAGACCAGTTTTTTTTTTTATCTCGGTCAATTATTATGATGTCAGCACGCCGTGTAGATCCTTCCATTGAACTTCCTCATATACTTCGTATTCACCATGTTCCCTTAATCTGTTAGCAATTATTGAGCGGACTGTGTTATGTCTGTCAATTCGCAGTAATTCGCCCTGAGGGCAGAAACCTAGCACGTGAATGAATGAATAAATGAATGAATAAATAAATAAATGATTAAATAAAGAAATAAACGATTAAATAAAATGAAAATAAATGAAAGAAGTAAAGAAATAATAAAAAATAAAGAAACGAATAAAAGAATTAAAGAGTAAATAAACAAAATAAATAAATAGATAAATAAAAAATAAACAAATATTATTGCCTGAAACTCTGCAGCAATATCCTTAATATTTGCGCCGTTTTCAAGACGTTGAATAATATTTTTACTTCATGAGAAGCACTCGGACGTGAACACGTTTGTGACATGATGCCTTACCGGTATGCGGAGGGCTTGGATTCTCGCCACAACAGACCACTTCGTACTATTTTTTGTTTTCTCTAGACCCAAACGCATTCTACAGTGTAGACTACCTGGTCGAGTTTTTCCTGACGTTTTCCCAACAGTAAGGCGAATGTCGGGTAATCTATGGCGAATCCTCGGCCTCATCTCACCAAATACCATCTCGCTCTCTCTAAATCCCATCAACGCTAACTAACCAAGTAATTGATACAGCGTCGTTAAATGACCAAGTAGAAGAAAGAGATTTACTATGCGTTCAATTAATTAACATTGCACCGGATACTCTACAGCTTTTCTATCGAGGATTCTGTTGTGGTTAGGAAGGTCACTTTTTTCCGGTAGCCTTGCATTTCATCTTGAAAACATGTGGCGATCTTATTGTGAATCCGGTCACATCACTACTATGCCATGTAATGCCGATGCTTCTATCTTCTTGTTGTGCTCCTAGCTGGTGTTTCACGAACACATTTACGGGGATACCGCCGTTGATCGTAATGATTGAATGGACGAAGCGAAAAAACATTGTTCAGTCTGTTTCAAGTAGCTTCCTATTAAAGTTTGAAAATTTTTAAAAGAATCTAAGATATATTTTGTCAATTAACTGTTTACGTGTAATTTATTTACCATTATTTCAGTCTATATTTATGTGTGGTATTATAGGTTGGGGTGGAACTTACAAATCCAACCTTTATCCGTTAATTTTACTACAGAAAAAAGTATTAAAAATTTGTTTATGCTCGACCATGCCGAAATGTAGTAATTATACACCTGGTATCAGTCCTTTAATGCATGTCATTACAGTACACTTATTCATTAAAGTTCAGGTTTTCGATTATTCTCGGATATGCAATCGAAAGACGAGGGAAACGTTACGGAGGCTGGAAATCCAATACTGTCGCAGAAGGTTATGTTCTGTTACTATAATAATTAGCGTTAATTGTAAATAATATTCAAATAAATTCAACTTGTGATCTCGTTTTTTCAATTCTAAACCAATTTCCAGGTTATAAATTCTCTGCATTACATCAAGGTCAATGACATTATTGTTCCTCGGAAGAAATCAATACTTTCGCGTCTGCGCACATCACACAATTCAAGAGCTATGAACAAGGTCACTTCCGATCTTCTGTCAGATACAAATAACATGTATACTTCTGAATAATTTAAAGTTAGAAGTATGGTAGAGCATAAAAAGTCGTATGAAACTTGCCTATAATGGTAATTAAGACGCTCGTATGAAAATTATGAAACTCGCTTGCGCTCGTTTCATAAACAAACATACTTGCTTCTTAATTACTATCATTATAGGCTCGTTGCATAATGTACTATTAAAGAAGCAGAAAGATTACTCAACTGAATTCTTGTTTAAACATTTCAAAGTTTTCAACATTAAACAAAATGTATTATTTTATTTTATTAAAATCTTTTCATAGAAATTTTAATAACTTTGAGAGGTATATACATAAATATAGAACTAAAAATATGAATTCTCTGCGTTTGTCTGAACCAAAATGTAAGACCAATGCAGCTTTTTATCATAGCATGAGTCAAGGTCCCAGATTATTAAACAAATTTTATTCCAATAATATTTCAACCACGAATACTCTCCAAATTAATAAAGAAATACAAAAATTTGTATTGGATTTATAGTTTGGGTTTAAACATGTTAAACACTATTTAATCTGTATTCACTCTGAATTTTAATTTTATTTTTGTCTGTATTGGAATCCCTCCTGAGCACGAGTCTTACTCATTCAGGAGTGGGCTAGTTTACTTTTTATTGTACAGGGTCATCACTTTATTTTTACCAACATTTTTAACATTAACCTGGCTATACTCGGAAACACTGTTACCCCCCCTTCCATTACAGGAGTGTGATGTTACTAGTGCAATATGTAAACAAATCATTTTACTAGGTACAGGAGGAGAGAAAAGTAGTGTATCCATTTATGTTGTAGGGAAATACGATATTACGATTTTCAGTTTGATCACCACTTTTACGGAATTTATCAAAATACAGCAGAGTAGTAACATTTTTTTTTTTTTTTTTAAACTCAACTTTTCAGGCGGCTATGTTCGTTATGTAATGTCTACTTTATTTAGCATATTAATTATTGGTGTTAACATACAATATACAGAGTGCATTTAAATTGAGGGGGTCATAAGTAAAGGGCTGTAAGTGCACTTAAGTTACTTTCGAGAAAATGGGGTTTAAATACTTAAGCTTTCGTAAAATCGGTGAAATTTTTATTTAAATTTTAATATGTGATGCGATTAAAATATCCCTTTGCCACTAAAATTTTAGATATTTTAGCTTACACTGGATGCACTTAACTCATGTTGTTACAAATGTCACTAGCATTCCTTTGCTTCTAGCCACCTCAATTCAAAATAAGCTAATCTGAATTTTTAAACTAGTTGCTGAAAATGGTTGCCGTTCATTACAATGCAGGCTTCAATTCTTTACGCATATTATTAAAAACATTTTGAAGCATATTATCTGAAATTGAATTTATCGTTTCTTGACTATAATGTTTTAGTACGATATTATTAATATACCTAGGTTCTTTCTTCTATAGAAAACGCAACCATATTTCTGAAACACACTATACACTGCAGTATTTACTTCACTGCTTGAAGACTTCCAATGCAACAGCAGCCGTAAGTTTGTGTGTCTGACAGGAGCAAGGACATTAGTGAAGGGGTGGGAGTGAAGTACATTCAGAAATGCAGGTACAATAAAAATGCAAATAAAAATAAAATGATGTCTCTGTATTTATTAACTTGTATTCATTTCAAACTTACTAGCAATAAAAAATAAAATAAATAAGTAAATCCAGTTACGTTTCCATTAAATAAATTACATTCTTTCGTTTGCGTATAATTGCATTCCAGCTGCAAGATCTGTCATTTGCAAATACTGTAGCGGAGTTTCTTGGTCAGTTTATTGCTCCGCGGGCTTGGCAATAACGTCACGATATTATTCAAGGACTTTTCTTGGCTGAGTGCCGCGCATTCCACCGGATATTCTTTGTTTTTCACTCTTTAAATTTCAGTCTCTGTATGGATTCCTAATAGAGAAAGTTATTATGGCAGTAGAAGTGTCAAGAGCTTGTATAAAATTGGGATGCAAATATTCCTCAACCACGAAACTGTGATATATGGATGAATGTTTTTACGAATTTAGTTGTGGACCCTTGAGTGTTGTATTTGCGGCAAAATCATTAAATTTAATAATAATAATAATAATAATAATAATAATAATAATAATAATAATAATAATAATAATAATTAATAGAAATGACACAGGAAACTATAGAGGAATGATGCAGGATATAAAATCTATGGAAAAATTCTTATTACAAGCTATTGCTGATGTAGTAATATCAGAGAACAATATTCTTTAGAAAAGGACGCTCATCTAATTATTGAAAAACGTCGAGAGTTTGGTTTGGAAACCCACTTAGCATTCATTGACTATGAAAAAGCTAATAAAGTGAAAAGACCCCTTTTAAAAATACTGATTCCCTACAATTAGTGCCAAGAGTTTATATGTAAATACCAAAATAGTTATTAGCTAGGTTTTAAAGTGTCAAATTTTAACAAATTTAGGTGTTCGACAAGGGTGCAGTTTATCACCCACTCTGTTTAATTTATATATTGACGATCTAGTTTTGAAGTGGAAAGATGAAATACAGACTCGATTAAAATAGAATCTAACACACCTTTAAATACTTTACTACACGCTGATGATCAAATAATTATCCAGGAAACAGAAGATAAAACTGATACAAAGAGCAGTGTATAGATTAAGCCAAAACGCAATATTTTACAATTATATCTGCAAACAAAACAAAGATAATGGCTTTTAAAGAAAAATAAGAAGATAATAGTAAATGGAAAATTTTGAACAAGTATCCCACTTCAAATCTAGGATGTGATATTAGTAAAATATTGAGAAGAAAAATAAAGTCAAAGATTTCAGAATATGTGGAACAATTGGAAGAACTAAGAAAAGGAGAAAAGAAACTCAAATGAAATTTTATAAAGTTATGGCTGTAAGAAATAAATCATGGACAATAATAAAAATCAGCAGAGATGAAATTTATGAGATACGTAAGAAGATGCACTAAAGCCGAAAAATAAAAATGAAACAATAAGATCAGATAATATTTTCTCAGTACACGACATGGTAAAGAAAATAAAACAAAATGGAAAGATCATGTTGACAGAATGGCAAGAATAGGCTACCAAAGAAGATAATGAATAATCGGGAAAAGGGATCTGATTGGTATTGATATCACCTAAACCTTGAAGGGAGAATAATAATAATAATAATAATAATAATAATAATAATAATGGTTTAACCTGGCAGAGATAAGACCATACGGCCTTCTCTAACACTCAACCAGGAGTAAAACTGCGTTACAAAAACACTACAAATTTACAAAGTACACTACAATTTTACACACAAAACTGAATAAGATAATAATAATAAAATGTAAACAACAAGTAATTAGAAATCAGACATAATATATAACATACAGAAAGAAAGGAAAAAGCATAATAAAATGTGAACAGCAGGTCAAAATAAATGAGGCCTACAAAGATAAAGTATAAAAAAGACAATTATTGATAATATAATAATAATAATAATAATAATAATAATAATAATAGTAATAATAATAATAATGATTTATTTAACCTGGCAGAGTTAAGGCCATACAGCCTTCTCTAACACTCAACAGAAAAACTAAAAAACACTACAAATTTAACACTACAATTTTACACACAAAACTGAATAAGATAATGATAATAAAATGTAAACAACAAGTAAGTAGAAATCAGACAAATATATAACATACAGAAAGAAAGAAAAAGCATAATAAAATGTGAACAGCAGGTCAAAATAAATGAGACATACAAAGTATAAAGTATAAAAAAAGACAATTATTGATAATAATAATAATAATAATAATAATAATAATAGTAATAATAATAATAATAAATTTAACCTGGCAGAGTTAAGGCCATAAGCCTTCTCTAACACTCAACCGGGAGTAAAACTGAAAAACACTACAAATTTACAAAGTAACTACAATTTTACACACAAAACTGAATAAGATAATGATAATAAAATGTAAACAACAAGTAAGTAGAAATCAGACATAATATATAACATACAGAAAGAAAGAAAAAAGCATAATAAAATGTGAACAGCAGGTCAAAATAAATGAGACATACAAAGTATAAAGTATAAAAAAGACAATTATTGATAATAATAATAATAATAATAATAATAATAATAATAGTAATAATAATAATAATGATTTATTTAACCTGGCAGAGTTAAGGCCATACAGCCTTCTCTAACACTCAACAAAAACTGCGTTTCAAAAACACTACAAATTTACAAAGTACACTACAATTTTACACACAAAACTGAATAAGATAATGATAATAAAATGTAAACAACAAGTAAGTAGAAATCAGACATAATATATAACATACAGAAAGAAAGAAAAAGCATAATAAAATGTGAACAGCAGGTCAAAATAAATGAGACATACAAAGTATAAAGTATACAAAAAGACAATTAGCCTATTGATGATGATGATAATAATAATATAATAATAATAATAATAATAATATAAAAATAATAGAATAATAATGATAATGATAATAATAATAATAATAATAATAATAATAATAATAATAATAATAATAAAATAGTGCAGTACAAAGCATACAATGAATACAATATTTTTAAGTACACACAGTAAGGAAAATTATGATTATATATAGCTCAAGTTATCACATTATAGATATACCATTATCGGAAAATATGAAAACGAAAATATAAAATAAGTTAAATATCACTAGAACATAAAAAAAAATGTGAATACGTGGAAACATGCAATACAACACTTTTCAGAATAGTAAGTTAGTTTGGCTTTAATTAAAGAATTTACATTCTTTTTATTAAGAAAATATGAGAAATAATGCGTCGGAAAAAGCCCAATAACTCCGCCAATGTCAGGATAAGCGGGTGGATCTTGTGGTTCACAGCTGCACTCGTTTGAGTGTTTGAATATTACTAGCACTAATTAGGTATCTGGTTTGATTTTTTTCGGAGGTATTTAAAACTGTAAGGCTAATGTGTGGTAATCCTGTGGCTAATCCGCGTCATATCGCCAAATGCCATCTCGCTATTACAAATTACATTCTGAATTTCAGGTTCAAATTGATTTTGATTTGTAATTCTGTGTCAGGTATCAGGACTAGAAACATTTCTTCCCATCAAAACCACTTCATCAACATTTATGCTAACACGTTAAATTTGCCGTGTCCTAGATAAAAATCCTGTGTTATTATAATGAGGTTTATTAACTAAAATGAAGAATGTGTAGTCATGGAAACATATGAAAATAAACGATGTTAAAACAAAAGATAGTGAAATATAGAGGAAATGTGCTTGACAAAAGAAGGCGCTCCACCCTCTAGTCTAGTCTTATGCTCTTTATGACATGAACGTAGCAAAGCATTTCCATTCCATTATCGTGAGTTCATAGCTTTATACTGCATATCCTCATACAATATGTAATTAAATACAAGTGAAAGATGTAGAGCCTTCTTTTGTGTATAATGTTCGTTATTATTATTATTATTATTATTATTATTATTATTATTATTATTGTTATTATTATCGTACTATTGTTGTAGTTTATCTCCTCTATTATTTATAATATACATGAATCACATTATTAAGGAATGGAGATTGAAACCACATGGAAGTATACCGGTAAGTCGTTTGTCCCAAATAGATACTTTATTATTTGCTGATGATATTGTGTTTATGGCAACTTCAGAAGATAATTTACAACGTTTGGTTTACAACTTTAATCAAATGGCAGAAAGTTTCAATATGGAAATTTCAACTGACAAATCTAAAGTGATGGCTTTTTTTAGGAAAGGAACCAGTCCGTAGCAAAATTTGCATCAATAATAAGACCATCGAACAAGTAAAAAATTTTAGTTATCTCGGTCACCAAATTTCACATGAAGAAGAAAAGGATTTGAATGAGAAAAATATTAAATTCAACAGAGCAATGGGGATAATTAATCAGATATTCAAACCAACCTTAGTACAAAAACACAACACACGTGCACCAGAATTTATAAAACATTAGCCAGACCTATACTCTGTTTTGGTAGTGAAGCTTGGACGATTCACAAAGATTAACGGCGGCAGAAATGAGATTTATGCGTCGTACAGCGGGATACACGAGAATGGATCATATTAGAAATTTTGACATTAAGAAAGAACTGCAGATTGAACCGATTACGGGATACCTACAGAAATACAGACAAAACTGGAGATTACATGCCATCAGAATGCCTCGTTCTAGAATTCCAAACCAGATTTTAAATTACCGTTCTGTGGGCAAGAGATCCTTGGGCAGACCGTTCAAGCGTAGGCAAGAGACCGTAAGGGGCACTAGGCCCAATACATGCAAGGATGATGATGATGATTATTATTATTATTATCGTAGAAATAATCGAAAATGTATTCGTGTTTCAATGTTTGAAGGCGAGGTTGAAACAATTAATTCACTGTCTGCAATTTCAAGTATGGAAATTCATAAATTGCACTTTTAATTTGTTTAATGTATTTGTCGTAATACTTGAAATAATTTTACAACTACTTGTAATTACTGTTGAAAATATTACAATTGTAATTAAAATGCCGCACTCATATGTGGACGGAAGGCATGAGACTTTAGGAATAGCGCTCAGTGTTATTAGAGCTATTGAACGGGGCTTAACTTAGCATTGGACATTGATAATACATGGAAAGGGGTGTGTACCCGGGCTGGTAGTACAACGATGCGTCTATAACTCGGGTGTAATCCCTCTTCCACCCCTGCACACCCCACCCTCCTCACCATAGTACTAGTAGTAATTTTCCGCAACGTCCGTCCTCGATAATGTAACCAATACAATACATACATACCCACCCACCCACTCTCCGTCCCCGACCACCATAATTAACACACAACAGCGGTCTTCACTGTCTGGAATCAATGGGGATGTTAATGGGGAGGAGCCGGCTCTCTGGCTTTTCCAGCGAATGAACGAGAAAATAAAATCGACTTTCGAAATTGTTGATGGCGACAACGAATTTGGATGTCGACGGGTTGGTAATTCGTGATTGGAGATATTTTCGGTTGGCTTATTTGAAATTAAAAGGTGCCAACTGTGTGTGTGTGTGTGTGTGTGTGTGTGTGTGTGTGTATTTCCCCCCACCTCGGGTTCCCTTCATGCTAACGCAACTTGTTTATGTATTGTTGGGTTTAACTCTTTCCTTCAGTCTCATTGCAAGATTTCCTGTTAAACTACCGGTTACAGTTTGTCATACTCAATATCTGTGGAGTCCACAATAGATTACCCATTAAACTACCGGTTACAGCTTGTCATACTCAATATCTGTGGAGTCCACAATAGATTACCTATTAAACTACCGGTTACAGTTTGTCATACTCAATATCTGTGGAGCCCACAATATATTACCTATTAAACTACCGGTTACAGTTTGTCATACTCAATATCTGTGGAGCCCACAATAGATTTCCTATTAAACTACTGGTTACAGTTTGTCATACTCAATATCTGTGGAGCCCACAATAGATTTCCTATTAAACTACCGGTTACAGTTTGTCATACTCAATAACTGTAGAGCCCACAATAGATTTCCTATTAAACTACCGGTTACAGTTTGTCATACTCAATAAATGTAGAGCCCACAATAGATTTCCTATTAAACTACCGGTTACAGTTTGTCATACTCAATATCTGTAGACCCCACAACAGATTTTCCATGAAACTACCGGTCACAGTTTGTCATACTCAATATCTGTAGAGCCCACAACAGATTTGCTACTAAACTACCGGTTACAGTTTGTCATACTCAATATCTGTAGAGCCAGATTTTCCAAAACAGATTTGCTAGCCCACAACAAACTACCGGTTACAGATTGTCATACCGGTTACAGTTTGTCATACTGAATATCTGTAGAGCCCACAACAGATTATGATTATGGCGGCGATGATTTTAGGTCTACTGGTATTGTATCAAATCTTCCTGTCTCTGCATGCCGTTAATTTTTGTACACCACAGTTCCCACAGGGTTTGTAGATGAAACAACCTGAATTGTGACAGAGTACTGTACTTGATTAGCGAACTGTTTATCGAGGAGGTAAATGAAGGACAGGTTAATTATTTCAAATTTAATTTAATAATTCAAGTGGAAATGTAGTTTAATTCCTGGCATGCCTTCGGTGAATTCTGTTAATTGAATAACAACAACGAATGGTATGCGAAATATTCCTCCCTGCGAAATTAACGTACAACTTCTTCATAAAATAATAATGGGAGTTATATTTGTAGCAACGAAACAGTGGAACTCGGTCGTGACGTAAATGAAAATGCAGCGAATTGCGGTGCAGATGACGATCGGATCGGAGGTACGGGCACAAGACTAGGATTTGTAGAGCATGCGGAGTTGAAGAAATTGTGAAAGTGAGACAAATGAGTTCTGCAGAAATTTGAACGTTATGAAAAGTTGTAATGCAGACTGGAACAGAGAGAATTGTAAATGGTGAAATCACAATGAAAAGTGGTCTAGGATGGAGTCGACGCATTACCAAAGAGGGAAAGAATAGATCAGTGAAAATTTTTGAAGAAAATAATAAGTATATAAGAATGGCTCGAAAGATAGAGAATTCAATTCATCCAGAACAACTATTTTGTTTGTTTTTGTTTTGTTTATTTTCTTTTGTTTGAAATCTGTATTACAACAGTAGCTACATGTAATATGTCATACACAAAATAAAATTACTAATAGAAAAAGAATTTGCAAGAAGTGAGGAATGGGTGAAAAACGGAGAAAGGGAGAGACAGAGAGTAAGATATGAATCACCACTAATGTAATACTTAAGAGGAGAGGATGGCTCAATTTGATTTTTTTTACTAATCCATTGATGCACTTAATTCGTTTTTTTAATGTATAAATATCATTTCTGCAACAACTCAATATTCGAGATAAATTTTTGAAAAAAAAAAATAGACCGCAAATTTTGAAATCTATACTAATAATAAATCTGTAGCCGAAATTTTTCTGGTAATTTTCGATTTTAAAAAAATAATTGGTCCTAACATATATAATTAACCACCCTGAAACTGAAAATCGCTTTTTTGAAATTTTTGTTTGTATATCTGTCTGTCTGTATGTTTGTTACCTTTTCACGCGATAATGGCTGAACGGATTTCGATGAAAATTGGAATATAAATTAAGTTCGTTGTAACTTAGTTTTTAGGCTATATGGCATTCAAAATACATTATTTAAAAGGGGAGTTATAAGGTGGCCTGAATTAAATCAATCGAAATATCTCTTATTATTGATTATTATGAAAAATGTTACATAACAAAAATTTCTTTAAAAATCATTTCCGATAAGTTTTAGTCTTTGAAAAAGTTTGATAGGACTGATATTTAATGAGATAAATGAGTTTTAAAATTAAAATACCTGCCATCTAAGGCCGTGTAATGAAATAAACAAATGTCTTTGTCTATAAGGGGCCTTGGTCAACAACAATCGAAAGCTATGAATCATAGCCTACAGAAAATGTTTCTGTGTTCGTATGAAGCAATATCGGAAGCTAAATTAACCGATTTGTATAATTAATTATTATTTCACCATTGGAAAGTGTAGTTTCTCTGGATGGACATAATGCTATAATGTTATTACAGTAACTTCTGAGTGAACTGAGAACAGGTAAGATTAAAATAGCTTCTTATGCACAGAAAACTTGATAGGCTATTCTGTGTATTCGTTTCCTGTATTTCTTAGAATAATGTTAATCTCAGAGAATTAACGACCAACGAGAGTGTATTGATTTAGTATGCAGTAATAATACGTTAGCTTAGCATTTCATTATTTTATAATCCAAATTTTAACTATATATGCTTAATTGAATCCAGCTAAAATACATAAAATACATATGCATTAAATGCAATGCAAAAAATTTGGGTAATGAGCCAAGCAGATTATGTTGCGCTGTTGTAAAAGCTGTTCCTCCTGAGATTCAAGAGCCCCCATAACAAATTGAAAACTTACTTATCGGGGTACATCCGTTATCAACACACTTTTTATATAATATGATATAATATAATATAATATAATATAATATCATATAATATAATATCATATAATATAATATAATATAATATAATATAATATAATATAATATAATATAATACAGGGTGCGTCAGAAAGAACGGATGGATTTCACATGGCAAGAAAATTGTAAAGATTCATCAAATCAAAAATTTATTGTTATCAACATATTCACCAATACATGCAGTTTATTTATAAAACAACATTATCCATATGATGTCCTTGGCTTTCAATAATCGAGGCGTTTTCTGATGTTCGCCATCACTTTCACAGTCAAGCATAAATTGCATTTCTTCACGAATCGCTGTCTTCAGTTCGTCCAGTGTAATCGATGTTTACAAACTTACGCCTTCAAATGGTCCCAAAGAAAGAAGTAGATCTTATACAGTCTCAGTAATAGAATTTCGTCCAGATGATTTCTTCTTTAATGTTGAACCTGTGATACGAAATGAAGCCACCCACCGCAAAAATTGTATTCCGATTGGAATCCTAGCGTGACATCCGATGTCGAAATGAGTCCTGAGTGGCGATCACAGACTCTTCATTTTTCAAAAATGTCTCTACGATGAAAGCACGTTGTACACCAGACCAACACCATGTTCTCAACTGAAACTGCATTCTATGGCTGACCCAACAGTCATGGTCCCCCTCACTATATCTCTCTCCTCGTTGCGTATCGATAGTTTGAAATCCATCCGTTCTTTCTGACGCACCTTTTATAATATAATATAATATAATATAATATAATATAATATAATATAATATAATATAATATAATATAATATAATATAATATAATATAATATAATATAATATAATATAATATAATATAATATAATATAATATGTAATGTAATGTAATGTAGTATAATATAATGTAATATAATATAAGTTATTTAAGTTATTTGAAGGGTTCAGAACCATAGTGGGCCAAGCGCCATTTACTGAATACGTAGAAAACAAGAGTTAACATTAAGTTATTACCATAATTCAATGGAAACATATAACATGTAAAATAAAGTACACACATTAAATGTAAATGATATCAATGTTCATTGAACTATGGATACATGTAATAAAAATTAAGAAACATGTTAAAGGAATTGTCATTGCACCAAATGAGTGCTCTGTGGACCAAAATGATTCCATTTTAATTAGGCCTATTTAAATATAATTTAAATTAAGTAACATATTAAACGATTTATCCTTCTCTCAAACACGAATGTTCCCTGGATCAAATGTCCTATTTTCATTATGTAATTACTTTATATTTATTTCTAACGGATGCAGCGGAGCGCACGGGTACGGCTAGTAAGTACCATAAAACTGTAATTAACTAAAATGTATACATTTCAGCCATTTTAAAAGATAAATACAAAATCTCCTTGATATTTTATACTTAAAAGATATTCTTTGAAGTGTATGGAGACATAATTGTGATATTGCCTTTCAAAATTATAACATAAATGATTACATTTTAAGAATATTTTAGAGGTAGTCTACCCTATAGAAATATGAAGGGATATTTTTGAAATGGAACAAAATAACAAATTTCTATTACAGAGGAAAATTACTAATTGATGTACTTTTTAAAAAATGTATAAATATCATTACTGTAACAATTTATATTCGAGATAATTTTTTAAAAAGAATTTGGGACCCAGAGTTTTAAGTAAGTACCAGGAAAAAGTAATTCACTGAAATTGATACATTTCAGCCATTTTTAAAGATAAATGCAAAATCTCCTTGATATTTTATTTTTGAAAGATATTCTTTGAAGTATATGGACACATAATTGTGATATTGCCTTTCAAAATTATAACATAAATGATTACATTTTAAGGATCAATTTTAGAGGTAGTCTACTCTATACAAATATGAAGGGATATTTTTCAACTGGAACGAAATAAAAAAAATTCTATTACAGAGAAAAATTACTAATTGATGTATTGATGTACTTCTTAAAATATATATAAATATCATTACTGTAACAATTTATACTCGAGATAATTTTTTAAAAAGAATTTGGGGCCCAGAGTTTTAAGTAAGTACCAGGAAAAAGTAATTCACTGAAATTGATACAGTTCAGCCATTGGCAATATCTTCTTAAAAGATATTCTTTAAAGTACCTGGAGGTATAATTTTTATAGTATTGGTTTTCAAAACATTGAGAGAGGAACAGAGATTGAGGGTTTTTGAGAATAAGGTTCTTAGGAAAATATTTGGGGCTAAGAGGGATGAAGTTACAGGAGAATGGAGAAAGTTACACAACACAGAGCTGCACGCATTGTATTCTTCACCTGACATAATTAGGAACATTAAATCCAGACGTTTGAGATGGGCAGGGCAGGTAGCACGTATGGGCGAATCAGAAATGCATATAGGGTGTCAGTTGGGAGGCCGGAGGGAAAAAGGCCTTTAGGGAGGCTGAGACGTAGATGGAAAGATAATATTAAAATGGATTTGAGGAGGTGGGATATGATGAGAGAATGGATTAATCTTGCTCAGGATAGGGACTAATTGGCGTGCTTATGTGAGGGCGGCAATGAATCCTCCGGGTTCCTTAAAAGCCAGTAAGTAGTAGCAGTAGTTAGTAGTTAGTAGTAGTGGTGGTGGTGGTGGTGGTGGTGGGGGTGGTGGTGGTGGTGGTGGTAGTAGTAGTAGTAGCTGGTAGTGGTGGTGGTGGTGGTAGTAGTAGTAGTAGTTGGTAGTGGTGGTGGTGGTAGTAGTAGTAGTAGTAGTTGGTAGTGGTGGTGGTGGTAGTAGTAGTAGTAGTAGTTGGTAGTGGTGGTGGTGGTGGTGGTAGTAGTAGTAGTAGTAGTAGCAGTAGTAGTAGTTGTTGGTGGTGGTGGTGGTGGTGGTGGTGGTAGTTGGTGGTGGTGGTGGTGGTGGTGGTGGTGGTGGTTGGTGGTGGGTGGTGGTGGTGGTGGTGGTAGTAGTAGTTGGTGGTGGTGGTGGTGGTAGTAGTAGTTGGTGGTGGTGGTGGTAGTAGTAGTAGTTGGTGGTGGTGGTGGTAGTAGTAGTAGTTGGTAGTGGTGGGGGTGGTGGTAGTAGTAGTAGTAGTAGTAGTAGTAGTTGGTAGTGGTGAGGGTGGTGGTAGTAGTAGTAGTAGTAGTAGTAGTTGGTAGTGGTGGTGGTGGTAGTAGTTGGTGGTGGTGGTAGTAGTAGTAGTTGGTAGTGGTGGTGGTGGTGGTGGTAGTAGTAGTAGTTGGTAGTGGTGGTGGTGGTAGTAGTAGTAGTGGTAGTGGTAGTGGTAGTATCTTTTCGAAAATATATCCTGTCGCTTTGTCACTAAGATAGTTTATGTTATTGTATAGGCTAAGGAAATATAATTTTAAATCAATTTTGAAGTATTTAGAAAGTGTCCTAACTTTAGTATACGTCGATGCTTTACCCTTGTTGGTTGTTTATTGAGAAGTTTTGCCTCGTGTCATTTTTGAACGCGAGATTTTCTTAAATCTGTGAGCGATGTGGCCAAGGCTGGTTCTCCCACCCGCCGCTGGCTGCGTGCGCTTCCCGTCAGCGGCGGCACCAGCCTAATGACTTCCCTGGGCTGTGAATGGTTTTATTAAAGCATTGTTTGAGCGGCGACTGCAGCCATGCGTTAACTTCCTCTTTACTTCACGACTCGGCAGCTTATTCAATTTCACTACGTCCTCCATTAAACCTCACAATAAAGGAACAAAACGATTTCGACATTGCTTACTCCACATGCGCAATTATCGGGTTCAGAAAATCATATCAGAATCGTTAACTCTTGGATAGCTTCTACGTTTACCAGCAATATTCGATTAAAGAATGCTCATTCCGTGTGGAATCCGACGAACTTGCAGTCATAGCGTGGTCTGGCTGCGTGTAGAAAATTATTGTACCGACAGCAGGAAATTACATACAGTAGGCCATTTGAAAATTAGCGGCAACACTACTGGTATTCAGCTCCCTCGCAGTGATTAATATAAGCCGGTAGTATGAGATGGAGTGGTGTCTGATGTGTGTTATTTGTAAGTTATAAGATAATACTTACTTAATGGCTTTTAAGGAACCCGGAGGTTCATTGCCGCCCTCACATAAGCCCGCCATTGGTAACTATCCTGAGAAAGATTAATCCAGTCTGTATCATCATATTCCACTTCCCTCATATCAATTTTAATATTATCTTCCCATCTACGTCTCGGCCTCCCAACTAACACTCTATATGCAGTTCTGGACTCGCCCATACGTGCTACATGCCCTGTTCATCTCAAACGCCTGGATTTAATGTTCCTAATTATGTCAGGTGAAGAATACAATGCGTGCAGCTCTGCGTTGTGTAACTTTCTCCATTCTCCTGTAACCTCATCCCTCTTAGTCCCAAATTTTTTCCTGAGAACCTAATTCTCAAACACCCTTAATCTCTGTTCCTCTCTCAAAGTGAGAGACCAAGTTTCACAGCCATACAGAACAACCGGTAATATAACTGTTTTATAAATTCTAATTTTCAGACTTTTTGACAGCAGACTGGATGATAAAACTTCTCAACCGAATAATAACAGGCATTTCCCATATTTATTGTGTTTAATTTCTTCCCGAGTATCATTTATATTTGTTATTGTTGCTGCAAGATATTTGAACTTTTCCACCTCTTCAAAAGATAAGTTTCCAATTTTTATATTTCCATTTCGTACAATATTCTCGTCACGAGACATAATCATTTTACGTTCTAGTAATATAAAATGTTACAATATTGCGTTGTATACCCAGTAAATACTGTATAAGTTACCACCATTCCATTGTATTTATTGTTCGTGTTTCTAGATTAGAGTAATTGTTTAACTTTAATAAACATACATGAAAGTGGCTCTTTATATACGCGATATTGATGTCTCTGTACCACAAAAATGCAGATTGCTGCATTTTTTGTCAATACAAACGCACTACGCTGACAATTCCTCTGGGCCGTCCAATCTATCGCTGGTTGTAGCCCGCATGCTAGCCTGCCTGTTTACTGATACGCGAATCCTATGAAATCAGTTTTGAAACAACATCCCTGTGTATCTCGATCATATTAACAACTAAACCTTCTCTGACAGTAGATCTGTTACAAGCTGGATGTGAAACGCGTTCTCAATTATCATGACGTTAAGCCGTCCACATGACAAAATGTCTGTTGTGCTGTAGCTAGCTTACACGTTGACACGACTAGCGGGTGAAAAATGTGCCGGCGTGTTCTCTAACGTTTAATAATCACCCCAGTTTCGAAGTGTGTTTAGTTTTCTATTTGTAAGTTAAACTGTAATGTATCTTGTATTCCCTGTACTGTTTCGAGCTGAGTGCAAATATGAATTATTTTTCTGTCACTTTTTAAAACCTATCCTAATGGTTACAGTGCTTGCTTCTGTAACAAAGGTCCGTTGGTTCGGATCCTGGTGAGGACAGTGGATTCGCACACGGGAATAGTCCTGGGAGCAAAATAATGAAGCTGTCAGCGGAGTAACGGTTAGCATATATCTAACCAACAAAGAAAGCGGGGGCGGGTTCAAATCCTGCTTGGGACAAGTTACTTGGTTGGGGTTTTTTCCGAAATTTTCCCTCAATCTGCTGAAGCAGAATTGCTATGTAACTTTCGGCGTTGTACCTTGAACTCATTTACCATCATTCATTCATATCATTATCATCATTACCATAGCCGAGGTTAGGTTCATGGTGCAGCGTATTGTATTAGTACAATGGTGCGGACCGTTCGACTACAAATCTATATACGAGATATTAGGTGCGGCGAGATATCGGACGAGATATCAGTGCGGCGAGATATCGGACGAGATATTAGTGCGGCGAGATATCGGACGAGATATTAGTGCGGCGAGATATCGGACGAGATATTAGGTGCAGCGAGATATCGGACGAGATATTAGTGCGGCGAGATATCGGACGAGATATTAGTGCGGCGAGATATCGGACGAGATATTAGGTGCGGCGAGATATCAGACGAGATATTAGGTGCGGCGAGATATCGGACGAGATATTAGTGCGTCGAGATATCGGACGAGATATGAGTGCGGCGAGATATTGGACGAGATATTAAGTGCGGCGAGATATCGGTCGATGATATTAGGTGCGGCGAGATATCGGACGAGATATTAGGTTCGGCGAGATATCGGACGAGATATCAGGTGCGGCGAGATATCGGACGAGATATCAGGTGCGGCGAGATATCGGACGAGATATTAGGTGCGGCGAGATATCGGACGAGATATTAGGTGCGGCGAGATATCGGACGAGATATTAGTGCGGCGAGATATCGGACGAGATATCAGGTGCGGCGAAATATCGAACGAGATATCAGGTGCGGCGAGATATCGGACGAGATATTAGGTGCGTCGAGATATCGGACGAGATATTAGTGCGGCGAGATATCGGACGAGATATTAGTGCGGCGAGATATCGGACGAGATATTAGTGCGGCGAGATATCGGACGAGATATTAGTGTGGCGAGATATCGGACGAGATATTAGTGCTGCGAGATATCGGACGAGATATTAGTGCGACGAGATATCGGACGAGATATTAGTGCGGCGGGATATCGGACGAGATATTACTGCGGCGAGATATCGGACGAGATATTAGTGCGGCGAGATATCGGACGAGATATTAGTGCGGCGAGATATCGGTGCGGCGAGGTATCGGACGAGATATTAGGTGCGGCGAGATATCGGACGAGATATTAGGTGCGGCAAGATATCGGACGACATATTAGTGCGGCGAGATATCGGACGAGATACTAGTGCGGCGAGATATCGGACGAGATATTAGTGCGGCGAGATATAGGACGAGATATTAGTGCATCGAGATATCGGACGAGATATTAGGTACGGCGAGATATCGGACGAGATATTAGTGCGGCGAGATATCGGACGAGATATTAGTTTCGGCGAGATATCGGACGAGATATTAGGTGCGGCGAGATATCGGACACGATATTAGATGCTGCGAGATATCGGACGAGATATTAGTGCGGCGAGATATCGGATGAGATATTAGTGCGGCGAGATATCGGACGAGATATTAGGTGCGTCGAGATATCGGACGAGATATTAGGTGCGGCGAGATATCGGACGAGATCCTTCTACTCATCATCTTTCAGCATATCTATTCCACGCCTCTGAATTCTCTCCCTGACCACGTCAGAGACTGTCGGATAATATCAAAATTCAAATTTAAATTAAAAAATCACATTCTAGTTCGTGGAATTGTTTGTTGAACACATGTCAGGTTGCGCAACTTCACCTTAACCCATGACATATAGTAAATATTGTAACTATGCTGTTGTAAAATTGACATTAATATGTAATGTATTTATTATTATTATTATTATTATTATTATTATTATTATTATTATTAGTATTATTATTACTATTGCTACTATTATTATTATTATTATTATTATTATTATTATTATTAGTATTAGTATTATAATTACTATTGCTACTATTATTATTATTATTATTATTATTATTATTATTATTATTATTATTATTAATATTATTATTGTCAGTTATTAATATCATCATTGCTATCTCTGTTTTCTTTCTTTTCGTTGTATTAGCTCGATGAGAGCACTATAATGTACTTTTGACTCTGTTGACCCTCTATAGGGCTTTAACTTAATTTGTATCATTTTCATCAGTGTTTGTATTTCTTTTTGTATTTATATGTGCTATCTGGTAGGATGGAAGAGAAGGCCTTATGGCCTTAATCCTGTCAGATTAAATAAATTATTATTATATTAGTGCGGCGAGATATCGGACGAGATATTAGTGCGGCGAGATATCGGACGAGATATTAGTGCGGCGAGATATCGGACGAGATATTAGTGCTGCGAGATATCGGACGAGATATTAGTGCTGCGAGATATCGGACGAGATATTAGTGCTGCGAGATATCGGACGAGATATTAGTGCGGCGGAATATCGGACGAGATATTAGTGCGGCGAGATATCGGACGAGATATTAGTGCGGCGAGATATCGGACGAGATATTAGTTGCTGCGAGATATCGGTGCGGCGAGGGTATCGGACGAGATATTAGGTGCGGCGAGATATCGGACGAGATATTAGGTGCGGCGAGATATCGGACGACATATTAGTGCGGCGAGATTTCGGACGAGATATTAGTGCGGCGAGATATCGGACGAGATATTAGTGCATCGAGATATCGGACGAGATATTAGGTGCGGCGAGATATCGGACGAGATATTAGTGCGGCGAGATATCGGACGAGATATTAGTTTCGGCGAGATATCGGACGAGATATTAGTGCGGCGAGATATCGGACGAGATATTAGGTGCGGCGAGATATCGGACGAGATATTAGATGCTGCGAGATATCGGACGAGATATTAGATGCGGCGAGATATCGGACGAGATGTTAGATGCGGCGAGATATCGGACGAGATATTAGTGCGGCGAGATATCGGACGAGATATTAGTGCGGCGAGATATCGGACGAAAGTGATATTAGGTGCGTCGAGATATCAGACGAGATATTAGGTGCGTCGAGATATCGGACGAGATATTAGTGGATCTTCATATATATAGTTTAGGTGAGATTTTATATTAGGTGCGGCAAGATATCGTACGAGATATCGGATGAGATAGTCGGTGTGGCGATATAACAGATGAAATATTAGTTGAGTTGAGATAATTTATTATAAATGCGGCGAGATATGAGACAGAATAGGTATAGCGAGATATCAGATGAGTTGTTAAATGCGATGAAGTGTGATATGAAATATTAGACGAGGTGATATGGAATGAGATTTGAGATGAGACAGATGAGCTGAGATCCGATGATGATGATGATGATGATGATGATGATGATGATGATGATGATGATGATGATGATGATGATGTCAGGAGGAATAATTCCGCTTTGTCTATCATAAATCCGAAGAGTGCCTGCGCTAGGGACCACATGAGTGGTTACTTGTAAAAGATTTTAATACAACTTCGGATTCGCAGAAACACAACTTCAATTACGAACAATAAGGAAGATCAACTCCAGCAAGTTCGATTTGTCGTCTACTTGGCATGCAGACATCCTTATCCTCTTGGGAAAGCAGCGTCTTGTCATATACAAGTCACAGGGACGGTGTAGGCCTACATTATACTCCGAATCGTGCGTTTTAAGCCAGGAATGCAGCTTTCTTTGTATCGGGGTGAGGCAACGTGGAATCGAAACATTGGAGCCTAGTCACGCTCCGTTCCGACGGCACAGCCGCACCTCGAGCTAGTTTGCTTGTTTATACTGCGCATGTACTCTTGTTATGTACGAATTATTTAGACGACGCTGCTAGAATTCCCAACTCTCCGACCGATTAAACCTACACACGATCTACATAAAGCAACACAGGCGTTATCATCGCATACAGTATCAGAAATAATGTCAAGTTACTTTATTTCTCTTTAAAACGTCTTTCTCTCACAGGAATGGCAATATTCCATTCTCTCAAGTGCAGGGAACATCCATTAACTTCTATCGATGCAGTGCTTCAAGTAGTATATAGGGTAAACAGTAAGTAATGTCATTAATTTCAGGGGTTTTCTTTGAGATATTTCAAACAAAATAAGTTTAATACAGTTTTGCTCGTCTTTGATTCCTTTTCGAGACAAGATTTGTTTTATATGCGAAAGGCATTGATTTAATTCCCAATATGCTCGGTCAATCTAAGATATCAGTGTATTATGCTAATAAATGATTGAAAGAATTTTAGTTTTATCCTTTAGATTTGCAGAAATTTGATGCGAACAAATGTAATTTTTCTTTCTGAAAAGGAATTTTATAATATATTTGTTCCTATAAAATATGTGCATACTGAATCCTGAGAAATTTGCTATTCTGTCTTTAAAGTTAAATATAATTCTACACATCAAAAAGAAGTCATTATCAAGAAAAATGCTGAAAAAGTTCTGCAGGTTACGGTTAGTGTAGGCCTACAAATGCAGATATGCCTATATTATACTAGGCCTATACTTCTGTTCTCTGCACTGTACATCGAACGTAGTATCAGGTATGGCGAGATATCGGACAAGGACGCCTAAAGAATTACATTTTGAAATCTGTATTCTCATTCAACATTGTTTTATCAACAGTAATCTCACTAGAGGTTTTGATTTATTTAGAGAAAATCAAAACTCGAGTGGGATTTAATTGACTATTACACGATTAGAAGAAAGTATATAACGATTAGAAGTAACGAAGTACTCCAATACAATAAAATATTAATTGACTTACGAAAATACAACTGTCTTCAAATGTATTATTGTACCATCTCAACGTTACAAATATTACGCTAGATGCATGCTAGATGGCAGTAGTGAGTTATGATTACTAGCAATGCCTTCTCGTCGAGAAGTTATCGATCTATATCACGATGGCAATGTTACTAGTCAAGAAGGCTTTGTTGATTCAGTTGCATTTTTATTAAAACAGTTGCATTCCACTTCAATTATCCAAATCCCAGTAATCAACGTCACTTTACAGATGATTTTCAATAAATCTTAATATTAAACAATCTCTGATACGTGACTATCCATAATATCATATAGCAGAAGCTATAACATAACCTAAATAATATACACAAGTGTTAGAAAAGTTTTAATTAACGACGATGACATAAAAAATAAACATGAATAATTTTAAAACGAATAATTATTGAATGTACAATTTTCAAATTTGAATGTGGTTGGTGGTTCAATTGATGTTATATTGGAAGTGTGCGTAATAGAAGTGGAACTCGTTGATGTAGGCCTACATGGTGTATCCCTCAACTTATTCAGGATTTCCGAATGGTGCTCTTCATTTATTTGTAAATAGGATTTCAGAGTGATCTTTATTAATTCTTGTTCTTGAATGCCAATGCGAGTCATATTTGAAACTGCTGTGCATCGACTGGAGTGGTTTGTAATTTTTTTTTTTTCCAGACCAGCGCAGTTTTTTTTTTTGCTTGACGTCCAAACAAATGCAGCGCGATAAAATTAAACAAATGCTGAAATTTGGCTAGGGACGCGATAAAATTAAACAAATGAAATAAAATTAAACAAATGCTAGGACGTGCTATTAAATTAAACAAATGCTAGTGACGCGATAAAATTAAACAAATGCTAGTGACGCGATAAAATTAAACAAATGCTAGGGACGCGATAAAATTAAACAAATGCTAGTGACGCGATAAAATTGTGCGATAAGCAGCTATGATTGGTTGAAAGACGTCCTTTCGTACCGTTTTTTTGGTCGAAAGTAGTGTGACGTAGTAAAAGTGTAATAGTCATAGCAACGAGACAAAAATAATATAATAATTTGAATTATTATTATTATTATTATTATTATCATCATTATCATTACTATTATTATTATTTATTATTATTATTATTTACTTTTATTATTATTAATTATTTTAGCATTACTATTATTATTATCATTACTATTATTATTAGTATTATTATTATTATTATTATTATTATTATTATTATTATTATTATTATTATTATTATCATTCAGAAACGTAGACATTACAACGAAGTGAAGGGAACAGACTAGAGGCATTTGAAATGTGGATATAGAGAAGAATGGAGCGTGTGAAATGGACAGACAGAAATGAAGCTGTGTTGGAAAGAGTGAGTGAAGGAAGAATGATGCTGACACTAATCAGTAGGCCTAAGAGAAAAAGGAATCGGTTGTGTCATTTGCCGAGAAGAATCTGCCTACCGAAGGATGCACTGGAAGGAATGGTGAAGAGGAAAAGAGTTCGGGGCACAAGAAGATGATAGACGACATTAAGATAGCTATGTGGATCATATGCGGAGACTAGGAAGGGGAAATATAGGAAAGATTAGAGAATGCTGGTTTTGCAGTGAAAGACTTGCCATTGGCAGAACAGTATGCATGTATGAATGAATGTATTATTATTATTATTGTTATTATTATTATTATTATTATTATTATTATTTTTGCTATTATTATTATTATTATTTTTTATATTATTATTATTATTATTATTATTATTATTATTATTATAGGCCTCCATTCCAAATCTATTTTTCTGTTTTGATCCACACGCTTTCCGAATAAACATCTTTCTATCTATATATAAATTATTTCGTAAAGTATTTTTAATTACATTTTTCCTTTTCGTTTTGGATACATCTTAGATTAAGTATTATTTGGGCTGTGTGTATTATTAAAAGGGGACAATTGTGATGCCTCACTTCATTGTACAGCCTTAGACACAGAAATGACCGCTCACCTTTAGCTTGAATTTGCGTAAGTCCACTTCGTGCATCGCCTGGTTCACACTACTAAGAAAAGGATGTTTATTTTGCACCTATTATTACACCTTGAAAATAGGCTATCTTTGTTATAGTTTATCCATGACACTTGACCTATAGACAGACAGAAAAGGCAGCAAACAAAACAAAGAAGAATTAGAACGGATTCGTGCATAAGAAATTCCTTCTCACGGAGTCAACCGAAGTCTTCCGAAGGAGACTTAGCGTATAGCAGCGGTCATTTTTTTTTGTCTAAGATTTTACTTTCACTGTGCTGACTGAAAATGCAACGATTTAGGCCTAATCGATTTCCACACGTCAGCTTATAGAATAGTATAGAAACAATGTACTACGATTTGATGTCTCTTAGCTTTTGAGTGATTTAATTTGTATTCTGTTTCTTTGCGGATCGAGGAGACAGCATCCCGATATGGAGGGTAGCTGTGAATATATTGAATAAGCAGTCGCGGACAGCCGATGAGGGGTGGTCCTCCAGCTTGGGGATTGGGCGAAGGGCTAACAACCCATCACCGTAAAAAACAGCTTGTTACGAAACCTTCAAATAAGCCTCGGAATGGGACTGATTCTATGGAATGCATATAGAGTGTTAGTTGGAAGGCCGGAGGGAAAAAGATCTTTGGGGAGGCCGAGACGTAGATGGAAGGATAATATTAAAATAGATTTGAGGGAGGTGGGCTATGACGATAGAGACTGGATTAATCTTGCTCAGGATAGGGACCAATGGCGGGCTTATGTGAGAGCGGCAATGAACCTCCGGATTCCTTAAAAGCCAGTAAGTAAGTAAGTTACTAAGTAAGTAGTATTCTGTTTCATACTTTGAGGTGCAATCTGACTTGGATTAGCGCAATATTACAACAGTAGTCATTCAAAAAGAAACCTTTTATGCAACAACACTACGCATTTTACCCCCCCCCCCCTTTCCTCCGCGTCTTTTTGCAGCACATAGACATCTAATAGGGTGCCTGCTATATAAAGTTTCGCCGTATTATAAAGTTAAGAATTTAAACCCTGTACAAAAGTGAATAAATTCTATTGAGAACTTTGGAAATGGTTACATAAAGATTTCAGAGCAGCTCTGGAGTTGGTTCAGCAGGTGTCTGAACATGGAATACAAATTGAGTTAGGTTATTGTTAACAGTCCCGAAGTTGTAGATTTTTCTTCCTTTTAAGTGTATATGTATTTTCCGTGAACAGAGTTGGAATGAAGATTTATTCGGGCCTGATTTTACGGAATATCCGAAGTGAACCAGCGTCTGTAATGCATGACACAGCCTCGGCTTATAGGAGATCTACATGCAATATTCAGATCTCGAGAAGCGGCGAACGGTACTAAATCTACATCTCTATTCTCTTCGACACTCGTCGATAAATCAAACATTTAAACCCGCCATTGGAAGAAAAGGTCCGTCCCGAGGACCAGTAGGGCTTTCTGACACTTTACGACGTGTTGTGCGAGCGGGCCATTATGTCTCTTCGGAAGTTGGGCAATGCATCTTCATTCAACTGATTTACAATCTGGATCAATTTGGTTGTCCTATTATCGACGTGAAGTGTACAGTTACCAGGCAGGTCTGCGCATACTCCTCCTTGTTCAGAAGACAATACCACAGTTCAACAAACCCATCGGTGCATTATGTACGTAGGTACTGAATCATATTATGTTACTGTTCAAAAACCCATCTTTCGCGGGAGGTATTATTCAGACACTGTGTACTGAATCGTGCATATAATACACAAGGTGAACAGTAAGCAATGTCATTAATTTTAAGGGGTTATTCTTTGAGATATTTCAAGCAAAAGAGTTTAATAGGTTTTCTCGTTTTTATTTCTTTTCGAGGTAAAAATTGTTTATATGAAATATCTGCAGTGCTCGGGAAAAGTGACATAAGTCAGTTTCCACAAATCTTTTTTGATAATTTATTGACAACTCACATTGGTTTATGTCGATTTGATTTTTTTCTGTATGAATTATTGTAATGGGAGAGATACTTATGTATTTTTTTCCAAGCGAGCAGATGTTCCGTAAGTTATCAATAATTATCAAAAGAGTTTTGTGGAAACTGACTTGTGTCACTTTTCCCGAGCACTGCAGATATTTCATAGCATATTTCAGGAAAGCCACTGATTTAATTCCCAATATGCTCAGTCAATTTAAGAGAGCAGTGTATTATGATAATAAATGTTTGAAAGAATTTTAGTTTGTCCTTTAAGGGGAGGCAGAGGTGAAATTTTCGAACAAAACTGAAGAAAAAATGAAAATTTGGTTTTTTTACATTTTTATTATCTTTAATTTCATATTACGATGTTAGTTTTTGATTTTGTGCCCTTAAAAGTATGAAATTAAAACCAAGATAACTGTATTACTATATTATTCCCATAATAAACTAAAGGTTGGTCCACAATAAACCGGGAACGGAAACGAAAACGATAACGGAAATATTGCTAAAATGTTTTTAATGCGAGCATTCACAATTAACGAAAAGCTTGCCGGAGCCCGGGAACGGGAACGTAAAAGTTAATTGCGAATGCTCACATTTAAGTACATTTATTTTAATACTATTTCCGTTCTCATTCGCGTTGTCGTTTCCGTTTCCGGTTTATTGTGGACCAGCCTTAATACTTATCATTATTTATATATCTTCTCTGAACATATAAGTAAAAAGAAATATTGAAAATTTCTTACAATATGGTGCATGGAGCATTTTATATCAAACGATATAAAGTTTTATAAAATTATTAATATTTACAGAATTATTGTACTTTGAAAGTTGAAACTTGGTATGTCCATTACTAATAACATACTTAGTATCCATGATCAATTTCAAACAAAACGGATAAATTTTGTGGATTTTGAAATATTCACCTCTGCCTCCCCTTAAATGTGCAAAAATTCGATCCGAACAAATATAATTCTTCGTTCTGCAAAGGAATTTTGTAATGTTACATTTGTTCCGATCAAATTTCTGCACCTCTAAAGGAGAAATATAAAATTCTTTCAATAATTTATCATCATAACTTAGATAATTTGTAGTAGAAGTGTGGAGAACTCGAAATGGAAGAGACAACGACTGAAATGTTCTACGGTTATTGAGTCGCAGCCAGGATAAACATTTGAACGAAGGTGTAATATGGTCGAATCTGCGGGCATTGCTGATGAATCTGACACACTCTCTGGAGCTTGTTGGAAAGTTGAGTTGTTAAGTCTGTAAGTATTACGTCGCAGTAGTCAAGTAGTGGTAATACGAGGGTTTGCACTAAAATTTGCACTAATTTTGGCGTGGGAAATGGGATAATACCGACTAAAACGTATTCGAACCTCGTCCGTTGGCAGAGAAATTGTTAGTGCCTCCAGCGAACAGGTGCACAGTTTTCCTCATCATAGATTCCAGATGAATTCTTCTGGATTTTAACAGTGATAATGTTACTAATGTAGTACGCCTATTTAATATTGTAAAATGAAACGTATGAGTTATACTTGAAAGAAACAATAGTTTTAAGAATTTGTGAAATGTATTAGGAAAGCTGAGCGTGTTCTGAGAGGACCATTATCGGTATCGCCTTTGTGCACAGCAGGGGTGGCTTTTGGGGTAGTGCCAGTGTGCCATGGCACCGCCAATGAAAGAAACAAAAAATAATATCCTAAAAAGCAGTTGTAATAGTATATTTCTACACATTTTATTCGTTTTTCATCTGAATGAGCGCGCGCACAGATCGGGACGCACTCTTGCAGCGTTTTTCCGAACGTTGGAACCACTTCGGTGTGGCACTGCCTACGTCCATATAACACTGTACAAAAGGCTACTGATTCTAGTTTATATGCGTTTCTTATGGCAGACTTTGAGCCGAATTCGATTTGACTCAGTAGTTAATATTCCGCCCGCTAGAGCACAGTAATGCAGAAATTTCTCTAGATGGCAGGGTTGTTGGAGACGTTAGGCAGGAACCATCAACCGCAGACGCACGAAAACACAAGTTAAAGTTCCGCGCCAAATGTTAATGTAATGTTGCCATTTCAAAACTAAAGCACATAACTTGGATTTGAATGTGTAAAGTATTATCCATTTAACTATATTAAATGCAGAGATAGTCATGGTTCTTTTTAGAAAGATAAATGTTGTTTCATATTATGTAAAACTGTTTGTTAATATTGTATAATATTTGTTTTATTTTGCGGCCACTAAATATCGCTACACTGTTGCTATAGTATTGATGCTTCTGTTAACGATACACGAGATCTGTGCAGGACATGAACATGTGTTATTCAGGCCGCTGTCTTGGATTCATCGGCCTGTTAAATAAAGTGCAAACGTGTTTGTTTATTATCTATATCACTGTTTATCTCGTGTGTTTTTGCCAGTAATTTTACTAGTTATAAAAGTTATTTGTATTTGACTAACAATACTGTGAAAGTTTTGCATTATCTGTATCTGTAAATTTTGTTATTAGTTTCGGAAATGTTATTGTAACTTAAATTAATAAAAAAATGGTTTGACATAAATTATCTTTCTATCAACGAAAATAAAACCATAATTATTCCATTCTCATTATCTGAAAAAGTAACAAACCTCCTACATGTATATTAAGTATTAAATTACATAATTCTGATTGTTGTCTAATACAGTGTAAATGTCCAATTATTAAAGAGTCCTCTGAAGTTAAGTATTTAGGCATAATTTTCGATAATCATTTAAAATGGAACCAACATATTAATTACCTTTGTAATAAATTACGTAAAATAGTATATTATTTTGTTTTATTGAGGAATTACTTGTCAATAAGTTTATTACGTACAATATATTTAACTTTATTTCAATCGATAATTATGTATGGAATTATAGGATGGGGTAGCTCATTTAAATCCAATTTTAATCCACTTTATTTATTACAGAATAAAATAATTAAAATATGTCTTCATAAACCTATTGATTTTCCATCTCTAAATTTGTTTCTAGACTTTAATGTACTTAATGTAAGACAAATTTATTATATTGTATTAATAAAATTCATACATAAAAATCGAAATAATTTTGAATTGTATTCTAATAGTTATGAACCAAAAGGTATGAATTCTTTAAGATTGTTTGAACCAAAATGCAACACTGTTACAGTATTTAATCATAGTAGTAATTTAGGCCCAAGAATATATAACAAATTTATAATTAAATATCCTAATCTTGTCAATTCAATAGTTATAGTATTAATTTTGAATTGTATTCTAATAGTTATGAACTAAGGTAGTTCTTTAAGATTGTTTGATTCAATTTAATCATAGTAAAATATATAACAAATTTATTTATATATCCTAATCTTGTCAATTCTAATAGTTATTTTAAATTTAAAAAGTTATTGAAAAATTGTAAATTTAAATATATACACTATAATTGCACAGCAGACATAAGACAAATTGTATTGTATAATTATTAATTTCAATTCAGGAATCCTCTCCTGAGCACGAGTTCTACTCTTTCAGGGGCGAGCTAAAGTTTCTCTTTATATTTTATATTTTATGTTACAATTATTAGCAAAAAATAAATAAATAAATAAATAAATAAATAAATAAATAAATAAACTGTTACTAGATGCATTATTAACTGTACACCTGGTAAAATAGCTGGTTTAATTAATGTTTTATTTAACATTATGTAAACGTGAGCTGCGATTATCAATTTCACTAGGGTAATTTGCGTACAATCTTTTTTCATTTTTGGCATCACCACCAGAATGCCTCACCAGCCGCCACTGGTGCACAGGAATTTTCCTTGGTGTCGTTGAGAACTGAACAAGGTCTCCGGTGTATGAAGCTGAAGGTCCACCTTTCGACCAACATTGCGTCTAAACATGCGGTGCTTGTTAATCTGTACACCCTCTGTGTAGTCGCTCAGTTGCTGTAATTGAAGGAAGTCCAGTTCATCCCGGATGAGGGATGGCCCCGTCTTCTCTCATGTGCCGCTGCTGTTATTTATGAAGTTAATATCTGGAGCAGGGCAGGGGCTTTGCCCGCCAGTCAGCGAGTCGAGCCAGGCACGCTGAAGCTGCCAAAAAAAATAAAAATAAAAACAGAGACAAACAAAGCAGACAGCCTGCATCCCGTCCCTTGGAACCTCTGAAGCATTCCTCCAGGTCGTTTTGACAATCAAAAAGTATCGATCAGGTGTGCGAGGAGAACTGTCATCACTAGGGAACGGATTTCTAATTCATTTTATTTTTACTTTTTTAATAAACTCCTATTATATCTGGATCAACGATATCTCCCCTTCCACGATTCATTCGATGATACTGGCGTAATCCCAAACAAAATTCTATAGTACCTAAAACGCCTTCAAATGAACTAGGAAATATTGCATCAGAGTTTGATCAATTTAGTAGGTTTTTGTCAAATCAAAATGCTTATTAAAATATTTTCTTACTGCGAACTAAGTTTAATTTTTACTCAATCAATAAAAGAAATGCTTCTCTTATACTTCTACAACTTTTACAATAAACTGTCTAGCTTTTGAATTAATCATAATAAATATTTAAACACTTTTTTTTTAAATTGTTCATTTGTAAATTTAATATTAATTTATCGCACTATAATTTAATAATCCCAATTGTTTCGTTATTAATGAATGGAGAAAGTTACACCTAACAAAGAACTGCACGCATTGTATTCTTCACCTGACATAAGATAAAATTATTCAACATTAAATCTAGACGTTTGAGATGGTTATGTCAGGGTCGTGTAGCATGAAATCACGTGACAGCTAATCCAGAAATGCATATTTTGAACAGTGTTAGTTGGACGTCCAGGCCTCAGAAAAGAGGGAAGAAGACCTTTAGGGAATAAAAGGCCGAGACGTAGATGGGAAGATAATATTAAAATGATTCAATATTAAAAGCTCTTTCGTCACTGGAAAATGCGAAAAGGTGGATATATGATATGAGAATCGATTGATCTTGGTCTTGGATCTGGGACCAAGACGGGAACTTCATTAGTAGAAGGGCGGCAATGAACCTCCGGGTTCAATAAAAATTGCCAGTAAAAAGTGAAATGATGTCCCTGTATTCTTGCCTATTGTGTTGTAATCCCCTGGTAGAGGGGATGTTATCCAGGCCTTATCTCTACCAGGTTAAATAAATAAATAAATAAGTAATCTCCTAAAAATGTCTAAATCTATGTTTGTACATATATTTAAAATAAAAATAGTGGTAATAAAAATGAAAAAAAAATGCCCAAAAACACTACAAAAATGTTTTTTTTTTTATGTAAAAAAATTCTCTTACAAGCAATAGTCTGGAAAGTTCGTTCCATATTGGTCTTAGAAAGGGAGAAAAGAAAATGTTATCTAATTTTCTTGAACGAAGTTCGTTTGGAAAAGTCCATCCTAGCATAAAAGCGGTTGTAAGTTGTTTAGATTAGGCAAGTGCTTGCAAATTAGTTTTCGCATGAATGCATCCCCGTTCAACATGGCAATACATTTTGGAAATTTGGACCGTGTAATAGGTTGAAAACTTACAAATTTTATGATCCTACAGCCGATATGTACACACACCTCTGACACTGTAAAACATATTGTGGAATAATAATTACCTCGTTTACTAAGCTGCATTTCACGTTTATGCTATTCCGAACTCGCCGGCTGTGGAACTGCATGGATGCAATGGCCAATTTATCCTGTGGAATATCTTGTTGAGAGTTTATCTAGGTGTAGAATTTATTACATGCGGTTCCCAATATTATTAAGTACTTGTTTACCGACATTGGCCAGTAACGTTGTGATTATGTAAACAGTACGTAGATATAGGCTAAATTTATCAGAGGCACGGATTAGCTCCAGTCATTCAGCTACAAGATGAGTGGACTCTGTCGTTGCTGATCTTCCGCCGGGTACGATCCTCGGTCAAGTCGTGGTAGACAGAGACTTTTAGAACAGCCCTGTGCTCGAAGGGGTAGTGCACGGAAACGAATGCTCAGTAATGCACTCCGTATATCCAAACTTCGTGCATTGATGTGCAGCACTTCTTCTTCTTCTTCTTCTTCGATTTCTGTGACTGAGTCACATTCTCTGAGATTTCTTAAACAATTACGTATTGTTTCGTTTCATGCGATTTCTTTGCGGCAGTCTTCTTGTGTTCTCCTGACACATGCGGCCCGAAATATGCTATCTTCCTCTGCTAAGGGTCTACATCAACCTGAGTGACATGAGTCAATCGTTTAACCTGTGGTAAATCTCCCTTTACTGTGACCCATATTAATTAAAATATTATGAGCACATTGCATTCTGCCGTGTTATTCTAAAGCAGGGATGTCGAACAGCGCTCTGGAGCTGTGAACTGCAGAGCCTTCACCCCTCCCTTACCGTGCAACGGTTGAACACAGGTAGCAGGCAGTCCGGCCGAATGATCGTAAACAAAAGCGAAACTGCGGCGGCTGGTACTTTGATAACTTTTATACATCTACCAATTGATTAGGAACTCAGTTTAGATTTGCACTTGATGAACTCTGATAAACAAAGAATGTAGCCTACATGAGGTTGAATAATAATAATAATAATAATAATAATAATAATAATAATAATAATAATAATAATAGAGTTTTATCTACTTCGTCATTCCCTGAATGTTGTTAGTTAATGACGGAAATAAATTATTATTATAATGTTGTTAATATTATGTTTAAAATATCAACGTTGTGTGTATGTGTTGTAGCAGTGCAACTTCAAGTTCAGAAACATAAACTGTTTTGATGTATAAAATTAATTACTCTTAGCGTGACTTGAAATTTGTTCATAGTTTTTGTTACAGATTCAAAAATATCTCCTCCTCGAGTTCGATACTTTAGTGAAATAGCATATATAAGATCTCCACGAACATTGAAATCCGAGTCGACACTCCTTATGAATATACTGTAGCTAGCTGCGCCGTATCTTTCCGGTCGGTACTTTCATCAAGAGCTATAGTGAGTAATAAATGAAAGTTTTCATTCTTGCTATCAGTTGTTCCTCCAAGTTATCTCCCATTTATGATACGAGACAAACATATAGATTTAAAATCATTAACGTATTCCGGACGTATCCCTTTTGCAACAGCTATGAGACAGCCTTTCACAAATTCTCCGTCAGTAAATAGCTTTGAAGCCGTTGCAATAATTTGACAAATTTTGTAGCTAGCACGAACCAAGCTTATTCTACTAACACCCGATGAAGATGGAAGATTTTCTGAATTCAGTCATGATTTTAATTCTTCTACAGACTTTTCACGAGTGAAACCGGATAACTTTTCTGGTCCATAAGCTTCAGCATGACGTGTAGAATTAAAACGCCTTTTAATATTATGATGGCCAATGTATCCAAGTTCTTTTCTACATATAAAGCAATGTGCCTTTCCGTCCTTTAAGATAAATAAGTATTTATCTGTCCACTCACTATTGAATCGTCGTTCCATATCCATACCAGCAGCCAGAGTTGATAAACACACTGCGTACAGAACACTGCTACAGCGAGCTGACTGACTGTCGTTTCAGCTCAGCTACGGTAGGAAACGGTATTAATCGTTCCACAGTTTGAGAGAGCTGTTGGACATCTCTGTTCTAAAGGTATCATTTTGTGAAATGATATGACAGATAACGTTATATAGAATAAAGATTGTAAATAGGCAAATTCATTATTTGGAATAGTTTCTAGAAAAATTACAAGTTAGGTCACTAACCTTAAGAACGCATTTTGTCGACAATAATTCTTTATACGCATTTCCTTATGATAGTTTCTTTGTTTCTTTAGGAAAATCAGACTGAATACAGTAGAGTCTCGATTATACGATCTTCGGTCAACCAACATTCCGTATTATCCGTCGCTATTCGTGGTAGATCTCGCAGCGAAAAACATGAATCAGCAGGCAAGCAAACATTAATAACACTGTACTGTACTGTAGGCGTTTATATTATTGTTGGCCTTGTCTGTTCTCATTGCTCATTAAAGTTTTGTTCTACTTTTTCATTCAGTAAGTAAAATATTTTATTGTAACTTTTGTTTTATTATATATTTCTTTCTTCTGTCGCAGTATTCGTTATTTTCACTTATCCGACCCCTTCCAGGTCCAGTTTAAGTTGGGTAATTGAGACTCTACTGTAAATATAACACTAATCTTCTTTTGTTTAGTCCACACCTGTGGAGTAACGGTCAGCGCGTCTGGCCGCGAAACCAGGTGGCCCAGGTTCGAATCCCGGTCGGGGCAAGTTACCTGGTTGAGGTTTTTTCCGGGGTTTTCCCTCAACTCAATATGAGCAAATGCTGGGTAACTTTTGGTGCTGGACCCCGGACTCATTTCACCTGCATTATCACCTTCATTTCATTCAGACGCTAAATAACCTTAGATGTTGATACAGCGTCGTAAAATAACCCAATAAAAATAAATCGTTTGTTTATACTCTGCTGGGTTTACTTTAAAGACTTTTAAATGCTTTAGTTTCAATACAGATACACTCCTAGCAATCACACAAATTAATGAAATATAACGAGTTAAGTTGTTTCATAAACAGTGAAATTAAAAATATAAGTCTACATGTTTGCACTCAGAAGAGACTTCGGATAACAATACCGAAGTGAAACTATATAAGATCCATTGACACACCCGTGAAGTGTTTCGTTTAGATCGTGTTTAAAGGAGTTGAAACTGTTTTGTTTAGTCTACGAGCGAACCATTCGGCATAGAAGGTTCTTGTATAGTCTGATTCGGATTACATTGCTCCATTCAATTCCACAATATTCGTTGCTTGCATTAAAAACTCTCCGACTCTTTTAAATGAGCCTAACTTTGACGCACGGAGATTGTCGTAAGGTCTCATGTCAACACCATAAATAAACTAACTCTACTCTCTGGCACGTAGGAAGAGATTCATATCTGACTACTGTTCGTCCTAGTGGAATGTCGCAGAGTGGTCTAAACGGGGGAAATCACGTGACAGTTAGCGGGGCCCTTTTCTTTAAATTGTTTTAAACAGTTGTATAAAATTACGCAGAAGTACATTTCCGTACAGCAAATATTTTCAGCAAAGAGCCTAATAATACTCCTACTAGCCTTTACAGAAGGCCGAGCAGAAACGAGTGGAGAGTACCGGGATGAGATATAACCGCTCGGACGGACAGTAGATATTTGAACAAAATCATATTATAATATAATCTAATAATATTTTATTTAGAGTTCAGTCTAATTGCCATATCACAGTTTAAAATCAATAACACAATTTTAAATGATCGTTGCATATTATAAAATTGAAATGCAAACGTTTTCGCCCTTAGGCATCATCAGACATTTGACTCACAATATCTTATACAATTTTTCATATCTTTGCTGTGAAATGTGTACCAGATAATTGAAATTTACAATCTTGTATATATTAATAAACAACTATTTACATGGTTAACTCTGTGATAAATAACAATCTGAAATTTAAATGAGTACAGGTATTAAAATTATGTATGATAAAATTGTAACTAAAATGTTTTATTGATCTTATATTTGAAATTATAAAATTGTGATCATTAAAACATGATGAAAAACCATATGATTCCTCTTAAACTTCCTAATAAGCCAATACACTTCCATTAGTTGAGTGTTTGTAGTGTGAGCATAGGTCTCAATGATTTGTCACTCCATTCAATGGTGGAATAATTCTGTAATATATTATTTATTATGTGAGCAACTGTTATTAATGTATTCAAATGGAAATTATAATACATCTTGATTACACAACTTTCAACACTGTATCACTTCGGAATATGTATGATAAGAACGTTCTTGTGTTAAATATTATTAACGTACCTTGTTAACATGTTTCGACCTATTTTCGGTCATCTTCGGAACTGGTCGTTGTTGGTCTTGGCGCCTCTTGTTTCCTGTGTGGGTGTGTTCGTAGTGTAGAGTCAAAGAGTGTATGTGTTTTGAAATTGAGTTGTGTGTTGAGAATATCGTTGGGGTGCGTTTTCGTGTGTCTGTATATTTCATATTGTTCTAGTGTGTTTAGTTTCTGGCTTTTTGGTTGGATGTGCAGTATTTCCATGTCTGTGTTGATGTCTCTGTAGGTGTGGTTGGCATTTGTGATGTGTTCTGCATATGTGGAGGTGTTTTGTAATTTTGTTATGGCTGTGATGTGTTCTTTGTAACGTGTTTGAAATGATCTGCCTGTCTGTCCTATGTAGAAGTTGTTGCAGGTGTCACATTTGAGTTTGTATACGCCTGTGTGGTTGTATTTTGACTCTTTGACTCTACACTTCGAACACACCCACACAGGAAATAAGAGGCGCCAATACCAACAACGACCAGTTCCGAAGATGACCGAAAATAGGTCGAAACATGTTAACAAGGTACGTTAATAATATTTAACACAAGAACGTTCTTATCATACATATTCCGAAAATTATAAAATTATTATTTAGATTACTCACATTTAAGTTCATATATACTGCACTAGGTTATATGTATTAACTTTTTGCATTTACATTAAAACAATTTGTAGGACTGGGTTTATCTGTAATAACATATAACATATCAGAATGTATGAAGTGTTGGTTATTAAAACTAGATTATATTACATTATGTTGACTATCGGAATATCTCTAACATCTTGCTTTCTAAGAAAATCATATTAATCAATTTCTTAAATCAGCGTAGTTGACGCCAAAATCTATTCGCAGATCTTCTGTCGTAAATGATGCTGAACTAAAACAGACATCATGCTCCTTAGGTTCCTGTTTTCGCCCCACTCAAATTGCTGTAGAGATAGATCAGTTTGCTTCATATTGAACATAACCTTGAAGTAGTACAAGCAGGAAATAAGATATTCTCGTGAAAATCAATGCACAAGCTCTTGCATTCTGTATCCCTTCTGGTCCTCCCCCTTTTCCCGCAGGGGCTGTTCATCATCATGATCTGGTATTTTCCGTGGCTATGTTCTTCGAGCCGTTGTCTTCTCCCTTATTGAACTTAAGACTTCGCCACGAAACATCGGTCACTCGTCAGACTAGAGCCGTTGTTGCTAATTACTTCTTTAAATAAGTTAATGTAAAGAAATTCACTTTTTCAGTCGAATTATTGTTAAAATGCCTTCCTTACAAATGCCTTATGGGAACAGAATGTGGCTGCATAATTAGAAATTTCTATTCGGGTCTAATGAAAATTCATTTTTTTTCAATGGCATTAGCTTAAAATTAGGAATCCGATAGTGCCTGTCATGGCATGAAATAATTTAAATCGTTGAACACAGAAAAATATTGTCAATTACCTTCCTGATTTATGGAAATGAACTGTTGGTTAGTCGGTCGTTTAACTACGCCAGTGATGTCAATGCAAGCGCATTTTTCTGACCTTGATGTCGTGCGCGGGCAGCAAGCGCTAAGTATGGAAAGAGGAAGGGTTGTGTATATGAATAAGCAGCGTATTGGATTAAGAAAACAGTGGTGCACAAATTTCAAACGGAACGTGATATTTTATGTCGTTATTTTTATATGGCTTCTTTCTGTTTGATATCATCTATGAAACATAAGTACTAACACCAGTTTCTTAATATTGCACTTGTGTTTAAATCTTAATAACATAATAGAGAGTTAAGAAGGAATATTCACTTAAATTCCATAGTAGTATAATAGTATACTGTATTAAGTGGATGAAACACATCATTCATAAAGAAAGTGATATTCCAAAGAAAGAAATTGAGTATGACATGATAAGCTGGAATTTATAGATGGTATCTTTAGCCTTACAAAAGTAATCAATAAACTAATCAAAACAATATTACAGTACAAAGCAAAGTTACCTAGGTACTGTATCTGTTTTAAGTGTAACTAATATTACATAACAAAACTCTTATCGCATTATGCTTTTAAGGTGATATTTGTGAGCAACTTCCTATCATCAGAATATTAAATTATTTTGCCGAAATCTGCTGAAGCTATAGAGCTGACATTTTTACAACACATGGGCACGTATCTTTTGCTTATGATGTAACAGTAATTGCTTTGTTAATTCATTTCCTTACAAACAATTTCCATGCGAATATTTTCAAAATTTTCAATACACTATCTTCAGTAATACGTATATACGGTATATTAGATTTAGGAAAACATTCTGTAAGGCTACTAAATAAATAGGCCTATACCTGAAAATTTCACTTTTGTGTACGAAAAGTTGAGAAAATATTTGTTTTGAATAAAAAAATGAAACTTGTGAAAAATGAGCATTAAAATTAAAACTTACATTCTTAATACTTCTCAGGCAAATCTAAAAATTAACATGGATACAGTTTTAATAAGTTCTCTTCCCTTTAGCTATTGAATCAGTGCTGACCATCCCTGAATATAGCTCGACCAAGCGGCATATACCACCTCTTTCGTCTGTCTCTTTCCTTTTCGCTGTAAAGCGCTCAGGCTCTCCTGGGCTCTAAAGCGCGCGCTTGCGCCTGTGGGCATCAATTGACATGCCTGAACTACGCTATATCAGTTATTGAGTTATTTAGTGTGGATGAAATTGGTGACAGCGAAATTATATTTGGAGAAATGAGGCCGAT
>JAJSOF020000025.1:5172882-5190976 GCA_025594305.2 Periplaneta americana
TAGTAATGAACAAAGAATACAATCCGAAACTATTTCTTGAAATCAGGATTTCTTACTAATGAAAACGAAGTCCAGTTACAAGATGGTGGCGCTGAAAAGTGCAGGAATCGCTCCAGAAGCTTCTGCAACTTAACATTCTTTGTGAGTTGAAACCATGAACTGTACCCTATAATAGGTCTACTTACTTATGGAGGTTCATTCCCGCCTTCACAAAAGCCCGCCATCGTTCCTTATCCTGAACAAGATTAATCCAATTCTACATCTCCCTCAAATACATTTTAATATTATCCTCCCATCTACGTCTCGGCCTCCCCAAAGGTTTCTTACTCTCCGGCCTCCCAGCTAACACACTATATGCACTTCTTGATTCCCCATACGAGCTACATGCCCTGCCCATCTCAGACGTCTGGTTTTAATGTTCCTAATTATGTCAGGTGAAGAATACAATGCGTGCAGTTCTGTGTTGTGTATTCCCCATTCTCCTGTAACTTCATCCCTCTTAGCCCCAAATACAGGGACATCATTTTATTTTTACTAACATTTTTAATATTAACCTGGCTATACCTTTCTATTAACGATTGAAACAGGAAACACCGTTTGCTACCCTTTCCACGACGGAGTTCGATGATACTGGCGTAAAATACAAATCACTTTACTAGGTATAGGAGGGAAGAAAAGTAGTTCATCCGTTTATATAAACTAGGAAATATCGCAATTTTGAGTTTGATAATTTCATTAGGTTTTGTTTAATCAAAATACAGTACTGTATTAACACTTAGTGTTTTACACACGAATTGAGCTATCCATTCGGAAGTATTAATTATGCAATGTATATTGTACTGTTACAGCACATTAGCGTACTATATAGAGAATGAAGTTAAATTGAAAAATAATCATAATATGGATATTTAAACACATTTTAGAAAATGGTGGTCGTTCATTTCGATACAGGCGTCAGTTCTTTTGTGCATATTATCGCACTATAGACTATTGTACCTAATTCCAATTACCAATTTCGTCCTTCGTACGAGTAACTCATGTTGAAATAATTCTGTACCTACTCTATAAAAGAGTACCTTACGTACTGTAAATTCAATCTTCACTTCTGCCCGATCCAAAAGATAAAATCACTCAGAAATGCTATCTACTGTCCGTTCAAGTGGTTTTGTCGCAGGGTTGTAGAAAGGGGGGAATCACGTGATAGTTAATTACTTAAGGAGGCCCTTTTATTTAAGTTATTTTAAACACTTGAATAATATTACGTAGACGTCCAATTCCTAACAGAAATTAATGTTTTCAGAAAAGAGCTAAGACAGCCCAGCTACTAGACTTTACAAAGGGGCGAACAGAAGCAGGTGGGGGAAACCGGGATGCTACATAGGGAAACGGACGACAGTACCCGTACGAAAATATGATTCAATATTGAAAGCTCTTTCGTCACTGGAAAACGCGAACATATTTCTGAAACGTACTATACTCACTAACTCAGTACTGCCTACGCGCCCTCGGCTCTGTGTCGTGAACGGTTGGAAGTTTACTAGTAGAAGGGGTGGGAGTGAAGTACATTCCAAAACTCAGGTACAATAAAAATTGAAGTAAAAATAAAATGATGTCCCTGTATTTTCCTAAGCACCTTTTCTCGAACACCCTTAATCTCTGTTCCTCTCTCAAAGTGAGAGTCCAAGTTTCACAACCATACAGAACAACCGGTAGTATAACTGTTTTATAAATTCTAAGTTCAGCTTTTTTGAGAGCAGACTGGATGACAAAGCTTCTCAACCGAATAATAACTGACATTTCCCGTATTTATTGTGCGTTTAATTTCCTCCCGATTGTCATTTATATTTGTTACTATTTCTCTAAGATATTTGAATTTTCCCACCTCTTCAAAAGATAAATTTTTTCATTTTTATATTTTCATTTCGTGTTCTGGTCACGAGACATCATCATATAGCCTACTTTTTCTTTTCGGAATTTACTTCCAAATCTATTTCTTTACTTGCTTCAAGCAAAATTCCCATGTTTTCCCTAATAGTTTGTGGATTTTCTCTTAACATATTCACGTCATCAGCATAGACAAGCAGCTGATGTAACCCGTTCAATTCCAAACCTCTCTGTTTTCCTGAACTTTCGTAATGGCGTAATCTAGAGCAATAGTTAAAAAGAAAAGGTGATAGTGCATCTCCTTGCTATAGCCCGCAGTGAATCGAAAAAGCATCCGATAGAAACTAGTCTGTACGGACTCTGCTGTACGTTTCACTGAGACACATTTTAATTAATCGAAATGTACTGTACTATATAATTAGGGACTGGATTTTTATGTAATATCAAGGTGTGAAATATGTACATATTTATGTAAGAAAAATAAGCTGAATATGTACCAAAATATGTAAAATCATATAAATATTTAATATCAATATCTGCGCTGGTTTGTATTGTTAAGCCCAGATATTTATAGTGTGGTACAATTTTTAACCTTCCGTTGCTCATGACGATTTCTACTGTTTCTGGTGCACTTCCATCGTTTCTGAGTATCATCATTTCTGTGTTGTCCACATTTATATCAAATTTGTTTTTATTGCACCATTTTACCATGATGTTTATTGTTTCTTGTAACTTTGTAAGGTCTTTAGACCCTACTACTATGTCGCCCACTTATGCATATGAGATTATTCTCTTCTTGATTTTTGCAGTACAAAGTAGTTGTATGAGAAAGGTTGCCTTTTTTTCACTCATATTTACAGTGGGCGGTATGGGGTGAGTGCCTCTTTTACTTCCTGGAACTAAGATGTTATGTTTCGTCCCGAAATATATCCTTTCTCGGATAGGTAAAAAGGCTTTTTAAATCTGTGTATTTCAAATTGTAAACTTCCCCGACAGAAGTTTTCTTTTTCCTTTTAAAGAAGTAAAAATGAATAAAACCCCAAAATATGTTGATTTATGTAATACCAAGCCATAATATGTAATGTGGGGTAAATATGTAAAAATATGCAGTATAAAATTGTAATATATTGATGGTAATTACAAGATTCGCAAAGATTTGTGATTTATATACGGTTAGGTTGAAAGGAATATAACGTGTAGTTACATAAAATTCCGGTCCCTATATATAATATATAGCATAAAATTGTATGGTATTTTCCTACCTTTTAGTCCTATATAGTTTAAAGTTACAAAGAATTTAATGTATTTTGAATAAAACAAATGTCATTAAAAAAAGTGGGTACACATTAAGCATAAAGTTAAAGTTAGATTGTGCAAGGTCCTTCCCAAGAAAGGACACAGGAAGTCTCCGATATGCGGGCCGATTGTTACGTAAATGAAAGATTTCACCGCATATCAGTTATATCATTCATACATTTTAACACAACATTTTTAAAAGGGTAATTATATTAATTATATTCTTATATATCATACAACACATCATATATCATGTACAGTTGGGACGGTCCTTCTGTGCCGGTGTGCTTGGTTACTTGAGCAACAGAGTGAGTTTATAGAAACACGTGACTTACCGCCTCGGCTGGGATCTGCAGCGCGTAGTGACATCATCATGCGCAGTTGGTTCCAGGATGTGCGATGAACGGCGCATTCCACTCACAGTTGTCCAGTATCACTTATCACATCACACGTGTTATCATAATAAATACAAACTGATTATAAACATAACATGTTATCCATGGTTCAATTATATAGCAATGAAGAGAAACAGACGCAATCAATATATCTAATCATCAGACAAACTTTCGATACCAGATATATCACCATCATTGTCGTCGTGATCACCATCTTCATCGTCGTCGCTTTCACTACTGCTGTCTCCGCCCGTAATTATGAAGCTTTCAATTACACTTTCCATAATTCCTTCCTGTTCAATATATTCATCTTCGATTTTTTCAACATGTTCACATACTTTTTCTCATTTTTCTACACTGATGTCATCAACCCGTTGTTGGCACAATTTCATCACTTGCTCTAATTTAAAAGTTGTGTTTTGACCGGCCACCCACTGCTTGATATCTGCCCAAATCAATTCAAATGGATTTAGCTCAGGTGAATACGGCGGCAATCTGAGTACACAATGTCCATTCATAGCTAAGAGATTGTCAATCACTTAAGTTTTATGAAGTGGCTTATGTGTTTTAATGAGCCCGTAAAGCTCCACTTTCAGCATATTTTCCTGAAACTGCACATTGTTTCTTCTAAGCCAGTCCTGCATATCACTTTTCTTTGAATTACTTGAGGGAGCTTTATGCAACTGCACGTTATGGTAAGGTGCGTTATCTATTCTAAAAACAGATCTGGGGGCAAATTCGGAATCAACTTTTCCGTTATCCACTTCTGGTAATTGTTGGCATTCATTTCATGATGGTAGTCTCCAGTTTTCCTGTTCGATTTAAACATCAGAAATGCGCCAGGTACAAAACCCGCTCGACCCCCTGCATGAACAATAATAAGCCTAGGTCCTTTCGAAATAGGCGCCAGTAAACCTGAGGTTTTGTCATCACTCCAATTTTTGGTCTTGTATGCGTGCTATGAATATACGTTTCATCCTCGTATATTAGAGGCCTACCTTCTTCTCTGTATTTCTTTATTGCGTGTAAATATGATACACGCTGTTCTCGAATATCATGCCTTTCCTGTAATACCGCTTTATTATTTCTTGTCTTCTTCCATTTAAACCCCATATCACGTAAAATGATCTTTAAACTTGTACTACCGCCGTTAAAGTTTATGGCATCTTTTAGTTTAGGTAGCAGTTTACTGACAGTGGGCACTGTTTTCTCATTTATTTAAAAATTATAAATTGTCTGTCGTATAACTCTTTTATCAAAATCATCAACATCTGTGATGCGTTTCGGTACACGATGAATTTTACCGGGCTTTCCAAAGGAGGTCCTTCTTCCTCACACTGTTTCCTTCTTTAATTATTTTTCTTATTGTTCTTTCGGGCACTTTAGTTGCTGCACTCACTCGTTCTTGCACCTTTTTCAGCGGTATTAAAAAGTCTCCAGACGCTGCTTCACTCTTCATGAAAGAATGTATATTGTTCACAACTTCCCGAGTTTGGCTATGCAGTGTTTTTGCGCCAAGGTTAGACTGAATAGGAGGCATTTTAGTCTACACAAACACACACAACTGCAATTTGCCACGATAATAAATAAACAATATGAATATGAACTAACTAAACTAACAAACAGCAATTATCACGCACGTGGCAGGACGATGTTACACAGCCATGGCTTTCTGCGAGACTGGCCACTTGCCATATTCTGCGCATGCGCGAGAGTGTAGGCTCACTGGCTAGCTACCACATGATTCTCACCGGCACAGAACGAACGTCCCAACTGTAACACACATTTGCAAAAATATTTTCTCAACTTCACTCCTTGTTCCATATGAAAGAATTTCTACCACTTAGTCTAAAAAAGAATCTTATTCAGACGCTTGTAATGCCCCATTTTGATTATTGCGATTCCTTGCTAACTAATGTAAGTTCACTCTTAGCTGAGAGACTACAACGTGTTCATGATGTGTGCATACGATTCATCTGCAGTACTCGTAAATTTTATCATATATCACCTTCCCTCCAGTTACTTTCATGGGTGCGTCTGAAGGAACGAAGAATAACACATTCATTGTCTCTTCTGTTTAGAATCATGCCTACTTCTACTCCGAATTATCTGTTATCGCGCTTTCAATTTCTTACAACTTTTCGAAACCGACATCAAGCACTTCTTTCTATCCCTCATCATAGAACATCTTTATACTCATCTTCCTATACTGTAGAAATACCTCGCCTCTGGAATTCGTTACCTAATGATGTCAGGGACTGCCGGACTTTATCACAATTCAAATGTTTTTTTTTTTTAGGTATTGCTAGAAGTATTGATTTGTGTTTTTTTTTTCTTTTTTACTCTAGATTAAAATTCCAAGTTTCTTGTTTATGTTAGTTAATTAGTTAGGATACAATTAATTATGATACTTAATCACTCATTTAAAGTTTGTGTGACTGCAACCTGTGTATATTTTTGTGTGACTTTACTTTGTTTATAGTGTTTTTATTTCTCTCTCTCTTTATTTCTTGAGTAGCTTTACTTTGTATATAGTGTATTTTTTTCTGTTTATTTCTATTATTGTATTTGTATTCCTGGTGTTGCGGAAGAGAAGGCCTGATTGCCTTAACTACACCAGAATAAATAAAGAAAGAAAGAAGGAAAGAAGGAAAGAAAGAGAGAAAGAAGGAAGGAAAGAAGGAAAGAAAGAAAGAAAGAAAAGGAAAGAAAAGATGAAGGAAAGAATGAAATAAAGAAATAAAGAATGAAAGAAAGAAAGAAAGAAATAAAGAAAGAAAGAAAGAAATGAAAAAGAAAAGAAAGAAATAAATAATATTTGAAATATTCAATGACTTTCAGAATGAATGAATTCTTAACACGAAACATTCTCCGTATTTTAAATTGAACAATCTTTAAGTTCTTCTTTCTACGCCATTATTGCACATTATCAGCTTCCCACGTTCTTGGCGTTCCTCTTCCTGTTTCATCACACCTTACATTTTGAAGAGCAATCTGAGTGGATATATATACAAGCGGGCGGATTAAGGAGTTATTCTGCAGCCTTAAAACTAATGTAGGTTCCCCCACCTTGCGTCTAAGTTAATGTTATGTTCTAAAACTGGTGTAGCGTTAGGCCTAAGTGTCGATCGTAAAATTCTGAATCTTCTGGCTTAAGTAGATGGGAGATCTCCTGCACATGGATTATAGTGCGATGACGCAAGCAAATCTGTTGGGGTAAAATTACGAGACTAACGGGATACAGTGTTGGTTCAGGGACGTTACAGACTTCAGCTATCAATATGAAATGTTGAACTAAGCTTACCAAAACAATTTTGCATGGTCACGTTGTCTGTAATAATTGGTCTCGAAGACCAATACCGAAATTGCCTTTGTTTTCTTTCAGAGCTCTACTAGGTAGAGTATAAAAGCGTCATAAAACTTGCCTCTTCGTTTTATTACCACTTATGGTGCTGTAATATGGAGCCAACGTGTAAACACTGCCAAGGAAAGTGGACCATAGGAAATTTAAAAGCTAATGATCGAAGCCTTATTGCAAATTTGTTCAATCAGCAAGATCTATTAACCTGTTAAGAAGAGTGTATTTGGTTTGGCATTTACTTGAATTAGCCTCAGTGTTAGGAATTTGCATATAGATTATGCAGTGCAAATGAGCAAACATTAAAATGTTCGCTGATTCCAGTCGTTTTTAATAGGATTATTACAGTGGCCTAACTGCATGGTTTAGACTTGTAGCACCATAGTTTACTGCAGATAGGAACGCATGTAAATTTGATAAAATTATTCTGGTACACATACAAGACTTATGCATTTAATACAAGTACTTCAGTACACATTAAAACATTTCTGCATTTGATACAAGTACTTCAGTACACATTAAAACAATTCTGCATTAGATATAAATACTTCAGTACACACTGAAACAATTCTGCATTTGACAAAAGTACTTCAGTACACATTGAAACAATTCTGAATTTGATACAAGTACTTCAGTACACATTAAAACAATTCTGCATTTGATATAAGTACTTCAGTACACATTGAAACAATTCTGCATTTGATACAAGTACTTCAGTACACATTAAAACAATTCTGCATTTGATACAAGTACTTCAGTACACATTAAAACAATTCTGAATTAGATATAACTACTTCAGTACACATTAAAACAATTCTGCATTTGATACAAGTACTTGAAACACATTAAAACAATTCTGCATTTGACAAAAGTACTTCAGTACATTGAAACAATTCTGCATTTGATACAAGTACTTCAGTACGCATTAAAACAATTCTGAATTAGATATAACTACTTCAGTACACATTAAAACAATTCTGCATTTGATACAACTACTTCAATACATATTAAAACAATTCTGCATTTGATATGAGTACTTCAGTACACATTAAAACAATTCTGCATTTGGTACAAGTACTTCAGTACACATTAAAACAATTCTGCATTTGACATGAGTACTTCAGTACACATTAAAACAATTCTGCGTTTGATACAAGTACTTCAGTACACTTTGAAACAATTCTGCATTTGATATAAGTACTTCAGTACACATTAAAACAATTCTGCATTAGATATAAGTACTTCAGTACACATTAAAACAATTCTGCATTTGATATGAGTACTTCAGTACACATTGAAACAATTCTGCATTAGATATGAGTACTTCAGTACACATTAAAAAATTCTGCATTTGGTACAAGTACTTCAGTACACATTAAAACAATTCTGCATTTGGTACAAGTACTTCAGTACACATTAAAACAATTCTGCATTTGGTACAAGTACTTCAGTACACATTAAAACAATTCTGCATTTGGTACAAGTACTTCAGTACACATTGAAACAATTCTGCATTAGATATAAGTTCTTCAGTACACATTAAAATAATTCTGTATTTGATACAAGTACTTCAGTACACATTAAAACAATTTTCATTTGATACAAGTACTTCAGTACACATTAAAACAATTCTGCATTTGATATAAGTACTTCAGCACGCATTAAAACATTTCTGCATTTGATATAAGTACTTCAGCACGCATTAAAACATTTCTACATTTAATATAAATACTTCAGTACACAATAAAACAATTCTGCATTTGATATAAGTACTTCAGCACACATTAAAACAATTCTGCATTTTATACGAAATTCTCCAACACATTAACACAATAATTCTACATTTCATATGAGTACTCGAGTATACATGGAAACAATTCTACGTTTTTTACTAATATTCTAGTATACATTAAAAGAATTTTGCATTTTATACGAAAGATGGAAGAGGATTGGAGAATGCTGGGTTTGCAGTGAAGGATCAGCCCTCGGATAGGAAACTGTGAATTTATGAAATCATTTTTTTTATTAGTGTGTTTGTTTGTCTATTTGTGTGTCTGTCTGTGATTCTGTGTGTCTCTCCCTACCTGTTTGTTTGCCTGTATCTCTGTCTGTCTGTGTGTCTGTCTGTATGTATTTCTTTTTTTTTGTATATCAGCATGCTCCATTACATTGGAGTAATACTACATGCATAAAATATTACAATAATTAGTTACATAATTTATGATATGAGAACAAGATATTTACAATTTTGATTGAGATCTTGAAATTCTTATAGATACAAGTGTTGCCTAAATGTACTTCTTATTTTAGGTTACCATCTTTGTTAGTATTATTTCTAATTTCAATTACTGTTACATTTTGCCAAATTCTATGGATTTTATAAATTTTCTGAAGCTTTTGAGGTATGATGTTGTGAACTGATCAAAGGTGGAGGCCAGGTTTGACCTGTGCGTATTATATTAGCTCGTAAAGTTCTTTCTTTTATCAGTGTGGTATATCTTAATATTATATGGTTGACTGTCTGCTCTTCTTTTAGTCTGTAAGGGCACGTTGGAGTTGGAATAATCTTGAATCTGTGAAGGTACGATCTTGTGAAGCCATGACCTGTCACAATAGAAGTAAATTCTGCCACGACAGGTACATTTATCTTCAATCTGTCTGTAATTGATGGGAAGAATGATTTCGTTATTGCGCCTTTAGTTGAGATAACCCACTGCTCTTGCCATTTTCTTAAAGTCCTTTCTCTCTCTTCTGTTACTATGTTATCTCTCGATATTTTCTTATAAGCTATTTCCCCTTCATCTTCCATGGCGGCTTGTTTGACAAGACGGTCAGCTATCTCATTCCCCACTATTCCGACATGTATGTAGGCCTATGTGTGCCTGCCTGGTTGTTTGTCTGTCTGTGTCTTTCTGTCTGCTTGTCTGTGTGTCTGTCTGTCTGTCTTTGATTTTGTGTGTGTTTGTTTATTTATTAACTGTGAAATTGTTACATAGAGCTCAAAGTGCAATCGTGACCTACTTCCTGAAATAAGAATGTTCCGGTACCTATTCTGCGTGTTCAAACACGTCACTACACGATGTCCCATGGTTGCAGGTACGCACTTAGTCGCATATACGAACTCGGTTCCGTGTAAAAGAATTCTCGATTCGTTGTAGGGAGGCAAGAGGGTGTTCTGTGTCGTCTGGAACTTCAACTATTCCAATATCACGCAGGTAGCACATGCTGCACGCAGAAAGAAGTCAGCTTCTTCTTCACCCCTCCCCCCCGCCATTAGATCACGCTCACTGCCGCCGGGACACGAGTGTTGTCTTGTTCCCTTCGCGTTCCAATGCTTCCAGAAATGTCTTCCGAGAGCGAGAACAATTCCTCATGACATCTATTTCCTATGTGTATTTTAATGTTACGTCCGGAAATTTCACAACGCGTACCTTGCCAGCTACTTGTGACGTGTCGATAGATCTTCTTTGACCTCCGATGTTGTTCACACCGTAATGGGAACTCGTTGAAATGGATAAAAGACGAACAGGAAGGCAGAGTAACCTTGAGTGATGATTTGTACTGCGACAAGTTTAAATAGCGAATAGTCATGATGATTTTAAAGGACATTTGTTCAGAAAAGTGTGAATGCAATTAATAATTATATATAATAAATTTTCAGTCAAATACACTTTTCAGTTTGTGAGGTCAGATAATCTGTTACATCACAATATTTATTACAAAGTCACTAATATTTTCGTCTTTAAAAGGTCATCATCAGGTGCATGAGATGCAAACAATTTTATATTAGGTGATAGTTGATCTAACAATTAATGATATAGTAAGTAATGCACATGCTGGCATTTACAAGTATGTAAGTTTTGTGTCTCTTGAGGTAAACTGTACATGGTAAAGCTGAACACTGATGCTAGGTTCTCGTGTGTGTATAAGACAAGGAAAAGGCACAGCATGATATTAACCTTATACAATTAAGGCAAAATATTCTCATTAGGTCATATCATTAAAATAAATTTGTACAATTTGATATTAACTATGTTAAAATGTTATATATAATGTATAAATTTAAAAGGGATGGAAAAAGCTGTGATGCAAATGCTGTTGGTAGGAGAGCACGCAGTCTAATTCGTCGTGGTGAATGCCATATTTGTCTGAAAATATTTAAGTTAATAGCTTATTATTAATTTTGAAAGGTTGTGAGCTGATTCAGCGTTTTTTAAAAAAGTTTATTATATTTATACTTACATAGTTGTTCAGTTGTTTACGTCAAGACAAGGAGGCGTGTTTCACCCGACGTTACATGTTTTAGACTGAGTGATGATGATGTATGGACAGATAACTGAGAGGGAATGCCAGGAGTGACTGTTCGATAATATTTTATTTTATTAAGTGATATAGGGATTACGTAAATTTGGTATTTGCTCATTTAGTAATGGATTATTAGGGTCTTGATTTTTTTACAATAAAAAACTCTTCTGCAGTGTTGATAAGGTGGGAATTATTTACTATTTTTAAATTTTTAAGGTGTTTTGTATACTATTAATTTCGTGGCCTGAATCAATAAGATGAGCAGCAAATTTAGATTTATTCCTGTTATTATGGAAGTCTGATTTATGTTCTTTAAATCTAAAATGGAAATTCCGTTTGGTTTGTCCTATGTGCTTTCTATTGCAATTTTTACATTTTAATTGATAAATACCACTTTGTGAGAATTTATTCGTTTTACGCAATTTGTTGGGAATGATGCTATTTATTTTGTTCTTAGTTCTGAAAGTAATATGTATATTTTCTTTTTTAAAAATGAAGTTAAATGATTATTAATTTTTCAAAATATGTCATTGGGTATGTAATTGTATCTTTTTTTTGGATTTGTGGGTTGTAATGTGGTGAAGGTTTTATTTTTATTTCCTAGTCTCTTGATTCTCTTTCGAATATAGTTTTCAATTGTGTTTCTGTTGAAGCCATTGTTTATGGCGAGTTGTATTATGTATTTTCTTTCTTTTGTATAAGCTGTTTGACTTAAAGGAGTATTTATTAAGCGGTCAATGAGATACCTAAATTTACATAATTTTTGTGAATATGGGTGGTTAGATGTTTAATGTATAGTATAATCAACTGAAGTAACTTTTCGATAAATATTGTAGGTGAGTTTGGATTTGTTTACTTTAATTGTTCTTTGCACTTCTTCCTCATATGTAAATTTTAGGCTAGGATGTAATTTATTGAATGAAGTAACTATAGAATCAGAAGATGATGTGCCATTGTGTATGATTAGGTATCATCTACATATCGGGAATAATTTTTATGTTATGCTGATTTTGTATGTTAGGGATGTTTTTATTTTCTAAATTTTGTAGAAAGATTTCTGTCATAAGGCCGGATAAAGGGTCACCCATGGCTAAACCTTTAACCGATCGAGTCTCACTTTCTTGCGATTTTTCGGGTGGTATCTGCCCTGTTTTGCTGTCTCAAATGATATGCTGGTGTTCATTCGTTGACGTCATCCTCTTCCATTAATATGAATATATTGTATTAGTGCACATTTTCATTCTTTTCATCTGTAATTTAACGGCAATGTACAATGTTATCTAGTCTCGATGGAATTGATAATAGTGTTACGATATATCGCCACCATAGCATTATCTGAATTCACACCGCAAATGTTGGAGTCCTCGGAATGAAGTCAATCAGATAAACAGTCTACGCAGGTATCGAACCCAAGCTTGGGTATAATCTTGCTGCACAATTTCCGCTCGTAACACTTAAACATGCTTTCTTCCCTTCACTTCCTGCTTTCTCGCCTTCACTTCCTGATTTTTTCGCTTCACTACTTGCTTTCTCCGATTCACTTACTGCTTTTTCCCTTAACTTCCTGTTTTCTCTCCTTCACTTCTTGCTTTCTATCCTTCTCTTCCTGCTTTCTTCCTTTCACTTTCTTCTTTCTCCTTACATTTTCTCCTTTCTCCCCTTCAATTACTAGCCTACTTCGTCCCCTTGACTTACTGCTTTTTCTCCTCATCTTTTTGCTTTCTATCCTTCACTTCCTGAGTTCTTCCTTTCACTTTCTCCTTTCTCCTTACACTTTCTCCTTTCTCTTTACACTTTCTCCTTTCTCCTTACACTTTCTCCTTTCTCCTTTGTCCCTTTCAATTGCTGCTTCTCCCTTTCACTTCCTTCTTTCTATCCTTCACTTCCTGACTTCTTCCTTTCACTTTTTCCTTTCTCCTTACACTTTCTCCTTTCTCCCCTTCAATTGCTGCTTTCTCCTTTCACTTCCTGCTTTTTCCCATTCTCTTCTAGTTTTCTATCCTTCACTTCCTGCTTTCTTCCTTTCACTTTCTCCTTTCTCCTTACACTTTCTCCTTTCTCCCCTTCAATTGCTGCTTTCTCCCTTTCACTTACTGCTTTCTCCCTTTCTTCTTGCTTTCTATCCTTCACTTCCTGACTTCTTCCTTTCACTTTCTCCTTTCTCCTTACACTTTCTCCTTTCTCCCCTTCAGTCACTGCTTCGTCCCCTTGACTTACTGCTTTTTCCCTCATCTTCTTGCTTTCTATCATTCACTTCCTGAGTTCTTCTTTTCACTTTCTCCTTACACTTTCTCCTTTCTCCCCTTCAATTGCTGCTTTCTCCTTTCACTTCCTGCTTTCTCCCTCCTCTTCTTGTTTTCTATCCTTCACTTCCTGCTTTCTTCCTTTCACTTTCTCCTTTCTTCCTACACTTTCTCCTTTCTCCCCTTCACACACTGATTTCTCCCCTTGACATACTGTACTGCTTTCTCCTCTTGACTTCCTTCCCTCTCCCTTAACTTCCTGTTTTTCTCCTTCACTTTCTGCTTTCTTCCCTTTACTTCCCGCTTTCTCCCCTTCACTTCGTGTTCGTGCTTTCTCCTCTTCACTTCTGCATTATCCTCTTTACTAATCCCTCCTTATCTTAACCCTCATCTCTTCCTTCTCTCTTCTTTATGTCGTTCGGATCATTATTTTTATTCTTCCTACTGTTTCAACGGCATTTCACTTTCACAAACTGGATTTTAAGACAAATTTACTTGTTCTACTGTTTTATCTTATTATCTTATTCCTTGTATTTTATGCGGTATTTCCTCCAAATGCCCTTATAGGCTAATTGTTAGTTTTTAGCTTCTAACGATATTAATGAGGCAAAAGAATCCATTCTGTAGTCATTCTTACAATACAGACACAGGAGTCTCTCCTCGCCTCTTATATCCTTTCTTTTCCTCCTCCTACATCGAGGAAGGATTTTGTTCTCAGAGGTTGTGTCAGGCCTATTTGATGTTCTATGCCTAAGCATATTGTAGGTTTGTATAATAAAACTCTCTCGAGTCTATAAATCATACAGTTACAGTATATTCTGACCGTTCTGTTGTGTACTATAGTTGCAATTCTATTTTTTAATTGGTTATTTGACGATACTGTATCAACTACGAGGTTATTTAGCGTCGGTGAGATTGGTAATAGCGAGATGGTATTTGGCGAGATGAGGCCGAGGATTCGCCATAGATTACGTGGCATTCACCTTACGATTAGGAAAACCTCGGAAAAAACCCAACCAGGTAATCGAACCCGCGCCTGAGCGTAACTTCAGACCGGCAGGGAAGCTCCTTAACCGACTGAGCCACGCCGATGGCTGCAATTCTTTTCCTAAGTTATATAATATCTGTATCGTTTTTCTGTCTGTGCGGGTGTGTGTTGGAAGTAGGTCTACAATATTATACAGGGCGATCCATATAAACCTTTACAATTTTAATGGCTTATAACTTCTGAACCAATAACACCAAACGTGTGCAATCTGTTCTGAATTACAGAGTAACTGTGGGAGATACCGTGGAGTAAATGTTGAAAATGTTTTCCGCCTGCATCCGCACACAACTGTACTCGTCGCACCATATTCGTGACGTTATCCGAAGTGCATCTTCCATTTCTTTGCTGCTCTCTGACATGCCAAATGAGTACTCTGTCTCCTGGCTCAATCGACTCAACGATTTCTTTGGTGAGTTCAGTAAACATTAGCGTGAGGCATAAGGTCTAGGTTTTCCACTGTCGCTAAGAAGCGAACCACTTATCTCCAGCTTTCTCACTATCAACAAAATTGTTGAGTTGGTTGGAACATTGCGCACACCGAATTCTGTTCGAAATGCCAGTTTCTTTTTTAAGCAGGAAATTTGTCATCGAGTACGTTTTCAGCACAAAACACACTGACGAAGTGAATAATCACTTCAAGACTGTTTTCTACAATAATATCCAATATCAATATCAACAATGGACGAAAATCGTGCCAGGAGTACCAATACAAATTCTCCCAAAACTACAGAGATCATGATATTCAACTTGAAGTTTAAACTAACTCCCAAAGAGAAATTATAACTCATTAAAATGGTAAAGGTTTTTATGGATCGTCCTGTATTATTCTGCATATTCTGTTTTTATTTCTTCTGTTCTCAATCTGAGTTTCACTTTTCAGATGTGCTCGTCAACTATTTCCATTAATTATGAACAGGAGCGTACGCAAGGAGGAGTTACCGGGTTTGAACCCCTCCTTTGAACTTAAAAAGACATTTTAGATTCGAGTATTTTGTTATCCATGTTAGTTTCCTTTTTCTAATTTTACACTGTCAGAGTAACAAAATCTACATCGACATAAGGCGTAGTCTTCAAACTCCTCCTTCAATATAATCCCTGTGCGCCACGTTCGAATTATAACAATGCTATCTTTATTATAGAGAGACCTATCGGCTAGTACCGACCTTTAACAAAATGAAGCCGACACAATATGAAACTCAACTTGTTGTGAAACATGAAAAGGTTATTTGACAGTTCTGCAGTGCAGATGTTAAATAGTGTGCATTGTCGATTTTAAACTCATTTCAAAAGCAGTATTCATCTGTCCGTTAATTTGAGTTCTGACTTTATTATCAAAGTTTGTTTAACATTTTCTGTATATAATATAGACCTATACGTTATAATAATATTAATAAATATACTGTCCTAATAACTTAGTAATGCTACACAAAATTTGAAATGCCGATAATGTGAATTGTAAAAACTTTAATAAGACCTCCCCTTGACAAAATTCTGCGTACGCCACTGGTTATGATTGTAAAGAGAACAATCAAAGAAATGACGTCACATCTATTGAGTCGTATTTTCATAAATTAATTCAGCTATTCAATGTTCGCTGAGTCAAATTTGGCAGCTTTGTTGCAGTTCACCCTTTTCTGCCTTATGAATTCAAGATTTTTGGATTTCATTTTATCAACCCACACTAGATTAGCACCGCGTGAAAATCCTGTGACAAAAATGAACACCATACAGGTGTTCCATCTAGAGGACGACACAGTTTTCGGCATGGACTAGAATCGACAGCAATTATTTGCAATACAAATAGCGCAGGGGAGAATTTAAATTATCAAAAGACAATAATGACCTTAGCCGTTGATTACTGTAAGCATGACACCAAACAAACCCTCTTTCCTTCATTAACAATATTCTTTGCACGATTCTAAATCCCATACCACATGCTTCTGCAGTCGTTTCTTGCATGTTGGCAACGTTGTAGCCTGAATCAAGATGGCTGGCAGCGTTCTGCTCGTCAACGTTTTTAAAATAATTATACACCTTAAACACTATTTCCCGCACCTGCCTGTGCAATACTCGTCTTTTTACAGTCTCTTCTTCCAATTATTTACCTTACACACACAGTAAATGTTAGTTTTACTTATTCAATGTATTGAAACATTCACACGGGAACAAACGAACTCGGGAAGTACTTGTTACAGACTGATTCTGATTGGTTATACTGTACAAGCTTGTGACGTCACATACCAGAAATGCTACGGCGCATATACCAACCGACCGCCTTCCGAAATGCCGTCTAGTCTAGAAACGGTAACTGAATTTTGTCTGGAGCTCTCTTTCAGGGAAAGAATCATTTCAAATGTGTTTAATATGCTAAGCGCTACATAAGCTTGCCTCGCTTTTGAAGGAGGTGCTGTTACAGTCCGCGTCACCGTTTTTGGCGTGTGAAATAAGTAATGGGAACGTTAAGTGCGAATGTTTTACATTTTCCGCAGTCAGTCTGACAACTGTGTTTGGCAAATGGCTGATGTGACGTGTATGGAAAGTGGTGCCATTCTCAGCTGTACTAGCAGCATGCTCACAAACTGGGCACTATATATCTAGGACACACGCCAAAAACGCTGACGCCAGCTATACCCGTGCAGTTCTGTCGTTCGTTGGAGCTGTGAACCTCGGACTTATTGGCAAGAATGTTAATATACGGCTCATTATCATGCAGTCCAGGTTGGGACGTAAACTCCAAAGCAATCGTGGCGATCATTTTACTATGTGATTCGCAACACTGTTCGCGCATCGACAAATGGACGAGTGCTGTTTCTTTATTGATATGTCTGCAGTGAGGGGTTAATTTGTGTTGCCTGAGCGTAGGAGGACAGCTGGAAGGAGAACGCGATAAGAGGGAAAGTGTGTTGTGAACGTTCCATTCTCCGAAGGTGTTGAAGTGTGTACGTCTGTTGACAGTCTTCACAGAACGCATTCGTACACAATTCAGTACATTTCCGTTTCTTTCCTACAAGAAATATTTTTAATCAATGTTTTCATTGCATTTGTTTCAAATTTCTGTATTTGTTTCTAATGTGACATTGATAGCAAGCCAAGGGAGTAAGAAATAATGCGTTCTTGAGGGCATAAGAGGGGGACGGTACAATTGTGTGCGGCGGTGTTCCTTAACACAACATGAAAACATTCTTAGATCGATGAACATATTTGCAGATAGAGACGAGGGCGAAGTGATCGGCACATGTCCCGTTTTCAGCTTAAAAACTTCGATCATAGCCGCTTTTTGTTTACCTTACAAGAACAGAAAATATAAGAGGAGATATATTTGGGCCTTAATCACCTTTGTATGAACTTTCTTTAGAACCAGAGGATTGTCAGTTAATTTTTGCTTTCTGTTCAAATGATCACGTTACATCAGCTGCTTGTCTATGCGGATGACGTGAATATGTTAGGAGAAAATCCACAAACGATTAGGGAAAACACGGGAATTTTACTGGAAGCAAGTAAAGAGATAAGTTTGGAAGTAAATCCCGAAAAGACAAAGTATATGATTATGTCTCGTAGCGAGAAT
>JAJSOF020000025.1:5197312-5211165 GCA_025594305.2 Periplaneta americana
TAGAAAAAAATGGTCTGTTCAAATAGGCTATTTGGGGGGTGTACTACAGTATAATAACATGAACTTTCCGGGAAGTCAAAAAAGGGGTAAAATGGAAAAGGAAGTTTTTAATAGGAAAAAAAAGAGACTAGTAAGTTTTGGGGATTGTGGCATTATAGGGGGGAAAACATAGACATTGCGAAGAAGTGAAGAGAAAGGACTGAAAGGAATTGAAATGTGGATACGAAGAAGAATGGAGCGGGGAAATGGACAAAAAAATAAGAAATGAAGCTCTGTAGAAATCGTGGGTGAAGAAAGAACAATGCCAAAAATGATCAAGAAGAGAAAAAGACACTGGCTGAGAAAAGACTGTCTACTGAAGTTTGGGACTGGAAGGAATGATAAAAGGGAGAGGGAAGTTCGGGAATCGAACATATGTCCGCTGAATTCATAGCGCCATCATCTGAGCCTCGCGCATGGGATATACCATCGTGTGAGAGAATCGATATAAGACTGACATTCAAACATCATGGTGTGAAGTGTGGTGTGTAACAAACACTTTCTGATGTGACGATACTTTGATAGACTTAGCTAGTCTGTCACCATAGTGATGTCCCCGAGCCGCAAATACTGCCAGCAAGTTCATCAGGCTCGGATCTACCATCAAGTATTCACAACGACAGACCGAAGTGACGCAACATGTTCTGCGTCTAATTCAAACTTGCCCGTTTCGCAGAAACCTTGAGAGTGTGGGACTGGATTTCAATATGGTGGGTCTATTATTTCCATCGGACGATTCTGACAGATAAAGTTCGCTGTAAGAAATTGATGCAGAATAAATTACTACAAACGCAACGTTGTACGCGATACTCTATTATCGCAACTTCCTTATTACTGCTCGCATTGTATGGAAATGAAACGCGGTACGACGGTAGTATTGCTCAAGCAACTAGGCCTATAACAATATGCTGCTGTATCACACCACCTGTGGTCAGTGCGAAACAATTGGCCGGGTTCGATCCGGTCGGAGCAAGTTACCTGGTTGAGGTTTTTTCCGAGGTTTTCCCCTCAACCTAATACGAGCAAATGTTGGGTAACCGGTGATGGATCCGGAACTCATTTCACCGGGATTATCACTCTTCATTTCATTCAGACGCTAAATAACCTAGATGTTATTGAATCGTCGTAAAAGAACCCAATAAAATAAAAAAACAACATGCTGAATATTAATTTAAAATATTTCTTCTGTTGAGTATGAATCGATCTAAAGAAATCACAAGTGAGGACGAAGTTAAGCGTCTTGAATATTGGAATGGATCGAAGTGAATGACAGTAGGTAACAAATTTAATTCTAAACTCTGATACTTAAGGAAGGTGCTGATAACGATGATACATACACCTAACTTGTCTGAAACTTTTTTTGAAGCAACTTTTGTTATTCAACATTTTACTAAAAATTAATAATAAGCGAGATATTTCGATTTATTTATTTCGGGCCTCTTATAACTCCCCTTTTAAAGAAAAGTATTTTGAATGCCACATAGCCTAAAATCTAAGTGAAAACTAACTTATCTTAAGTACCAGTTTTCATAGAAATCCGTTCAGCCATTTTCGAGTGAAAATATAATTAACATACAGACAGACATACAAACAAAAAATGCCAGAAATGCGATTTTCGGTCTGAGGATAGCTAATTATACGTGTTTACACCAATTAATTATTTTTTCAAAAGCGAAATTTACCAGAAAAAATAAGGTTGCAGTTTTATTATTCGTAATTATAGACAATAATAATAATAATAATAATAATAATAATAATAATAATAATAATAATAATAATAATAATAATAATAATATCTGCCACAAGTTGTCCACACCTGTGGAGTAGCGCGTCTGGCCGCGAAACCAGGTGGCCCGGGTTCGATTCCCGGTTGGGGCATGTTACCTGGTTGAGGTTTTTTCCGAGGTTTTCCCTCAACGCAATATGAGCAAATGCTGGGTAACTTTCGGTGTTGGACCCCGGATTCATTTCATCGGCATTATCACCTTCATCTCATTCAGACGCTAAATAACCTGAGATGTTGATAAAGCGTCGTAAAATAACCTACTTAAAAAAATCTTCCACAAGTTTTTTCATAAACGATGATTGACAGTTTTGAAGAATAACGCAAATGGCGATCTACTTGGAATTGATTCTGTTTACTTCTTTATAAAAAATAGCTGGACAGATTTCATACACACTGGACCACGTCTACACTTTTCATTTCAGCGAACACATTTATCTTTCAAACACAGCAAACGTACAGCTAATTGGCTGAGAGCAGCACTGGAGTACAGAGTCTTGTACTGAGTCCGTTTCTTAGTGCAGCTTGATGCGGCAGAGTGAAATATAAATTATGGATACATTTAACACCAAGTGAAGTCAAATCAGAAGCAAGACACTTGTTAAATATAGTGCAGCAGTTGCTGACTGAGAGAAGATGAAATATACAACACACCACGATTATAGTACTTATGGTGATTACTTTTAATGGCAATGATTAGCAAACACCTAAACGTTACAAACCCAAATACAGCATTTCTGGCTGCAGATTCAGAAGATCTGGTATCGATCCTCTGTAGGAAAGTGAAAATAGAGAGTGATTCAGTAAATGCGTGCAAAATTTAAACAGACAATAGAAGATCCTCTACTAAACATGTTGGGAAAGAAAACTGAGGGTCTGAGAAGTCTCTTCTCTCACGGTAAAAGAGTCTACAGACGTTTAATGGAGCAGGAAATGCTACAAAGGCCAAAAAAAATCCTCCGATTTCTATGTATTTATGACATATTTTATAACTAAAAACTGTGATTTGAACACTGCCAGTGAAATTGTCTCACGGAATTACGCCAACCGCCCTCATCTCCACTTTGAAGGCAGTTTCTTCATTTGTCAAGACGGCGTGGGATGACACTAAAACAGCGCTGCCAAGCGCAGAGTTTAATAAACTAATTTACTTTACGACTGGAAAGGCCTTAAAAATATATCGACGTAACTCTGAACACGTTCGAGCCTCGGGTGTCCGTAAGCAATTCGTCTCACGCAATTTACGACGTTATGGGGACCGTCGTTCACATCTTGATGATCGCGGACGGGGATTATACTATCACAGTTCCAGCTCAGGCTGCCGTAAAGCCATCTTTCCATATTGTGCTTATTACTTCTCTCCATGCTCGCTTTCATTACCCCAGCCAGTGGATTTGCTTCATCACCAACACCATATTCCTCTTCCTCAACTACATTCTAATTCTTCTCTCTTCTGCATACCCTTCTTATTCTCCGTTTGCCTTGTCTCCTATTTCTATTTCTTGTACTAATCTTTTTCTTCTTCTTCTCCATCACAGCAGACAATCTCTCTTTATTCCACCCCTCTCTTTCCATTTCTGTGCACGTCTTCGCCTCCTCATCCTTATGGTGAAAATTTCTGTACTTTTAAACTAAATCTTTTGTTTATTCATGTGCTTTTAATTACTTCATTGTTACTCACACCACTTCGCTGCCTGTCTTTTTTTCTTAACGCTTCTATGTAGTGCTGAACTTCATGGCGGCGGCATTCCTTTCCATGCAAGTATTGCTCTGTAAACTTTTATTACCTCATTAAGTGTTTCAGACTTCTCTGATCGTTTTTTCTTTACCAACAGACTCGATAACAGACTTCAAACTCAGCAGATGGTATTGAGTCTGTAAGCCATGAACTAAGGACTGATAAATGTGTGGGTGTAAAGTGGTTCGTTATTTTCAACCTCCTTCTGTCTCAAAACATCTTTTGCGAAAATTTGCAGTGCATTATTCGATTTGAGCTAGCTTTACCTGACACCGATGCTGCTACAGAAGAGTGTTTTACCACCACAAATAGCCTACCTTGTAGATTGATGAAAGAACAGTATTAAGGAAATATTTGACACCGAAATTGGTTTCCAAGATAGTTCGTAGACTTTCATTAAATACTGTTGCAAAATGAAGAGTCCACTGCAAGAATGATGGATGTCATTTGGAATACATTTTGCAGGAGAAGCAATTGAAAGTTTGAAATGCTTAGTGCTCAAAGCTTAACTGTGATTTTCCGATCATTACTGGACAATGACTATCAGTGTTAATGCCATATAACTCTCTATGTACATTCTATATGTCTTAAGCTATGCATTGACAGTCTTGGTTCATTTTCGACAAGAAAGTGACATCTATAATTCTTGCAGTGGACTCTTCATATGTTAAACTCCTGGCCGATATACAATTTTTCTTTGGTTATTTAAGGGAGATGATGGGTGAAATTTCGATTTTCTACATTTTTTCAAACTACGTCTTTGAATGTCTGTACATACAATCAGGGTGTGATAGATAATGATGTGGCGAAGTTTCATTTTTGTGAACCCTATAGTTCCAAAACGTGTCTTATCCACTTTTGATGTTTTTTCACAAATAAAAAAACATGTTTTCCTATTTTTTACCTTAAAATAATAATTTTTTCACCTTTTAAAATAAATATTTTATAGTAAATAGATCAGGAACAGAATCATAGGAGGTTACTTTGTTCAACAAGATTTCCATTGTAATGTTAAATTTGGAGAAGGCAAATTTTGGAACTATACTTACGACAAGGCAAGTTTTGAAAACAACATATAGTTGGATAAGGCATGATTTGGAAAAACACAAAAATCTTCGATGTAAATTAAATGTTATATTGCAAGACTTCAAATCAAAAGTTATACATTGTTAATGAAGTAGTTCAAGGTCAAGACAGCTTACTAAAAAATTAAAAATACTCTGATAATGAAAATGTTTTCAAATGTTCTTAAGCACAATGAATTGATTCAGAGTCTGGTGCACCACAACAGTCAACATCTGATTCAACATTCTGGGCTTCATCAGCACGATTTGCATTCAGGAGGTTCATGTAGAAAGATAATCCGGCCTGATTTTTCCATCCATCGCAAAATGTTTCGTTAAAAGGTTGTTAAGGAGACACTTATGTGAGTTTTAAGTCTTTTACAATTTTCATCCAAAATTAATTAATTTTAAACCACATAAACATGCCTACAATACTATCGTCTGCCATTAGGGCTAATAGTTTTGAAATGATATTTTTTTTTAATTTATTTTATATTGACGTCACCAAAAAGGCTCCTTGCGTCACAATTTTCACAATTTTTAATTCATATTAGCTCAAAAGCTTGAAAATAGTCATGGGAACATAAATTAATTAGCTTTTTGAGCTCGGTCTAAATAGAGAGCCACAATAAATTCTTTTGTGCGAGATCGTGCGTATTTGCTTGTTTTCCGCAGAGAACCAATACGCGGTAAGTGTGAAATACCACATTCAGTATTTCCAACGTAACACACACAACAATTTCCCTCTTCTTACTGCTTAAGCGCGACATTCATTTTACTGCTTTAGGCTTTTAACATATTATTTTTAGAGACGTTTAACATAGTAATAATTATAAATTGGAAACTTACCACTGCAATTTCATTTAAATTGCAACGTTGATTATTGTTTTTAAATATTTGCAAAAATTAAGTAAAGTCTACTACTCCACGAAACTTATTGCATTCCTGATACAAGTAACATTAAGGAAGCCGTGAAAAAATCAACAAGATTCCAGATGCCAATGTTATTACTGCAATATGTTATATAAATAATATTGTTAAAAAATTAAAATGAAAAATAAATCATTACATAACCTTACCGTTTGTTTTAAGTTCGCATTTATAGACTGGGAAAAAAAAAAGACAGACGTATATCACGGCCTGCTGGAGTATAGTAAACACAGAAAACATTTTATAGCAACAATGTTGAAGAAAGATATTTTGGTTTTCCGAAGTTGCCGTCATTAAACAGAAACCAACATGGAGATTTCATTGCAACTAATTAGAAATTCGTCTTTCAGGTATGTAATAAACGATCTTCGCACAAAATAATGTACGATACACGAGCGGTATGTTTGTTTTCATGTTCTCGGAAATTAAAAAAGCTCAACTACGTTTCGCTTTTTCAATCTTTTCCTCGACCATGAAAACGTCAACATACCGCTCTTGTAATGTATATTACTATTAAATTTATTTTGTTTATTTTTCACCATTATTTTACCATAGTGTCCCCTTAACATCATTTCATTTCGCTTCTTTAATGATGTTCCCTTTGCGAATAACTTGAGACTCGATATCAAATGTTGTGGCCCTTTCCGACAACACTTCTATGGAGTATGGAGCAGGCAAGTTATGGAACGCAGTTTTGGAAGATAAGACACATTTTGGAACATCAACCATATTTCTCCTATTAAACTGAGTGGGAGAAGAATTTTTTTGGAACACCATTTTCTGATAGTATATTGTGTGTTGATCATAGAGTGCAGTAGTGTACTTATCTGAATTTTCGATTTTTCGGGATAGAACACGTTTTGGAAGTAATACAACTCAAGTATGAACAAAACATGACCAATAATTTAAGAGAAATTGCTGTACACTTGCATGCACCCATACATACAATCATACAAACTGCAAGTCCAAAATTACTTTCAATTTCAGGAATGCTGAAAATGTTTATTTTTCGGAAAAATTCCGAAATATATTTTTTTTTTTTTGCAGCATAAAATAATTTCTTTTATGTTTTGCATAAGGAGGAAATAGAAATTAACTTTTAATTTTACGGCAATTTTGATATAATAATGATATTTTTGCATCTATTTATAGATTCATACACGCTTGAAAACATTTCTCGCAAAAGATAAACTTAAAATAAGATCTTGATAGTTTGGTGTCTAGTCTAAGCTGTAGCCATTAGTCTAAGCTGTAGCCATTAATCCCAATGTCAACAAGCACATCTGAAATGCGGCCAGAAGACATAGCAAACTAATGACAATGACACTTGACTTCAGTCAATACCAAGAGCAATATGAAAGGAGAAATCAATAGCAATCAGATTGGTCTTTGTGAGCAGTAAAGCGATCTCGTACAGGCCTAATCGTATTGATTGGTGCGGTGTCGACGAACGTTTCAAACGGCTGGTGCCTCATTGTCTTCATTGTCTTACACACGCCGAAGCGAGGCGACATCAGGTATGAGATGACAGGAGAGATCGCAGCGTCGTCGCCAAGACAACTGGGACAGTTGAACCTACACAAACGCACAATACGGACAAGTGACAATCGGAAAGATTGCAGTTCATTACTTCCCTCACTCTGGTATATTTAGCAGCACATTCGTCTACAAATCCAGCGAAATAGGGCAGGGCTCTATCCCCAGGAAAAAGTAATGGACATGTGGTTGTGTTCTGTTTTCTTTGGCAGTTCTCTTCTGCTGAGTGTGAATGACGAGTATTGATTCCAAAGCCTTGCAAGAATGAGGACATAACAGGATACTTCATACATGATACTTCATTTTTACTACCACCACTCTACTATAGTACTATCACCACACTACTGCACTAATACTAACACCACACTTCTACCAACACTAATACTACACTACCACCACCAAACTACTGCACTAATACCAACACTAATACTACACTACTACAAACACTAATACTACACTACTACCACCACACTACTGCACTAATACTAACACTAATACTACACTTCTACCAACACTAAAACCACACTACCACCACCACGCTGCTGCACTAATACTACACTTCTACCAACACACCAATACTACACTATTACCACCACACAACTGGACTAGTGCTACACTTCTACAAACACACTACTGCACTGGTACTACACTTATACCAACACTAATACTACACTACCACCACCATACTACTGCACTAATACCAACACTAATACTACACTACTACAAACACTAATACTACACCAATACCACCACACTACTGCACTAATGCTACACTTCTACCAACACTAATATTACACTACTACCACCACACTACTGCACTAATACTAACACTACACTTCTACGAATACTAATACTACACTACCACCACCATACTACTGCATTAATACTAACACTAATACTACACTTCTACCAACACACCAATACTACACTATTACCACCGCACTACTGGACTAATACTACACTTCTACCAAGACACTACTACACTTCTATCAACACTAATACTACACTACTATCATCACACTACTGCACTAATACTACACTTCTACAAACAATAATACTACACTACTACCACCACATCACTGCACTAATACTAGCACTAATACTACACTTCTACCAACACACCAATACTACATTATTACCACCACACTACTGGACTAATACTACACTTCTACCAAGACACTACTACACTTCTATCAACACTAATACTACACTACTATCACCACACTAGTGCACTAATACTACACTTCTACCAACACTAATATTACACTACTACCACCACACTACTGCACTAATACTAGCACTAATACTATACTTCTACCAACACCAATACCACACTTCTACCAACACTAATACTACACTACTACCACCACACTCCTGCACTAATACGAGCACTAATACTACACTTCTACCAACACATAACTAGGTATTATTAAATGGCTTTAGAATTTTTAATGTCGATGAAACCACAATGAAAATAGTATGTACTGTACATATATTTCATTTAATAGGATATAAACTTTCGCTCGTCAGTAATACATACGGCGGCTGTGAAAGGAAGTACACGCAACAATAGCAAAGATGGCCGATCGGCTGATCTTCGCGAGCAAGCGCAGATTGCTTCACGCTATTTAATGTGAAATTCCGTTGTGCTCGTACAGAGATGGTGACGTATTTTTTTTCAGTTTCTTAATTAAAAAAAAATACAATATTAAAAAAAAATCTAGAGGCTTATCTAATAAATCTACATTGAAACCTAGGGCTATTTAAAGAAGTATTCTTCAATGTATTTTCATCTCATGTTTCTCCGAAATCAAATTGTACTTTATTTTTAAATTTATCATTGTTCCGTATTCTCTCCGCAATCATATTGTATTTTTAATTTAGCCTCTGCTTTGTATTCTGGATCCTAGTGGATCCAGATGTCAGTCAGATGTCCCAAATTGTGGAATTTGTTATTGCGGTGAACCTATTCATAAATTATGAGACCGAAAGAAAGGAAATTCTTACGCAAGGGACTTCTTGAGATACTCATCCCCCAAGAACGGACATTTGCCAATAATTTGTGAATCATGAGAGCTACAGACGTGGACAAATTATTAACAAAATTGACGATTTTTATGGCAATTCTGTTTACAAAATTGGCTTTTCAATTTAGACTACATTTGAAAATTTTGCATATTTCCATCATTACAGTAGACAGAAATATGCAAAAATGTCGACTGTAGTTTAAATTGAAGATTCAAGTTTTGTAAAAATATATAATAAAAGTCTTCAATTTTGCTAATAATTTGTAAATTAGCAAAAATGTCAACTGCATTGAAGAGACAAATTTTGTAAAAATATAAAACAAAAATCTTCAGTTTTGTTAATAATTTGCAAATATCCAAAATGTCAATTGTAGTCCAAATTGAAGAATCTAATTTTGTAAAAATATAGAATAAAAACCTTCAGTTTTGCTAATAATTTGTAAATATGCAAAAATATGAAATGTAGTCCAAGTTGAAGAGTTAAATTTTGAAAAAATACACAATACAAATCTTAAATTTGGCTAATTATTTGGAAATACACAAAAATGTCAACTGTAGCCTGAATTGAAGAATCATATTTTGTAATAATATATAATAAAAATCTTCAATTTTGCTAATAATTTGTCCACGCCTGTATAAGGACAAATTCCTTTCAGTTCTTTAGCACACGTCCTAGGATCCCGTCAGCATGGAGAACTCCTGAGAAATTCACCCCATCATAACATCCGAAAACTAATAGCACAAGCCCTTAGAAAAAAGATCCTTCGAGGTCCATGAAGAGGTGCACTGCGTTGCGTCTGAAGGCGGCGGAATTAGAAGAGCGGACATCGTGGCTCTAGACAAGACTAATAGTAAAGGCTTTATACTGGACCCAACTGTTAGATTTGAGATGAGCCAGACCCAACCATCCGAGGTCAACAAAGAGAAACAACAAATTTATGAGCCTACTATTCCGTATTTTCGAGAAAAATATCAGATGGAAGGCACCTGGGAAGTACATGGTTTAATGATCGGAGCGAGGGGCACCATCCCACGATCAACTGTAAACACTATCAAAACATTTGGAATCCATGACATCATTCCAAAAATAATTACTTCAACCATTAAAGGGTCTGTGGCAATTCTGAAAAATCATTTATACGGAATATCATAATCCCCCCCCCCTTTTCTATTCGTTAGTGTGTGATTGTTACAATATATGTACAAATTTATTATTTCTTAAATTTAAGCTCCTAGTTCACATTTCAATTTGACTCATCTATTTTACTGTAATCGTTACTATTCTTATATGTGTGTTATTCTGTGTTTTTGGCAACCCAGGATGCCTGGGCAGACTATTTTGGAAATAAATTATATATATATATATATATATATATATATATATATATATAGAGGGTGTTTCAAAAATACGGGGCATAATTTCGGGTATGTATTTCCCACCTGTAGACAATCAAAATAGTTCATTACAACATGTGTCCGGAAATGCTTCATTTCCGAGTTATGGCCTTCACAACACTGAAATTCACCGGAACGTTTTTCTTTCCGCAGATCGTTGTCATTACAGAAGATGTTCAAAATGTCCACCTCCTGCTTGAATACAGACCTCACATCGATGTCTCATTGACCTGCGAACACGATCCCAATCTCCAGGAGTATTGCGTATGTCCTCAGAACATGCCACAATTCGATTCCGAAGGGATTCCAAATCAGGCACCAGAGACGAATAAACCAATGATTTTAAATGGCCCCACAAGTAGAAATCGAGAGGGTTCAGATCAGGTGAGCGTGGAGGCCAAGCAATTGGGCCACCTCTACCTATCCATCGATCAGGAAACCTTCGATCCAAGTACCAGCGAGCCGTACGACTGAAGTGTGCAGGAGCGCCATCATGCAAGAAGTGAATGTGTTGACGATTGATCATTGGTACCGGTACCCTTAATTAGTTGAGAAAAAAAGAAAACAACCACCATCTAGGTAACTTGTCCCAAACAGAATTTGAACCCGAGCCTGCTCGTTTCACGGTCAGCGGTGGGCAGTTTGTTTCTTGTGATCAGTGGCTGGTTTCCTGGCTACTGCAGTCACCGACTGTACCTGCGTGCGGGGCGCAGACCACTCCGAAGGAAATTGAGCGCGAAACAACATGAGAAGTCCGTGAAAGCACACGGCTTCTCTTTTTTCCCCATAATTTAATTTAATGTCCATATGGATTGCAACCCGAGCGCGAGGCTGCAGCTGTATATGGACGGAGTGTGGCCAATTCGTCAAACCCTATGAAAACAGGTTCCTATGCTATAGACGTGCCGAATGCTCCTTAAAGCCCATATTGAAATGGTAATAATCGAATGAAAAACCGTGCTCCGACCACTAGACCGAGAAACACTTCGCGTCGAATCTCAGAACAGGCACCGAGCAGTTTCATTAGAGCTAAATAAACAAGTAATGACATTTCCAGCGGCGTCTGTTTCATTTACAGGACGATCCGTCTGGGTAAATGGGTGAAACAGAAACGTAGTAAAATGAAAATTATTGTTTGTTGTTCCGTATTTTGTAAATGAACTCCAAGGAGATGAGCTTTGTTCTCTTACGACTAGGGTTTTTAAAATATGGTTTAATATAGTTGAATAGCTTTGTTTTAAAACGTTTAAAACCATGCCAGAATGGTTAATTCACTTGATTCAGGGTGTCACGCAACTTTGGATACTGAAAAGCTACACCTAATGCATACACTTCAGGGTATTATCATAAAACAATGAACTGGATGAATCCAGAGATATCTAGAAGATAGGTTCTATAACTTACTCAGTCAACCGAAGAGTCTAGAGCAGTGGTCGTCAGCACTCGCTGAAATGTGCAATGGGTACGCGGTGCCGTCCCGTGTGCACTATCGTGTAACAGGGAGAGATAGAGAGCATAACCGCTAGCAGCTACGAGAGCACTATAGTGCACTGCGTTTTCCGCGGGTAAGACAGATTAGCCCCAGCGTGATCTGTGCTGACGACCCCTGGTCTAGAGTCTAGTGGAATGCGTGATCTATATGTCTGTTTTAGGTTAGGATATATTATATAATATGTTTTGTGTGCCATTTTCATTTTAATATGTGTGTTCTTTTAGGGAGTAGTGCATATAATCATAGATGGGGGGAGGGGGGTGAAACCTACAAAGTAGGACTTGTTTTAGGTACAAAGCACGTACGGTCAGAAGATCCGTGCATTGGATTTTAGAGAAAACTATGATAATATAAAAATCTGTATGTATAATATTACTCATTAAATCCATCTACCACCACCACCACCACCACCACCACTATTAGAAGTGTGGAACCTTTCCGAAACAAGACATGTCAATGGTAAGACAGAGGCAACTTGTAAATATTGTAAGAGTGGTTATCACAATGCTCTGGCATCACGACTAAAAGAACATCTTCTCAAATGTGGGCTTCTTCCTAAATCTGTTAAACGAGTAACTTCGAATGATATATCGCTAGTATAGAGGACAAGGAGAAATATGTCAGCCTATTGTTGGGTCTTCAAGGACATCATTTTCATCTACGCAATCATAAATACCTTCTGAGTCTTCTATCAGTGAACAACATACGACAAATTAATCACCACCCTCTTCATCCGGACATACGGATACACATGGAACAACTTTTAGTGGAATAGACGACAAGTTTATTAGGCTTATAGGTTATTTGTCTTTCCCCGCATTGAAATTGCCAATATAATCAATTGTACCTGTATTAAACGGTTTAAAACAAAGGTTTTCGTATTTTAGCATACATATACAACCCGTTTAAACAACGGCGCAACTCTACATACGACACAGTGAAAGCCATGCTATTGGGCAGAAAAGTATGAATGAAAGAAGTCTGTAATTAAGTTGCGCGCCATCCGGAGGTAGGGCGTAATGTTGAAATGTGCTGATTTTAAGAGAGAATGATTGAGGAAGCAGTACTAAATGTGAGGGGCAGAACTGACAAAGAGCTCACATGAAGTTGACGAGTTTCGTTGCAGAAAGTTCGCGAAACCAAATTTGTGTCTGTAATTAATTTCTTCCGGTGGTATCAGAAAATAGGTAAGGAAAATCAACTGTTGCGTCATCACACTTTTTTATCGCTTACATTCCCCTCAGCATTCTAGTTTCGCGAAGGCTAATCAATGAATTAAACATGTCCTGAAAGAACATGAAGATGGTTACAAGGTTTATAGCTCCGGCATTATCGGCAAAAAAAGAAATACATGCTTTACAAGCTTATCCAATGGCTGGACCTTCCTTTTGCTCGTACTTGATGTTGCTGCTCTCCCGAGCGGAACGTGTTGCTACTTACACGCCAGTATCACACTATTAGAACTTACTAATAACCACACAATAAGAACAAAATATATTTTCTATTAACAAGCTGGCCTTAATCACGTCATTAGCAGAGAATCTATTATGCATGTATTCAAAAGCTATTCCGAACGATTTACTTCAACAGCTGCTGCTAATCAGGCATGTATAAGACATCACAAGAACGAGTGAAAATTATGTTGTTATAATTTGAGCAACCTTTAACTTTTCGGAGAGATCAATGAACTATACCAAATGTGTATAACGAATACTTTATGCCAAAAACCAGTTTCATTATGAAGTAATGCTTCCCTGTCTTTGGGCAGGAGGAATTTCGCATTGAATTAATATTCTGTAACACGTTCGGACCAAAGAATGTCGCGAATGAAGATTGTACAGGTTCCATT
>JAJSOF020000025.1:5211265-5229328 GCA_025594305.2 Periplaneta americana
AGAGCAACAACATCAAGTACGAGCAAAAGGAAGGTCCAGCCATTGGATAAGCTTGTAAAGCATGTATTTCTTTTTTGCCGATAATGCCGGAGCTATAAACCTTGTAACCATCTTCATGTTCTTTCAAGACATGTTTAATTCATTGATTAGCCTTCGCGAAACTAGAATGCTGAAAGCATAAAAAAGTGTGATGACGCAACAGTTGATTTTCCTTACCTATTTTCTGACATTACCGGAAGAAATTAATTAAAGACACAAATTTGGTTTTCGCGAAATTTCTGCAACAAAACTCGTCAACTTCATGAGAGCTCTTTGCCCAGTTCTGGCTCTCACATTTAGTACTGCTTCCTCAATCGTTCTCTCTTAAAATCAGCACATTTCAACATTACGCCCCACTTCCGGATGGCGCGCAACTTAATTACAGACTTCATTCATTCATAATTTTCTGCCCAAGAGCATGGCTTTCACTGTGTCGTATGTCGAGTTGCGCCGATGTTTAAAACTGGTTGTGTATATATGGTGAAACACGAAAACCTTTGTTTTAAACCGTTTAATACACGTAGAATTGATTATATTGGCAATTTCAATGCGGGGAAAGACAAATAACCTATAAACCTTAGCAACGGTGTTGTCTATTCCACTAAGAGTTGCGTTATGTGTACACGTATATCCGAATGAAGAGGATGGTGATGAATTTGTCGTATGTTGTTCACTGATAGAAGACTCAGAAGCTGTTGATGATTGCGTAGATGAAGATGATGTCCTTGAAGACACATCAATAGGCTGCTAATTAACTACTAACGTATTTTTTCTTTTCCTCTTTACTAGCGATATATCATTCGAAGTTACTCGTTTAACAGACTTAGGACAAGACCCAAATCTGATAAGATGTTCTTTTAGTCGTGATGCCAGAGCATTGTGATAACTAGTCTTACAATATTTACAAGTTGTCTCTGTCTTACCATTGACATGTCTTGTTTCGGAAAGGTTCCACACTTCCAATAGAGGACGCATTCCACTAGACTCTAGACTCTTCGGTTTGACTGAGTAAGTTATACTGGGTGTTCAGTTCAAAATGTGTCATGGCTCGCTGTATGCCGTCATGTGGCTAGTCGATGAGCCTAGAGAATTCAATCTTCCTACACTTCCGCAGAGGCGTATTACCTATGTGCGAGAGAAGTTGCCTAGCAAGTACGGCGTTCATTCTGAAGACTGCTTACCGATACGTATGGTGACGCCGGTAGTGGCAGGAATGTGAACTGTTTCGAAACATGTACTGAGGTGAGTTTTTCTTACTGTCGAGATATGGGGAGAGGGTTAAGACGATTACTTACGTATTTGGTGACATTAACTTCGACGGTCAACATGGACACGGAGGCTGGCTTTCTATGCCCAAGGTTGCGGGTTCGATCCCGGGCCAGGTCGATGGCATTTAAGTGTGCTTAAACGTGACAGGCTCATGTCAGTAGATTTACTGGCATGTAAAAGAACTCCTGCGGACAAAATTCCGGCACATCGGCGACGCTGATATAACCACAGCAGTTGCGAGCGTCGTTAAATAAAACATAACATTTTGGACACGGAACATTTGATTTGTGTTGTGGAATGTTGCCGTACGCAACCGATGATAACAAATACCCTGTGTACGACTTGGCTTCGCAAAATACAGTTCGAAAGAGGTTATGGTATCACACAGACCGTACAGACCGCCATCTGTTGCTTCGACGTTCAAGTTATACCGTACACGTTCTCAAGTTCAGATTGAACGCCTTGATTAATAGGCAACTTCTCTGACATAAAAGCTGACACTCGCTTCATATCACTGACTCATCAACAGTGACGTCATGACACAGTTTGAAATGAACACCCAGTAGAACCTATCTTCTAGATATCTCTGGGTTCATCCATTTCATTGTTTTATGATAACCCCTGAAGCGTATGCGTTAGGTGTAGCTTTCCAGTATCCAAAGTTGCGTGAAACCCTGAATCAACCATTACGACATGGTTTTAAACTGTTTAAAACAAAGCCTTTATCTATCCAACTATATTATAATCATATTTTAAAAACCCTAGTCGTAAGAGAACAAAGTTCATCTCCTTGGAGTTCATTTACAAAATACCGAACAACAAACAATAATTTTCATTTTATGACGTTTCTGTCATCCATTTACCCAGACGGATCGTCCAGTAAATGAAACAGACGCCGTTGGAAATGTCATTACTTGTTTATTTAGCTCTAATGATACTGCTCGGTGCCTGTTCAGAGATTCGACGCGAAGTGTTTCTCGGTCTGGTGGTCGGAGCACGGTTTTCCTTCGATTATTACCATTTCAATATGGGCTTTAAGGAGCATTCGGCACGTTTATGGCATAGGAACCTGTTTTCATAGGGTTTGACGAATTGGCTACACGCAGTCCCATATACAGCTGCAGCCTCTCGCTCGGGTTGCAATCCATATGGACATTAAATTAAATTATGGGGAAAAAGAGAAGCCCTGTGCTTTCACAGACTTCTCATGTTGTTTCGCGCTCAATTTCCTTCAGAGTGGTCTGCGCCCCGGACGCAGGTACAGTCGCTGACTGCAGTAGGCCAGGAAACCAGCCACTGATCACAAGAAACAAACTGCTCACCGCTGACAGTGAAACGAGCAGGCTCGGGTTCAAATTCTGGTTGGGACAAGTTACCTAATCCCCATTTCAGTTTGGTTGATAGGCTTTCCCATCTACTCACACTCTTTACCATCCGTGAAGGGAAGATGCTACTGTCTCTCTTAGTAACGTTCGACTAATTGACTTTGAACACAGTGAAAATTCTTATTTATCACTAGCCGTACCCGTGCGCTCCGCTGCACCCGTTAGAAATAAATATAAAGTAATTACATAATTAAAATAGGACGTTTGATCCAGGGAACATTCGAGTTTGATATAAGGATAAATCGTTTAATATGTTACTTAATTTAAATAGTATTTAAAATATTAAAATGCGATCATTTTGATCCAGAGACCACTCATTTGGTGTAATGACAATTCCTTTAACATGTTATTAATTGTTATTACCAATTATTTTGGAAAAGCGAAAATTAACAGAAAAATTTTGGCTACAGATTTATTATTATGTTTATATTATATTATATTATATTATATTATATTATATTATATTATATTATATTATATTATATTATATTATACTATATTATATTATATTATATTATAGGCCTATTATATTATATTATATTATATTATAATTATATTATATTATATTATATTATATTATATTATATTATATTATATTATATTATATTATATTATATTATATTATATTATATTATATTATGTAAAAAGTGTGTTGATAACGGATGTACTCGAATTAGAAAGTTTTTAATTTGTTGTGGGAGCTCTTGAATCTCAGGAGGAACAACTTTTACAACAGCGCAACATAATCTGCTTGGCTCATTACCCAATTTTTTTGCATTGCATTTATTGCATATATATTTTATGTATTTTAACACGATTCAATTGAGCATAGTTAAAATCTGAATTATAAAATAATGGATTGCTAAGCTAACGTACTATTACTGCATACTAAATCAATACACTCTCGTTGTTCGTTAATTCTCTGAGATAAAAATGAATATCTTCATAAACATTATTTTAAGAAATACAGGAAATGAATATACAGAATAACCTATCAAGTTTTCTGTGCATAAGAAGCTATTTTAATCTTACCTCAGTAACTTGTGAGTGAATGAATAACATTATACCATTATGTCCATCCAGAGAAACTACACTTTCCAATGATGAAATAATAATTAATTATACAAATCGGTTAATTTAGCTTCCTATATTACTTCATGCAAACACAGAAACATTGTCTGTAGGCTATGTTTCATAGCTTTCGATTGTTGTGTCCAGGGCCCCTTATAGGCGAAGTTATTTGTTTTTATTTCAATACACCGCCTTAGATGGCAGTTATTTTAATTTTGAAACTCATTTATCTCATTAAATATCAGTCCTATCAAAATTTTTCAGAGAATAAAACTTATCGGAAATCATTTTTAAAGAAACTTTTGTTTTGTAACATTTTTCACAAAAATCAATAATAAGAGAGATATTTCGATTTATTTAATTCAGGCCCCCTTATAACCCCCTTTTAAATAACGTATTTTGAATGCCATATAGCCTAAAATCTAAGTTACAACGAACTTAATTTATATTCCAATTTTCATCGAAATCCGTTCAGCCATTATCGCGTGAAAAGGTAACAAACAAACATACAGACAGACAGACAGACAGACAGACATACAAACAAAAATTAAAAAAGCGATTTTCGGTTTCAGGATGGTTAATTATACATGTTAACACTAATTATTTTTAGAAAATCGAATACTACCAGAAAAATTTTGGCTACAGATTTATTATTAGTATAGATTTATTTGATAATTTTTGTACATTGGTACTATGAATTCTGCTTAAATAATTAACGTTACAATAATATGAGACTTGTGGAGAGGGTGACGTCCATTTTCGTTCCTCAAAGCATCAACAAATCAGTGTGTCTTTTCCTCTTGAGGCGACGATCAGGCCGTGCAGGGGATAGGTTCCGAGGAATCTGGTTGATTAAGTTGTTAGAATGTGTTGACAATGTTGCAAATAAGCGTGTGTAGGAAGAATGAATTACAGTCTCTATTTTGGCTAGGTCTAGATCTGAATGAAGTGTTTCATTTCTGATGTACCATAGTGCTCCAATGATTATCCTTAGTACCCGATTTTGGAATGTTTGAATACGCTTGATTTGGCTTATAGAAGCCGATCCCCATAATGAACATCCATAGAGCCAAATAGGTTTGAGAAGCATTACATATATTAGCCTTTTGTTGGAAAGGGAAGGACAAGAGCTGGAAAGTATTGTTTTCAATCGATGAAGTCTGTATCTTAATCTCTGGAGGGTGTAAGTGAGATGTTTATTCCAGGTCAAGCGACTGTCTAGGATGAGTCCAAGATATCGTATTTCTTCATGCTGTGGTACTGGTGAACAGTTGAGGTATAATGGAAGTACTTTTTTCTTTTTGAGTTATGTGAATGTTACTGTTGATGACTTATTTGTGTTCATGACTGTTCTCCATTTTTTGTTCCATATTTCAATTTCTTGAAGAAAATTTTGTAGAATGGTTGTCACTTGTTCACCAGTATCTCATTTGCTAAGGACAGCAATGTCATCAGCGAACTGAGCTACAGTTGGAGAATCTGATTTAGGTGTTGGTATATCATGAGTGTAAATTAAATAGAGAAAAGGGGCTAGAATGCTCCCTTGAGGTACACCTGCAGAAATGTATCTAATCTGAAACTGTACACCTTCGTATATTACTGAATAAGTTCGTCTTCTAAGAAATGATTGAATTAAACGGTAGTATATGTCAGGAAGATGGTTCTTTGGTTTGAAAAGAGGCCATTATGCCACACTTTATCGAACGCCTTTTCTGTATCAAGTAAAAAGCCTAAACAGATTTGTTTCTTTTCATAGGTGTCAAGAATTATGTCAATAATGCTGTGTAATTGTTGCGGACAGGAATGCGTTTTCTGAATCCAAATTGAGTATTTGGTAACAATGATTCGAGATGCGTTAACAGTCTTGGTAATAAGAGACGCTCAAATATTTTTGAAAAGAGAAGCAGAAGACTTATAGGTCTGTAGTTAAATGGTTCAGTACGAATTTTATACGGTTTAGGAATCATCACAATATTAGCGTGCTTCCATGTTGAAGGAAAATATGATAAGCGTATCATTGCATTGTATATCTGTGTTAACAGTACTATAGTTCTTCTAGGCAGTTCTTATTATTGAAAATGTTTACCTGTAATCTATATTTCGAAAATCTATACTAAACGTTTGTATTTCACTTTATTGTTGTTTATATAAACTGACACATTAACATGCTACTGAGAGCAGAAGATTAATGTTTTCTTCACCGCTAGTTGCTACTTTACAGCATACACAACGGGACAATCTGCACTGTGTCGCTCCCCCTGACTTCATAATACAAACTAACATCCCTTAATTTAATTAATTATTTGTTGAAAATATTGTAAGAACGACACTAAAATAGTCCACACCTGTGGAGTAACGGTTAGCGAGTCTAGCCGCGAAACCAGGTGGCCGGGTTCGATTCCCGGTCGGGGCAAGTTACCTGGTTGAGGTTTTTTCCGGGGTTTTCCCTCAACCCAATATGAGCAAATGCTGGGTAACTTTCGGTGTTGGACTCCGGATTCATTTCACCGGCATTATCACCTTCATCTCATTCAGACGCTAAATAACCTAAGCTGTTGATAAAGCGTCGTAAAATAACCTACTAAAAAAAAAAGACACTAAAATATACTGAAACATGTAATTGTCAAACATCTGTGTCACTGTATTTTATATTCACTTACGTACTTTATTTAATATTTTATTTTCTAGTGTGTACAACTTGGGGTGCAGGTATAAGAGGTAACAGCTACCGTTCTGTCACTGACGAACTCAGAGCAAGTAGAAGGGGAAAGAAATGCCTTCGCATCCTCTCAACTTGTATGAAATGTCGTTTAGTTTGTGTTTTTCTGTTTTTTTATTCTCAACTCATTAAGGGTACCGGTACCAATGAGTGAAATTTTAAACTATAAGAGCTAGATTTTTCAAATTTGTACCATAGGTGTATAGTAATATAACTAAAGAATTGAAAGAAATTTGTCCTTATAGCTCTCATGATTCACAAGTTATGGTCAAGTGTCCGTTTTTGGGATACGAGTACCTCAAAAAGTCCCTTGCGTAACAATTTCCTTTCTTCTGGTCTTATAATTTATGAATAGGTTCACCGCACATATACTTCTTTAAATAGCCCTGGGTTTCAATGTAGAGTCATTAGATAAGCCTCTAGAATTTTTTAATATTGTATTTTTTTCTTAAAAATATTAAGAAACTGAAAAAATACGTCACCATCTCTGTACAAGCACAACGGAATTTCACATTAAATAACGTGCAGCAATCTGTGCCTGCTCGCGAAAATAAAGGCGATCGGCCATCTTTGCTATTGTTGTGCGTTCTTCCTTCCACAGCCGCCGTCTGTATTACTGACGAGCGAAAGTTTAAATCCTATTAAATTAAATATATGTACAGTACACATTATTTTCATTATGGTTCCATCGATATTAAAAATTCTAAAGCCATTTAATAATACCTAGTTACGTGTTGGTAGAAGTGTAGTATTAGTGCAGTAGTGTGGTGATAGTAGTGTAGTATTAGTGTTGGTAGAAGTGTAGTATTAGTGCAGTAGTGTGGTGGGTTTTTAATTGGGTTATTTTATGACGCTGTATCAACATCTAGGTTATTTAGCGTCTGAATGATATGAAGGTGATAATGCCGGTGAAATGAGTCCGGGGTCCAACACCGAAAGTTACCCAGCATTTGCTCGTATTGGGTTGAGGAAAACCCGGGAAAAAACCTCAACCAGGTAACATGCCCCGACCGGGATTCGAACCCGGGCCACCTTGTTTCATGGCCAGACGCATTGACCGTTACTCCACAGTGTGGTGGTAGCAGTGTAGTATTAGTGTTGGTAGAAGTGTAGTATTAGCCCAGTAGTGTGGTGATAGTAGTGTAATATTGGTGTGTTGGTAGAAGTGTAGTATTAGTGCATTAGTGTGGTGGTAGTAGTGTAGTATTAGTGTTGGTAGAAATATAGTAGTGTTGGTAGAAGTATAGTACTAGTGTAGTAGTGTAGTGGTAGTAGTGTTGTATTAGTGTTGGTAGAACTGTAATAGTGTGTTGATAGAAGTGTAGTATTAGTCCAGTAGTGTGGTGGTAATAGTGTAGTATTAGTCCAGTAGTGTGGTGGTAATAGTGTAGTATTAGTCCAGTAGTGTGGTGGTAATAGTGTAGTATTAGTCCAGTAGTGTGGTGGTAATAGTGTAGTATTAGTCCAGTAGTGTGGTGGTAATAGTGTAGTATTAGTCCAGTAGTGTGGTGGTAATAGTGTAGTATTAGTCCTGTAGTGTGGTAGTAGTGTTGTATTAATGTTGGTAGAACTGTAATAGTGTGTTGATAGAAGTGTAGTATTAGTCCAGTATTGTGGTGGTAATATTGTAGTATTGGTGTGTTGGTAGAAGTGTAGTATTAGTCCAGTAGTGTGGTTGTAATATTGTAGTATTGGTGTGTTGGTAGAAGTGTAGTATTAGTGCAGTATTGTGGTGGTAATAGTGTAGTATTGGTATGTTGGTAGAAGTGTAGTATTAGTGTTGGTAGAAATGTAGTAGTGTTGGTAGAAGCATAGTACTAGTGTAGTAGTGTGGTGGTAATAGTGTTGTATTAGGGTTGGTAGAAATGTAGTAATGTGTTGGTAGAAATATAGTACTAGTGTAGTAGTGTGGTGGTAGTAGTGTTGTATTAGTGTTGGTAGAAATGTAGTAGTGTTGGTAGAAGTATAGTACTAGTGTAGTAGTGTGGTGGTAGTAGTGTTGTATTAGTGTTGGTAGAAATGTAGTAGTGTTGGTAGAAGCATAGTACTAGTGTAGTAGTGTGGTGGTAGTAGTGTTGTATTAGGGTTGGTAGGAATGTAGTAATGTGTTGGTAGAAATATAGTACTAGTGTAGTAGTGTGGTGGTAGTAGTGTTGGTAGAAATGTAGTGTTGGTAGAAGTATAGTACTAGTGTAGTAGTGTGGTGGTAGTAGTGTTGTATTAGTGTCGGTAGAAATGTAGTGTTGGTAGAAGTATAGTAGTAGTGTAGTAGTGTGGTGGTAGTAGTGTTGTATTAGTGTTGGTAGAAATGTAGTGTTGGTAGAAGTATAGTACTAGTGTAGTAGTGTGGTGGTAGTAGTGTTGTATTAGGGTTGGTAGGAATGTAGTAATGTGTTGGTAGAAATATAGTACTAGTGTAGTAGTGTGGTGGTAGTAGTGTTGTATTAGTGTTGGTAGAAATGTAGTGTTGGTAGAAGTATAGTACTAGTGTAGTAGTGTGGTGGTAGTAGTGTTGTATTAGTGTCGGTAGAAATGTAGTAGTGTTGGTAGAAGTATAGTACTAGTGTAGTAGTGTGGTGGTATAGTGTTGTATTAATGTTGGTAGAAATGTAGTACTGTTGGTAGAAGTATAGTACTAGTGTAGTAATGTGGTGGTATAGTGTTGTATTAGTGTTGGTAGAAATGTAGTAGTGTTGGTAGAAGTATAGTACTAGTGTAGTAGTGTGGTGGTAGTAGTGTTGTATTAGTGTTGGTAGAAATGTAGTAGTGTTGGTAGAAGTATAGTACTAGTGTAGTAGTGTGGTGGTAGTAGTGTTGTATTATTGTTGGTAGAAATGTAATAATGTGTTGGTAGTGTGTTGATAGAAGTGTAGTATTAGTCCAATAGAGTTGTGGCAATAGTGTAGTATTGGTGTGTTGGTAGAATTGTAGTAGGCCTATTAGTGCAGTATTGTGGTGGTAGTACTATAGTAGAGTGATGGTAGTAAAATGAAGTATCATGTATGAAGTATCCTGTTATGTCCTCATTCTTGCAAGGCTTTGGAATCAATACTCGTCATTCACACTCAGCAGAAGAACTGCCAAAGAAAACAGAACACAACGACATGTCCATTATTTTTCCTGGCGATAGAGCCCTGCCCTGTTTCGCTGGATTTGTAGGCGAACGTGCTGCTAAATATACCAGAGTGAGGGAAGTAATGAACTGCAATCTTTCCGATTGTCACTTGTCCGTATTGTGCGTTTGTGTAGGTTCAACTGTCGCAGTTGTCTTGGCGACGACGCTGCGATCTCTCCTGTCATCTCATACCTGATGTCGCCTCGCCTCGGCGTGTGTAAGACAATGAAGACAATGAGGCACCAGCCGTTTTAAACGTTCGTCGACACCGCACCAATCAATACGATTAGGCCTGTACGAGATCGCTTTACTGCTCACAAAGACCAATCTGATTGCTATTGATTTCTCCTTTCATATTGCTCTTGGTATTGACTGAAGTCAAGTGTCATTGTCATTAGTTTGCTATGTCTTCTGGCCGCATTTCAGATGTGCTTGTTGACATTGGGATTAATGGCTACAGCTTAGACTAATGGCTACAGCTTAGACTAGACACCAAACTATCAAGATCTTATTTTAAGTTTATCTTTGCGAGAAATGTTTTCAAGCGTGTATGAATCTATAAATAGATGCAAAAATATCATTATTATATCAAAATTGCCGTAAAATTAAAAGTTAATTTCTATTTCCTCCTTATGCAAAACATAAAAAGAAATTATTTTATGCTGCAAAAAAAGAAAAAAATATATTTCGGAATTTTTCCGAAAAATAAACATTTTCAGCATTCCTGAAATTGAAAGTAATTTTGGACTTGCAGTTTGTATGATTGTATGTATGGGTGCATGGAAGTGTACAGCAATTTTGTCTTAAATTATTGGTCATGTTTTGTTCATACTTGAGTTGTATTACTTCAAAATGTGTCCTATCCGAAAAATCGAAAATTCAGATAAGTACATTACTGCACTCTATGATCAACACACAATATGCTGTCAGAAAATGGTGTTCCAAAATTCTTCTCCCACTCAATTTAATATGAGAAATATGGTTGATGTTCCAAAATGTATCTTATCTTCCAAAACTGCGTTCCATAACTTGCCTACTCCATATTCCGTAGAAGTGTTGTCGAAAAGGGCCACAACATTTAATATCGAGTTTCAAGTTATTCGCAAAGGAACATCATTAAAGAAGCGAAATGAAATGAAGTTAAAATAATGGTGAAAAACAAAGAAAATAAATTTAATAGTAATATACGTTACAAGAGCGGTATGTTGACGTTTTCATGGTCGAGAAAGAATGAAAAAGCGAAACGTAGTTGAGCTTTTTAATTTCGAGAACATGAAAACAAACATACCCTCGTGTATCGTACATTATTTTGTGCGAAGATCGTTTATTACATACCTGAAAGACGAATTTCTAATTAGTTGCAATGAAATCTCCATGTTGGTTTCTGTTTAATGACGGCAACTTCGGAAAACCAAAATATCTTTCTTCAACATTGTTGCTATAAAATGTTTTCTGTGTTTACTATACTCCAGCAGGCCGTGATATACGTCTGTCTTTTTTCCCCAGTCTATAAATGCGAACTTAAAACAAACGGTAAGGTTATGTAATGATTTATTTTTCATTTTAATATTTTAACAATATTATTTATATAACATATTGCAGTAATAACATCCGCATCTGGAATCTTGTTGATTTTTCACGGCTTCCTTTAATGTTACTTGTATCAGGAATGCAATAAGTTTCGTGGAGTAGTAGACTTTACTTAATTTTTGCAAATATTTAAAACAATAATTAACATTGCAATTTAGGTGAAATTGCAATGGTAAGTTTCAATTTACAATTATTACTATGTTAAACGTCTCTAAAAATAATATGTTAAAAGCCTAAAGCAGTAAAATGAATGTCGCGCTTAAGCGGTAAGAAGAGGGAAATTGTTATGTGTGTTAGGTTGGGAATACTGAATGTGGTATTTCACACTTACCGCGTATTTGTTCTGTGTGGAAAACAAGCAAATACGCACGATCTCACTACAAAAATTTATTGTGGCTCTCCATTTAGACCGAGCTCAAAAAGCTAATTAATTTATGTTCCATGACTATTTTCAAGCTTTTGAGCTAATATGAATTAAAAATTGTGAAAATTGTGACGCAAGGAGCCTTTTTGGTGACGTCAATATAAAATAAATTAAAAAAAATAATCATTTCAAAACTATTAGCCCTAATGGCAGATGATAGTACTGTAGGCATGTTTATGGTTTAAAATTCATTAATTTTGGATGAAAATAGTAAAAGACTTAAAACTCACAGAAGTGTCCCCTTAACAATCTTTTAACAAAGCATTTTGCGATGGATGGAAAAATCAGGCCGGATTATCTTTCTACATGAACCTCCTGAATGCAAATCGTGCTGATGAAGCCCAGAATGTTGAATCAGATGTTGACTGTTGTGGTGCACCAGACTCTGAATCAGTTCATTGTGCTTAGAACATTTGAAAACTTTTTCATTATCAGAGTATTTTAAATTTTTTTTTAGTAAGCTGTCTTGACCTTGAACTACTTCATTAACAATGTACAACTTTTGATTTGAAGTCTTGCAATATAACATTTAATTTACATCGAAGATTTTTGTGTTTTTCCAAATCATGCCTTATCCAACTATATGTTGTTTTCAAAACTTGCCTTGTCGTAAGTATAGTTCCAAAATTTGCCTTCTCCAAATTTAACATTACAATGGAAATCTTGTTGAACAAAGTAACCTCCTATGATTCTATTCCTGATCTATTTACTATAAAATATTTATTTTAAAAGGTGAAAAATTATTATTTTAACGTAAAAAATAGGAAAACATGTTTTTTATTTGTGAAAAAACATCAAAAGTGGATAAGACACGTTTTGGAACTATAGGGCTCACAAAAATGAAACTTCGCCACATCATTATCTATCACACCCTGATTGTATGTACAGACATTCAAAGACGTAGCTTGAAAAATGTAGAAAATCGAAATTTCACCCATCACCTGCCTTAAATAACCAAAGAAAAATTGTATATCGGCCAGGAGTTTAACATTTGAAGAGTCCACTGCAAGAATTATAGATGCCACTTTCTTGTCGAAATGAACCAAGACTGTCAATGCATAGCTTAAGACATATAGAATGTACATAGAGAGTTATATGGCATTAACACTGATAGTCATTGTCCAGTAATGATCGGAAAATCATAGTTGCTTTGAGCGCTAAGCATTTCAAACTTTCAATTGCTTCTCCTGTAAAATGTATTCCAGATGACATCCATCATTCTTGCAGTGGACTCTTCATTTTGCAAACAATATTTAATGAAAGTCTACGAACTATCTTGGAAACCAATTTCGGTGTCAAATATTTCCTTAATACTGTTCTTTCATCAATCTACAAGGTAGGCTATTTGTGGTGGTAAAACACTCTTCTGTAGCAGCATCGGTGTCAGGTAAAGCTAGCAAAAATCGAATAATGCACTGCAAATTTCGCAAAAGATGTTTTGAGACAGGAGGAGGTTGAAAATAACGAACCACTTTACACCCACACATTTATCAGTCCTTAGTTCATGGCTTATAGATTCAATACCATCTGCTGAGCTTGAAGTCTCAGTTGTCGAGTCTGTTGGTAAGAAAACGATCAGAGAAGTCTGAAACAATTAATGAGGTAATAAAAGTTTACAGAGCAATACTTGCATGGAAAGGAATGCCGCCGTCGTGAAGTTCAGCACTACATAGAAAGGTTAAGAAAAAAGAGAGGCGGCGAAGTGGTGTGAGTAACAATGAAGTAATTAAAAGCACATGAATAAACAAAAGATTTAGTTTAAAAGTACAGAAATTTTCACCATAAAGATGAGGAGGCGAAGACGTGCACAGAAATGGAAAAGAGGGGTGGAATAAAGAGATTGTCTGCTATGATGGAGAAGAAGAAGAAAAGATTAGTACAAGAAATAGAAATAGGAGACAAGGCAAACGGAGAGTAAGAAGGGTATGCAGAAGGGAGAAAAATTAGAATGTAGTTGAGGAAGAGGAATATGGTGTTGGTGATGAAGCAAATCCACTGGCTGGGGTAATGAAAGCGAGCGTGGAGAAGTAATAAGCACAATATGGAAAGATGGCTTTATGGCAGCCTGAGCTGGAACTGTGATAGTATAATCCCCGTACGCGATCATCAAGATGTGAGCGACGGTCCCCATAACGTCGTAAATTGCGTGAGACGAATTGCTTACGGACACCCGAGGCTCGAACGTGTTCAGAGTTACGTCGATATATTTTTAAGGCCTTCCAGTCGTAAAGTAAATTAGTTTATTAAACTCTGCGCTTGGCAGCGCTGTTTTAGTGCCATCCCACGCCGTCTTGACAAATGAAGAACTGCCTTCAAAGTGGAGATGAGGGCGGTTGGCGTAATTCCGTGAGACAGTTTCACTGGCAGTGTTCAAATCACAGTTTTTAGTTATAAAAATATGTCATAAACATAGAAATCGGAGGATTTTTTTGGCCTTTGTAGCATTTCCTGCTCCATTAAACGTCTGTAGACTCTTTTACCGTGAGAGAAGAGACTTCTCAGACCCTCAGTTTTCTTTCCCAACATGTTTAGTAGAGGATCTTCTATTGTCTGTTTAAATTTTGCATTTACTGAATCACTCTCTATTTTCACTTTCCTACAGAGGATCGATACCAGATCTTCTGAATCTGCAGAAATGCTATATTTGGGTTTGTAACGTTTAGGTGTTCGCTAATCATTGTCATTAAAGTAATCACCATAAGTACTATAATCGTGGTGTGTTGTATATTTCATCTTCTCTCAGTCAGCAACTGCTGCACTTATATTTAACAAGTGCTTAATTTTGCTTCTGATTTGACTTCACTTGGTGTTAAATGTATCCATAATTTATATCTCACTCTGCCGCATCAAGCTGCACTAAGAAAACGGACTCAGTACATGACTCTGTACTCAGTGCTGCTCTCAGCCAATTAGCTGTACGTATGCAGTGTTTGAAAGATAAATGTGTTCGCTTAAATGAAAAGTGTAGATGTGGTCCAGCGTGTATGAAATCTGTCCAGCTGTTTTTAAAAAGTAAACAGAATCAATTCGAAGTAGATCGCCATTTGCGTTATTCTTCAAAACTGTCAATCATCGTTTATGAAAAAACTTGTGGAAGATTTTTTAAGTAGGTTATTTTACGATGCTTTATCAACATCTCAGGTTATTTAGCGTCTGAATGAGATGAAGGTGATAATGCCAGTGAAATGAATCGGGTCCAACACCGAAAGTTGCGCAGCATTTGCTCATATTACGTTGAGGGAAAACCTCGGAAAAACCTCAACCAGGTAACATGCCCCAACCGGAATCGAACCCGTGCCACATGGTTTCGCGGCGAGACGCGCTACCCACAGGTGTGGACAACTTGTGGCAGATATTATTATTATTATTATTATTATTATTATTATTATTATTATTGTCTATAATTACGAATAATAAAACTGCAACCTTATTTTTCTGGTAAATTTCGCTTTGAAAAAATAATTAATTGGTGTAAACACGTATAATTAGCTATCCTCAGACCGAAAATCGCATTTCTGGCATTTTTTGTTTGTATGTCTGTCTGTTAATTATATTTTCTCTCGAAAATGGCTGAATGGAGTTTCTGAAAACTGGTACTTAAGATAAGTTAGTTTTCACTTAGATTTTAGGCTATGTGGCATTCAAAATACTTTCTTTAAAAGGGGAGTTATAAGGGCCCGAAATAAATAAATCGAAATATCTCGCTTATTATTAATTTTTAGTAAAATGTTGAATAACAAAAGTTGCTTCAAAAAAGTTTCAGACAAGTTAGGTGTATATGTATCATCGTTATCAGCACCTTCCTTAAGTATCAGAGTTTAGAATTAAATTTGTCATTCACTTCGATTCATTCCAATATTCAAGACGCTTAACTTCGTCCTCACTTGTGATTTCTTTAGATCGATTCATACTCAACAGAAGAAATATTTTAAATTAATATTCAGCATGTTGCTTTTTTTTTATTGGGTTCTTTTACGACGCTGTATCAACATCTAGGTTATTTAGCGTCTGAATGAAATGAAGGTGATAATCCCGGTGAAATGAGTCCGGGATCCAGCACCGAAAGTTACCCAGCATTTGCTCGTATTGGGTTGAGGGAAAACCTCGGAAAAACCTCAACCAGGTAACTTGCTCCGACCGGGATTCGAACCCGGGCCACCTGGTTTCGCACTGACCACAGGTGTGGAGCACATATTGTTATAGGCCTAGTTGTTTACAATACTAATGTCGTACCGTTTCATTTTTACAATGAGAGTACAGTAATATGAAGTTGCGACATGAGTATCGTACAATGTTAGTGTTTGTGTACTTATTCTGCATCAATTTCTTACAGCGAACTTTATCTGTCAGAATCGTCCGATGGAAATAGACGCACTGTATTGAAATCCAGTCCCACACTCTCGTATGTTTCGCGGAAACGGGGCAAAGTTTGAATTAGACGCAGAACATGTTACGTCACTTCGGTCTGTCGTTGTGAATACTTTATGAAGATCCGAGCCTGATGAACTTGCTGGCAGTATTTGCGGCTCGGAGACATCACTATGGTGACAGACTAGCTAAGTCTATCAAAGTCGTCACATCAGATGTGTTTGTTACACACCACACTTCACGGCCATGATGTATTTGTAATGTCAGTCTTATATCGATTCTCTCACACGATGGTATATCCCATGCGCGAGGCTCAGATGATGGCGCTATGAATTCAGCGGACATATGTTCGGATTCCCGAACTTCCCTCTCCCCTTATCATTCCTTCCAGTCCAAGCTTCAGTAGACAGTCTTTCTCAGCCAGTGTCTTTTTCTCTTCTTGATCATTTTCGGCATTGTTCTTTCTTCACCCACGATTTCTACCAGAGCTTCATTTCTTATTTTTCTGTCCATTTCACACGCTCCATTCTTCTTCGTATCCACATTTCAATTCCTTTCAGTCCTTTCTCTTCACTTCTTCGCAAATGTCTATGTTTCTACCCCATATAATGCCACAATCCATAAAGCACGCCACTAGTCTCTTTCTTTTCCTATTAAAAGCTTCCTTTACCATTTTACCCTTCTTTTGACTTCCTGGCAACAGTTCATGTTATTGCTTATACTGTAGTACACCCCAAGTAGCCTATTTGAAGCAGACCATTTTCTCTACTGCCTCATTTAAAATTCACAAGTTTATCTTCTTTATTTTTCTTCCTATAATAATAACTTGGACTCTCACTCTGAGAGAGGAAAACATAGGTTAAGGGTGTTTGAGAATAAGTTGCTTAGGAAAATATTTAGGGCTAAGCGGGATGAAGTTACAGGAGAATGGAGAAAGTTACAACACAAACTGCAATGCATTGTATTCTTCACCTGACATAATTAGGAACTTAAAATCCAGACGTTTGAGATGGGCAGGGCATGTAGCACGTATGGGCGAACCCAGAAATGCATATAGAGTGTTAGTTGGGAGACCGGAGGGAAAAAGACCTTTAGGGAGGCCGAGACGTAGAAGAGAGGATAATATTAAAAAGGATTTGAGGGAGGTGGTGTACGATGATAGAGACTGGATTAATCTTGCACAGGATAGGGACCGATGGCGGCTTATGTGAGGGCGGCAATGAACCTTCGGGTTCCTTAAAAGCCATTTGTAAGTATAATAATAATAATAATAATAATAATAATAATAATAATGGTTTTATTTAACCTGGCAGAGTTAAGGCCGTAAGGCCTTCTTACACTCAACCAGGATTAAAACTTGCTTACATAGTTGAACATAAACTGGATCGGAATTAAGTAATTACATACTGATACAATTTAGGTACACTGTCAAAAGAAAAAAGTGGCCGCTCTCCTGAAACAAAGTTCCCTTCGGGTATCTTCGCTACAATTCGGAGACAGGCGATGTTACATGTTGTTGGACCACGTTGCCTGATATCTATAGTTATAATTGAAGTATTCTGTGTGTTATCGATAGCATAATGGTAGCGTTCAGACCTCTTATTCATGAGGTCCTGCGTTCGACTTACAACCACGTGCTTTTTATGTTCTTTTTTGTTCTGTTTTTGAGAGAGACAAACTATACATAATGGCTCCTTTCTCTTTTACGATTATTTTAGTAATTAACATCAGGTTCATTAATATATTATGCCATGACTTTATCATTATGATATTGTGGCTGCAAATGGAAAGAAAAAGATTTTATTCTCAATAAAATTATCTTTCGTGGCATAAACAAAACAAATTTACTGGCGTCGGCCTTAAAACATTCAAACAATTAAGCGTTCAAAAAACAAAACAAAAAGCACAATTCAATATTTAGTCTATCTTCCTCTTATCTCGATCATCTTGCAGTCGAGTGGGCATGGAATTGACTAGTCTTTGCAAATAGCGACTGTTTTTATCGATATTCCAGGCATTCTTGTTCTGTCCATGGGCAGTTCTTTTTATTAAAAACCCCGCAAAATCTTTCCTTTTTTTCCCC
>JAJSOF020000025.1:5229428-5267487 GCA_025594305.2 Periplaneta americana
ATTTTAAAAGAAACAAGACCAAATCTGATAAGATTTCTTTTAGTCGTGATGCCAGAGCATTGTGATAACTAGTCTTCAATATTTACAATTGTCTCTGTTTTCCCATTGACATGTCTTGTTTCGGAAAAGGGTTTCCCACACTTCCAATAGAGGCGTTTTCCACTAGACCTAGACTCTTCGGTTTGACGGGTAAAGTTATCGGGTGTTCAGTTCAAATTGTCATGGCTCGTTTATGCCCGTTGTGGCTAGTCGATGAGCCTAGAATTCAATCTTCCTACACTTCCGCAAGGTACCTATGTGGAAAGTTCCTAAATCGGCGTTCATTCTAAGACGCTTACCGATCGTATGGTGACCCCGGTAGTGGCGGAAGGGAACTGTTTCGAAACTTTACGAGGTAGTTTTTTTTTACTGTCGAGATATGGGGAGGGTTAAGACGATTCTTACGTTTGGTGACTTAATTTCGACGTCAACGGACACAGGCTGGCTTTTTTCCCCCAAAGGTTTGGGGTTTCACCCGGCCCGGGGTCGATGGCATTTAAGTGGTTAAAACGGACAGGCTCATTGTAGATTTACTGGCATGTAAAGAACCCCTGCGGACAAAATTCCCGGGCACATCGGCGACGAAAAAACCCACCATTGCGACGTCGTTAAATAAAACTAACTTTTTGGACACGGAACATTTGATTTGTGTTGGGAATGTTCCCGACGCAACCGATAAAAAATCCCCTGTGTACGACGGTTTCGCAAATACAGTTCAAAAGGGGGTTTGGTATCAACGCCCGAAAGCCCGCCATCTGTTGCTTCGACTTTCGTTATCCCACGTTCTCAAGTTCAGATTAACGCCTTGTTTAAATAAAATCTCTGACAAAGCTGACACCGCTTCATATCCGCTCACCCGTGACGTAGACAGTTTGAAATGAACACCCAGTGAATATCTTTAGATATCTGGGGTTCACCCTTTTCATTTTTTTAGATAACCCCTGAAGGGGTATGCGTTGGGTGTACCCCGTATCAAAGTTGGTGAAACCCTGAACCCATTACGAAGGGTTTTAAATTTTAAAACAAAGCCTTTATCTACCCAACTATTTATAATCATATTTTAAAAAACCCCAGTCGTAAGAGAACAAAGTTCATCTCCTTAGGGTTTATTTACAAAATACCAACAAAAAACAATAATTTTTATTTATGACGTTTCGTCATCCATTTACCCGACGGGTCGTCCGTAAATGAAACAGACGCCTTAAAGTCATTTCTTGTTTATTTAGCTCAATGATACGTCGGTCCTGTTCAGAGATTGACGCGAAGTGTTTCTCGGTCGGGGTCGGGGCACGGGTTTTTTTTTTCGATTTTACCATTTCAATATGGGCTTTGGAGCACCACGTTTTGGTGAACCGTTTTCAAGGGGTTTTACAATTGGTAACCGTCCCCTATACGCTCCCCCCCCCTCGGGGAATCCAAAGGACATTAAATTAAATTATGGGGAAAAAAGAAGCCCTGTGCTTTCAGACTTCTCGTTGTTTTTTCTCAATTTTTCAAGGGTCTGCCCCGGGCCGGAAATCGGGGTGCAGTAGGCCGGGAAAACCCGCCACGATCCAAGAAACAAACTGCTCACCGCTGACGGAAACGGCAGGCCGTTAAATTTTTGGGACAAGTTACCTAATCCCCATTTAGTTTGGTTATATTTCCCCCTCTACTAATTTTACCCTCCGTGAAGGGAAGATGCTACTGTCTCTCTTAGTAACGTTCGACTAATTGATTTGAACACAGGAAAATTTTTATTTTCATAGGACCGTGCCCCTCCCGTTGAAAAAATAAAGTAAATTTCATAATTTAAAAAAGGGTTTGATCCGGGAAATTTAGTTTGATAAGGATAAATGTTTAATATGTTACTTAATTTAAATAGAAAAAATTAAATGCGATCATTTTGATCCAAAACCACTCATTTGGTGTAATGACACCCCTTTAAATTTATTTTTTTACCAATTATTTTGAAAGGAAAATTTAAAGAAAATTTTGGCTACAGATTTATTATTATTTTATATTATATTATATTATATTTTATTATATTATATTATATTATATTATATTATATTATATTATATTATACTATATTATATTATATTTTATTATTATTATATTATAATATTTTATATTATTTAAAATTATATTATTATATTATATTATATTATATTATATTATATTATATTATATTATATTATATTATATTATATTATATTATATTATGTAAAAAGTGTTTGAAAAATTACCGAATTAGAAAGTTTTTAATTTTTTGTGGGACCCTTTTAAATCTCAGGGGGAACAATTTTTACAAACAACATAATTCCCATTCCCCAATTTTTTTTTGCTTTTTGCATATATATTTTATGTTTTTTAACACGATTCAATTGAGCATATTTAAAAATCTGAATTATAAAATAATGGATTGTAAGAAAATTACTATTATGCATACTAAATCAATACACTCTCTTTTGTTAATTTATCACAGATAAAATGAATATCTTCTATAAAAACATTATTTTAAGAAATACAGAAATGAATATACAGAATAGCCTATCAAGTTTCTGTACATAAGAAGCTATTTTAATCTTACCTCAGTAACTTGTGAGTGAATGAATAACATTATACCATTATGTCCATCCAGAGAAACTACACTTTCCAATGATGAAATAATAATTAGTACTAAAATCAGTTAATTAGCTTCTATAATACTTCATGCAAACACAAACATTATCTGTGAGGCTATGTTTATAGCTTTCAAATTGTTGTGTCAGGGCCCCTTATAGGCGAAGTTGTTTGTTTTTATTTCAATACACCGCCTTAGATGGCAGTTATTTTAATTTTAAAACTCATTTATCTCATTAAATATCAGTCCCATCAAACTTTTCAAGGAATAAAACTTATCGAAAATTATTTTGAAGAAACTTTTGTTTTGTAACATTTTTCACAAAAATCAATAATAAGAGATATTTCGATTTATTTAATTCAGGCCCCCTTATAACCCCCCTTTTAAATAAATATTTGAATTCCATATAGCCTAAAATCTAAGTTACAACGAACTTAATTTATATTCCACCTTTTCATCGCAAATCCGTCCAGCCATTATCGCGTGAAAAGGTAACAAACAAACATACAGACAGACAGACAGACATACAAACAAAAACAAAAAGCGATTTTTTCGGTTTCAGGATGGTTAATTATACATGTTAACACTAATTATTTTGAAAATCAGATACTACCAGAAAAATTTTGGCTACAGATTTATTATTAGTATAGATTTATTTGATAATTTTGTACATTTAGTACCTATAATTCTGCTTAAATAATTAACGTTGCAATAATATGAGACTTGTGGAAGGGTGACGTCCATTTTTCGTTCCTCAAAGCATCAGCAAATCAGTATGTCTTTTTCCTCTTGAGGCGACGATCAGGCCGATGCAGGATAGGTTCGAGGAATCTGGTTAGTTAAGTTGTTAGAATATTATTGACAATGTTGCAAATAGCGTGTGTAGGAAAGGAATGAATTTACAGTCTCTATTTTGGCTGGGTCTAAGAATCTGAATGAAGTGTTTCATTTCTGATGTACCATAGTGCTCCAATGATTATCCTTATGTTTTTGGAATGTTTGAATGCTTGATTTGGTTTATAGAAGGACCCCAAATGAAATCCAAGCCAAATAGGTTTTGAAGCATTAATATATTACCCTTTTGTTAAAGGGGAAGGACAAGAGCTGGAAATATTGTTTCAATCGATGAAGCGATCTTAATCTCTGGGGGGTGAAAGGGAGTGTTTATTCAGGTCGCCCCCTTTTAGGATGAGTCCAGATATTTTTTTTTCCATGCTGTGGTTTGGGAACGGGGAAAATAAAACTTTTTTTTTTTTTGAGTTATGAATGTTATGTTGAGGGCTTATTTGTGTTCTGACTGTTCTCCATTTTTTTTTCCCATATTTCAATTTTTTAAGAAAATTTTGTGAAGGGGTTTCACTTTTCCCCAGTATCTTTTTGTGGGACACGCATCAAGAACTGGGGCCCGTTGGGAGAATCGATTTAGGTGGGTATTCATGAGTGTAAATTAAATGAAAAAGGGGGCTAGTCCCCCTTGAGTTGCAAAATGTATCTAATCTGAAAATTCACCTTTGTATATTACTGAATAAGTTCTTTTTAAGAAATGATTGAATTAAATGTATACAGGAAGATGGTTCTTTTGGTTTTAAAAAAGGGATTATGCCCCAAATTTTTGAACGCCTTTTCCCGTTAAATGCCTAAACAGATTTTTTTTTTTTTCATGGTGCGAATTATGTCAATAATGCTGTGTAATTGTTGCGGGCAGGAAGGTTTTCAATCCAATTTAGTATTTGGAACAAAATTTGGATGGTTAACAGTCTTGGTAATAAAGAGCCCAAAAATTTTTTAAAAAAAGGGAAAAACTTATAGGTCTGTGTTAAATGGTTCAGCGAATTTTATGGGGTTTTGGAATCATCACAATATTAGCGTGCTTCCATGTTGAAGGAAAATATGATGCTATCATTGCATTTATTTCTGTTTTAAAAACAGTACATAGTTCTTCTAGGCAGTTCTTATTTTTGAAAATGTTTACCTGTAATCTATTTTTAAAAATCTATACTAAACGTTTGTATTTCATTTTATTTTTTTATATAAACTGAACTTTAAAAACCATGAGACAGAAGATTAATTTTTTCTTCATTAGTTCTACTTTAGTACAAAGGACAATCTCCCCTGTGTCGCCCCCTGACTTCATAATACAAACTAACATCCCTTAATTTAATTAATTATTTTTAAAAAATTTTTTAAGAACGACACAAAAATGCCCACACCTGGGGAGAAGGTTGGAGTCTACCCCGGAAACCGGGGGGGTTCGTTTCCCCGGTGGGGCAAGTTACCGGGTTGGGGTTTTTTCCCGGGGGTTTTCCTAAACCCCAATTTTGAAAAATGCGGGGTAATTTCGGTGTTGGACCGGGTTAAATTTCACCGGCTTATCCCTTCTCCATTCAGCCCTAAAAATAAGCTGTTGAAAAAGGTCGTAAAAAACCTACAAAAAAAAAGCACTAAAATATACTGCTTTAATTGTCAAACATCTGTGTCACTGTAATTTTATATTCACTTACGTACTTTATTTAATATTTTATTTTCTAGTGTGTACAACTTAGGGGTGCAGGTATAAGAGGTAACAGCTACCGTTCTATCACTGACAAGACTCAGAGCAAGTAGAAGGGAAAGAAATGCCTTCGCATCCTCTCAGCATGTGAAATGTCGTTTTTAGTTGTGTTTTTTCTGTTTTTTTATTTTCAACTTTAAAGGACAGTACCGGTACCAATGAGTCTCCCTGTGTTGAAACTATAAGAGCTAGATTACAAATTTGTACCATGGGTGTATAGTAATATAACTAAAGAATTGAAAGAGAATTTGTCCTTATAGCTCTCATGATTCACAAGCCTTCTAGTCAAGTGTCCGTTTGGGAAAGAGGTTTCACCAAAAAGTCCCTTGCGTAAAATTTCCTTTCTTGATATATAATTTATGAATAGGTTCACCGCACATATACTTCTTTGACAGGAAACCTGGTTTCAATGTATGATGTAGTCATTAGATAAGCCTCAAAAGACCGTATTAATTTTTATTAAAAATATTAAGAAACTGTAAAAAACCCATCACCATCTCTCTTCACAAGCACAGAAAGTTTCTTGATCAATAACGTGCGGCAATCTGTGCCTGATCGCGAAAATAAAGGCGATCGGCCATCTTTGCTAATCTTGTGTTTCTTTTCCTTCCACAGTAGCGTCTGTATTACTGACCCATTACTAGACACTATTAAATTAAATATATGCAGTACATTATTTTCGTGATGGTTCCAAATCAGGGCGGAAAAAGCAAAAGCCATTTAATAATACCAGTTAATTGGTAGGAGTGATAGTATTAGTGCAGTAGTGATGATGATCAGTGATGTAGTACGTGTTGGTAGAAGTGTAGTATTGGTGCAGTAGTATGGTAGGTTTTTGGTGGTTACATTTTGGCCTTTGTATCAACATCTAGGTTATTTGGCGTCATGAAATGATGATAATGGAGGTGTAAAATGAGTCGGGGTCCAACACCGAAGTTATTTCCAGCGTTTTCGTATTAGGGTTTGAAAACCCCGGGAAAAAAACCTCAAGGTGGTAATATTGACCCGATGGGATTCGACCCGGGCCACCTTGTTCAATATGAGCCAGACGCATTGACCGTTACTCCACAGTGTAGCTAGGATTGTAGATATTAGTGTTGGTAAAAGTATTAGCCCAGTAGTGTGGTGATAGTAGTGTAATATTGGTGTGTTGGTACAAGTATTCATTGGTGTGGTGGTAGTGGTTTAAGTATTATTTCACATAGAAATATAGTAGTGTTTAAAGTTTTTAATGTGGTGTGGTGGTAGTAGTGTTGTATTAGTGTTGGTAGAACTTCCTTATTAGTGTGTTGAAAGTTAAGTATTACCAGTAGTGTGGTGGTAAATGGTGGTTTCAGTTAGTGTGGTGGTAATCAGTGAATGATAGTCAGTAGTGTGGTGGTAATGGAAGAAGAAGTCAGTAGTGTGGTGGTAATGGTGTAGTATATTGAAATAATTCAGTGAAAGTATTAGTCAGTGACATGGTAGTAATAGTGTAGTATTAGTCTCATTTCAGTGGAGTAGTGTTGTATTAATGTTTGCACAATGTAATGTGTGTTTTAAAATAAGTATTAGTCCAGTATTGTGGTGGTAATATTAGAGTATTGGTGTTTAAGTGTAGTATTAGAAGTTGGTGATGGTTGTAATATTGTAGTATTGGTGTGTTGGTAGAAGTGAAGTATTAGTGCAAATTATTTAGTAGAGAACTATTGGTATGTTTGGTCAGTGTACCTGATGTTGGTAGAAGTGTAAGTAGTGTTGGTAGAAGCATGGTACTAGTGTAGAACGTTGGTGGTAAAAATTAACTTATCAGGGTTGGTGAAATGTAGTAATGTGTTGGTAGAAAACAGTACTAGTGTAGAAATAGTGGTGATAGTAGTGTTGTATTAGTGTTTAGAAATGGTTTGGTAGCAGTACTAGTTCTCCAGTGTGGTGGTAGTAGTCTTTAGTGTTAAATTAATGTGGTAGTGTTGGTGACAGCATAGTCCACTTTAGTGTGGTGTTTGGTAGTAGAGTTGTATTAGGGTTGGTAGGAATGTAGTAATGTTTGGTAGAATATAGTACTAGTGTAGTAAGTGTGGTGGTACCGTAGTGTTGGTTAAATGGTGTTGGTAGACAGTATGAAACGTAGTAGTGTGGTGGTAGTAGGTACTATCATAGTGTCCCCTGGTAGATGAAAGAAACTAGAAGTACTGTAGTGAGTATTACCCGTGGTAGTAGTGTTGTATTAGTGTCCCCTGCAAACAGTGTTGGTAGAAGTATAGTACAGAGTGATGGTGGTAGTAGTGTTGTATTAGGGTTCAGCAATCCCATGTGTGTTTGGTATAGCCCTAAATATGAGTACTTTAGGCATCCAGTAGTCAATGGTGAAGTAGTGTTGTATTAGTGTTGGTAGAAATCAGTGAATTGGAAAATATTGGTTTCGTGGTGGTACATTATTAGTGTCGGAAGAAATGCTTAAGAGTGTTTTTAAGTACTAGTGTAACGAGGTGGTAAGGTTTGTTAATATTAATGTTGGTACAAAAATTATCTGTTCAGAGTATCAGTACTAGTGTAGTAATGTGGTGGTATAGTGTCAATAGTGTCGGTATCGAAATGTAGTAGTGTTTTTTAAGTATGGTACTAGTGTGAGTAGTGTGGTGGTAGTAGTGTTGTTTAGTGTTGGTAGAAATGTAGTAGTGTTGAGAAAGTATAGTACTACCAGTGTCAATCAGTGTTGTATTATTGTTGGTAGGAAATGTAATAATGTGTTGATAGTGTGTTGATACCCAATGTCCGATACTCAATAGAGTTCTCCCCAGTGTAGTATTGGTGTGTTGGTATAATTGTAGTAGGCCTATTAGTGCAGTATTGTGGTGGTAGTACTATAGTAAGTGGTAGTAGATCATATTAAAAGTATCCTGTGTTATTCCTCATTGAACAGGCTTTGGAATCAGATATTTAAAAAATAAACGAGTTCTACACGGCGACATGTCCAAGATTTCCTGGCTGATAGAGCCCCCTGCCCTGTTCGCTGGATTTAGCCAGAACGTGCTGCTAAATATACAAGTGATGAATGAACTGCAATTTTCGATTGTCACTTGTCCGTATTGTGCGTTTTTTAAGGTTTTATTGGGTTATTTTGGCGACGACGCTGCGATCTCTCTGTCATCTCATACCTGATGTCGCCTCGCCTCGGCGTGTGTAAGACAATGAAGACAATGAGGCACCAGCCGTTTGAAACGTTCGTCGACACCGCACCAATCAAACGATTAGGCCTGTACGATCGCTTTACTGCTCACAAAGACCAATCTGATTGCTATTGATTTCTCCTTTCATATTGCTCTTGGTATTGACTGAAGTCAAGTGCCATTGTCATTAGTTTGCTATGTCTTCTGGCCGCATTTCAGATGTGCTTGTTGACATTGGGATTAATGGCTACAGCTTAGACTAATGGCTACAGCTTAGACTAGACACCAAACTATCAAGATCTTATTTTAAGTTTATCTTTTGCGAGAAATGTTTTCAAGCGTGTATGAATCTATAAATAGATGCAAAATATCATTATTATATCAAAATTGCCGTAAAATTAAAAGTTAATTTCTATTTCCTCCTTATGCAAAACATAAAAAGAAATTATTTTATGCTGCAAAAAAAGAAAAAATATATTTCGGAATTTTTCCGAAAATTAACATTTTCAGCATTCCTGAAATTGAAAGTAATTTTGGACTTGCAGTTTGTATGATTGTATGTATGGGTGCATGGAAGTGTACAGCAATTTTCTTAAATTATTGGTCATGTTTTGTTCATACTTGAGTTGTATTACTTCCAAATGTGTCCTATCCTGAAAAATCGAAAATTCAGATAAGTACATTACTGCACTCTATGATCAACACACAATATACTGTCAGAAAATGGTGTTCCAAAAAATTCTTCTCCCACTCAATTTAATATGAGAAATATGGTTGATGTTCCAAAATGTGTCTTATCTTCCAAAACTGCGTTCCATAACTTGCCTACTCCATATTCCGTAGAAGTGTTGTCGAAAAGGGCCACAACATTTGATATCGAGTTTCAAGTTATTCGCAAAGGGAACATCATTAAAGAAGCGAAATGAAATGAAGTTAAAATAATGGTGAAAAACAAAGAAAATAAATTTAATAGTAATATACGTTACAAGAGCGGTATGTTGACGTTTTCATGGTCGAGAAAAGATTGAAAAAGCGAAACGTAGTTGAGCTTTTTTAATTTCCGAGAACATGAAAACAAACATACCCTCGTGTATCGTACATTATTTTGTGCGAAGATCGTTTATTACATACCTGAAAGACGAATTTCTAATTAGTTGCAATGAAATCTCCATGTTGGTTTCTGTTTAATGACGGCAACTTCGGAAAACCAAAATATCTTTCTTCAACATTGTTGCTATAAAATGTTTTCTGTGTTTACTATACTCCAGCAGGCCGTGATATACGTCTGTCTTTTTTTTTTTCCCCAGTCTATAAATGCGAACTTAAAACAAACGGTAAGGTTATGTAATGATTTATTTTTCATTTTAATATTTTAACAATATTATTTATATAACATATTGCAGTAATAACATCCGCATCTGAATCTTGTTGATTTTTTTTCACGGCTTCCTTAATGTTACTTGTATCAGGAATGCAATAAGTTTCGTGGAGTAGTAGACTTTACTTAATTTTTGCAAATATTTAAAAACAATAATCAACGTTGCAATTTAGGTGAAATTGCTGGTAAGTTTCAATTTACAATTATTACTATGTTAAACGTCTCTAAAAATAATATGTTAAAAGCCTAAAGCAGTAAAATGAATGTCGCGCTTAAGCAGTAAGAAGAGGGAAATTGTTATGTGTTAGGTTGGGAATACTGAATGTGGTATTTCACACTTACCGCGTATTTGTTCTGTGCGGAAAACAAGCAAATACGCACGATCTCGCACAAAAAATTTATTGTGGCTCTCCATTTAGACCGAGCTCAAAAAGCTAATTAATTTATGTTCCCATGACTATTTTCAAGCTTTTGAGCTAATATGAATTAAAAATTGTGAAAATTGTGACGCAAGGAGCCTTTTTGGTGACGTCAATATAAAATAAATTAAAAAAAAAATAATCATTTCAAAACTATTAGCCCTAATGGCAGATGATAGTACTGTAGGCATGTTTATGTGGTTTAAAATTCATTAATTTTGGATGAAAATAGTAAAAGACTTAAAACTCACATTAAGTGTCCCTTAACAATCTTTTAACAAACATTTTGCGATGGATGGAAAAATCAGGCCGGATTATCTTTCTACATGAACCTCCTGAATGCAAATCGTGCTGATGAAGCCCAGAATGTTGAATCAGATGTTGACTGTTGTGGTGCACCAGACTCTGAATCAGTTCATTGTGCTTAAGAACATTTGAAAACTTTTCATTATCAGAGTATTTTAAATTTTTTTAGTAAGCTGTCTTGACCTTGAACTACTTCATTAACAATGTACAACTTTTGATTTGAAGTCTTGCAATATAACATTTAATTTACATCGAAGATTTTTGTGTTTTTCCAAATCATGCCTTATCCAACTATATGTTGTTTTCAAAACTTGCCTTGTCGTAAGTATAGTTCCAAAATTTGCCTTCTCCAAATTTAACATTACAATGGAAATCTTGTTGAACAAAGTAACCTCCTATGATTCTATTCCTGATCTATTTACTATAAAATATTTATTTTAAAAGGTGAAAAATTATTATTTTAACGTAAAAATAGGAAAACATGTTTTTTTATTTGTGAAAAACATCAAAAGTGGATAAGACACGTTTTGGAACTATAGGGCTCACAAAAATGAAACTTCGCCACATCATTATCTATCACACCCTGATTGTATGTACAGACATTCAAAGACGTAGTTTGAAAAAATGTAGAAAATCGAAATTTCACCCATCACCTGCCTTAAATAACCAAAGAAAAAATTGTATATCGGCCAGGAGTTTAACATTTGAAGAGTCCACTGCAAGAATTATAGATGTCACTTTCTTGTCGAAAATGAACCAAGACTGTCAATGCATAGCTTAAGACATATAGAATGTACATAGAGAGTTATATGGCATTAACACTGATAGTCATTGTCCAGTAATGATCGGAAAATCATAGTTAAGCTTTGAGCGCTAAGCATTTCAAACTTTCAATTGCTTCTCCTGTAAAATGTATTCCAGATGACATCCATCATTCTTGCAGTGGACTCTTCATTTTGCAACAATATTTAATGAAAGTCTACGAACTATCTTGAAACCAATTTCGGTGTCAAATATTTCCTTAATACTGTTCTTTCATCAATCTACAAGGTAGGCTATTTGTGGTGGTAAAACACTCTTCTGTAGCAGCATCGGTGTCAGGTAAAGCTAGCAAAATCGAATAATGCACTGCAAATTTTCGCAAAAGATGTTTTGAGACAGGAGGAGGTTGAAAATAACGAACCACTTTACACCCACACATTTATCAGTCCTTAGTTCATGGCTTATAGATTCAATACCATCTGCTGAGCTTGAAGTCTCAGTTGTCGAGTCTGTTGGTAAAGAAAAAACGATCAGAGAAGTCTGAAACAATTAATGAGGTAATAAAAGTTTACAGAGCAATACTTGCATGGAAAGGAATGCCGCCGTCGTGAAGTTCAGCACTACATAGAAGGGTTAAGAAAAAGAGAGGCGGCGAAGTGGTGTGAGTAACAATGAAGTAATTAAAAGCACATGAATAAACAAAGATTTAGTTTAAAAGTACAGAAATTTTCACCATAAAGATGAGGAGGCGAAGACGTGCACAGAAATGGAAAAGAGAGGGGTGGAATAAAGAGAGATTGTCTGCTATGATGGAGAAGAAGAAGAAAAAGATTAGTACAAGAAATAGAAATAGGAGACAAGGCAAACGGAGAGTAAGAAGGGTATGCAGAAGGGAGAAAAATTAGAATGTAGTTGAGGAAGAGGAATATGGTGTTGGTGATGAAGCAAATCCACTGGCTGGGGTAATGAAAGCGAGCGTGGAGAGAAGTAATAAGCACAATATGGAAAGATGGCTTTATGGCAGCCTGAGCTGGAACTGTGATAGTATAATCCCCGTACGCGATCATCAAGATGTGAGCGACGGTCCCCATAACGTCGTAAATTGCGTGAGACGAATTGCTTACGGACACCCGAGGCTCGAACGTGTTCAGAGTTACGTCGATATATTTTTAAGGCCTTTCCAGTCGTAAAGTAAATTAGTTTATTAAACTCTGCGCTTGGCAGCGCTGTTTTAGTGCCATCCCACGCCGTCTTGACAAATGAAGAACTGCCTTCAAAGTGGAGATGAGGGCGGTTGGCGTAATTCCGTGAGACAGTTTCACTGGCAGTGTTCAAATCACAGTTTTTAGTTATAAAATATGTCATAAATACATAGAAATCGGAGGATTTTTTTGGCCTTTGTAGCATTTCCTGCTCCATTAAACGTCTGTAGACTCTTTTACCGTGAGAGAAGAGACTTCTCAGACCCTCAGTTTTCTTTCCCAACATGTTTAGTAGAGGATCTTCTATTGTCTGTTTAAATTTTGCACGCATTTACTGAATCACTCTCTATTTTCACTTTCCTACAGAGGATCGATACCAGATCTTCTGAATCTGCAGCCAGAAATGCTATATTTGGGTTTGTAACGTTTAGGTGTTCGCTAATCATTGTCATTAAAAGTAATCACCATAAGTACTATAATCGTGGTGTGTTGTATATTTCATCTTCTCTCAGTCAGCAACTGCTGCACTATATTTAACAAGTGCCTTGCTTCTGATTTGACTTCACTTGGTGTTAAATGTATCCATAATTTATATCTCACTCTGCCGCATCAAGCTGCACTAAGAAACGGACTCAGTACATGACTCTGTACTCCAGTGCTGCTCTCAGCCAATTAGCTGTACGTATGCAGTGTTTGAAAGATAAATGTGTTCGCTTAAATGAAAAGTGTAGATGTGGTCCAGCGTGTATGAAATCTGTCCAGCTGTTTTTATAAAGAAGTAAACAGAATCAATTCGAAGTAGATCGCCATTTGCGTTATTCTTCAAAACTGTCAATCATCGTTTATGAAAAAACTTGTGGAAGATTTTTTTAAGTAGGTTATTTTACGATGCTTTATCAACATCTCAGGTTATTTAGCGTCTGAATGAGATGAAGGTGATAATGCCAGTGAAATGAATCGGGGTCCAACACCGAAAGTTGCGCAGCATTTGCTCATATTACGTTGAGGGAAAACCTCGGAAAAAACCTCAACCAGGTAACATGCCCCAACCGGGAATCGAACCCGTGCCACATGGTTTCGCGGCGAGACGCGCTACTCCACAGGTGTGGACAACTTGTGGCAGATATTATTATTATTATTATTATTATTATTATTATTATTATTATTATTATTATTATTATTATTATTATTATTGTCTATAATTACGAATAATAAAACTGCAACCTTATTTTTCTGGTAAATTTCGCTTTTGAAAAAATAATTAATTGGTGTAAACACGTATAATTAGCTATCCTCAGACCGAAAATCGCATTTCTGGCATTTTTTGTTTGTATGTCTGTCTGTATGTTAATTATATTTTCTCTCGAAAATGGCTGAACGGATTTCTATGAAAACTGGTACTTAAGATAAGTTAGTTTTCACTTAGATTTTAGGCTATGTGGCATTCAAAATACTTTCTTTAAAAGGGGAGTTATAAGAGGGCCCGAAATAAATAAATCGAAATATCTCGCTTATTATTAATTTTTAGTAAAATGTTGAATAACAAAAGTTGCTTCAAAAAAAGTTTCAGACAAGTTAGGTGTATGTATCATCGTTATCAGCACCTTCCTTAAGTATCAGAGTTTAGAATTAAATTTGTCATTCACTTCGATTCATTCCAATATTCAAGACGCTTAACTTCGTCCTCACTTGTGATTTCTTTAGATCGATTCATACTCAACAGAAGAAATATTTTAAATTAATATTCAGCATGTTGTTTTTTTTTATTTTTATTGGGTTCTTTTACGACGCTGTATCAACATCTAGGTTATTTAGCGTCTGAATGAAATGAAGGTGATAATCCCGGTGAAATGAGTTCCGGGATCCATCACCGAAAGTTACCCAGCATTTGCTCGTATTGGGTTGAGGGAAAACCTCGGAAAAAAACCTCAACCAGGTAACTTGCTCCGACCGGGATTCGAACCCGGGCCACCTGGTTTCGCACTGACCACAGGTGTGGACAGCATATTGTTATAGGCCTAGTTGTTTACAATACTAATGTCGTACCGTTTCATTTTACAATGCGAGTACAGTAATATGAAGTTGCGACATGAGTATCGTACAATGTTGGTGTTTGTGTACTTATTCTGCATCAATTTCTTACAGCGAACTTTATCTGTCAGAATCGTCCGATGGAAATAGACCCACTATATTGAAATCCAGTCCCACACTCTCGTATGTTTCGCGGAAACGGGCAAAGTTTGAATTAGACGCAGAACATGTTGCGTCACTTCGGTCTGTCGTTGTGAATACTTGATGAAGACCCGAGCCTCATGAACTTGCTGGCAGTATTTGCGGCTCGGAGACATCACTATGGTGACAGACTAGCTAAGTCTATCAAAGTATCGTCACATCAGATGTGTTTGTTACACACCACACTTCACGGCCATGATGTATTTGTAATGTCAGTCTTATATCGATTCTCTCACACGATGGTATATCCCATGCGCGAGGCTCAGATGATGGCGCTATGAATTCAGCGGACATATGTTCGATTCCCGAACTTCCCCTCTCCCCTTATATCATTCCTTCCAGTCCAAGCTTCAGTAGACAGTCTTTTCTCAGCCAGTGTCTTTTTCTCTTCTTGATCATTTTCGGCATTGTTCTTTCTTCACCCACGATTTATAGCAGAGCTTCATTTCTTATTTTTCTGTCCATTTCACACGCTCCATTCTTCTTCGTATCCACATTTCAATTCCTTTCAGTCCTTTCTCTTCACTTCTTCGCAATGTCTATGTTTCTACCCCATATAATGCCACAATCCACATAAAGTACTTCACTAGTCTCTTTCTTTTCCTATTAAAAGCTTCCTTTACCATTTTTATCCTTCTTTTGACTTCCTGGCAACAGTTCATGTTATTGCTTATACTGTAGTACACCCCAAGTAGCCTATTTGAAGCAGACCATTTTCTCTACTGCCTCATTTAAAATTCACAAGTTTATCTTCTTTATTTTTCTTCCTATAATAATAACTTGGACTCTCACTCTGAGAGAGGAACATAGGTTAAGGGTGTTTGAGAATAAGGTGCTTAGGAAAATATTTGGGGCTAAGCGGGATGAAGTTACAGGAGAATGGAGAAAGTTACACAACACAGAACTGCACGCATTGTATTCTTCACCTGACATAATTAGGAACTTAAAATCCGGACGTTTGAGATGGGCAGGGCATGTAGCACGTATGGGCGAACCCAGAAATGCATATAGAGTGTTAGTTGGGAGACCGAAAGGAAAAAGACCTTTAGGGAGGCCGAGACGTAGAAGAGAGGATAATATTAAAATGCATTTGAGGGAGGTGGTGTACGATGATAGAGAATGGATTAATCTTGCACAGGATAGGGACCGATGGCGGGCTTATGTGAGGGCGGCAATGAACCTTCGGGTTCCTTAAAAGCCATTTGTAAGTATAATAATAATAATAATAATAATAATAATAATAATAATAATAATAATAATTTATTTAACCTGGCAGAGTTAAGGCCGTAAGGCCTTCTCTTACACTCAACCAGGATTAAAACTTGCTTACATAGTTGAACATAAAACTGGATCGGAATTAAGTAATTACATACTGATACAATTTAGGTACAGCTGTCAAAAGAAAAAGTGGCCGCTCTCCTGAAACAAAGTTCCCTTCGGGTATCTTCGCTACAATTCGGAGACAGGCGATGTTACATGTTGTTGGACCACGTTGCCTGATATCTACAGTTATAATTGAAGTATTCTGTGTGTTATCGATAGCATAATGGTAGCGTTCAGACCTCTTATTCATGAGGTCCTGCGTTCGAATACAACCACGTGCTTTTATGTTCTTTTTGTTCTGTTTTTGAGAGAGACAAACTATACATAATGGCTCCTTTCTCTTTTACGATTATTTTAGTAATTAACATCAGGTTCATTAATATATTATGCCATGACTTTATCATTATGATATTGTGGCTGCAAATGGAAAGAAAAAAGATTTTATTCTCAATAAAATTATCTTTCGTAGCATAAACAAAACAAATTTACTGGCGTCGGCCTTAAAACATTCAAACAATTAAGCGTTCAAAAAACAAAACAAAAGCCACAATTCAATATTTAGTCTATCTTCCTCTTATCTCGATCATCTTGCAGTCGAGTGGGCATGGAATTGACTAGTCTTTGCAAATAGCGACTGTTTTTAGACAGATATTCCAGGCATTCTGAACATACATACATAAGTGTTCTGTCCATGGGCAGTTCTTTCATTGCAAACCCAGCAATCTCCAATCTTTCCTATTTTCTGCCTTCCTCTTATTCTCCGCATATGATCCACATATCCTAATGTCGTCTATTATTCTTTTCAACCAGAGACCCAACCAGTTACTTTTTATCTTTCTAATCAGTTTCAGCATCATTCTTTCTTCACTCACTTTTTCAAACACAATTTTATTTCTTATTCTATCTGTCCACTTCACGCGCACCGTTCTTCTTCACATCCACATTTCAAATGCTTCAATTCGTTTCTCTTCATTTCGTCGTAATGTCCATGTTCCTTCCCCATACAATGCCACACTCCACACAAAGCACTTCACTAGTCTCTTCCTTAGTTCTTTTTCCAGAGGTCCGCAGAAGATCCTTCTTCTTCTATTTAAAGCTTCCTTTGTTCATGTTTGCAGTTTTTCTTGGGAAGGATAGGCCTAAATGCGGTAACATCCCGTTGTTTTCCGCACACCACTAACTCTTTCGCATCTTATTAAATTCTAGGGGGCCCAAGCGTGGAGATAGGAGAGTGGATTTGACTAATTGGGCCCTCCGGACTTCACCGAAAATCACGGCAAGGGTTAAATATTAATTCCATCAGGATGTTTGACCCTATCAGAGATCGGGAAATCTCAATTAGACTTTGCCCCCGCATCCTGGACTAGCTTCTACGAATCATCAGAAAATCTTAGAGCGTGATTGGGCCAATTTTTCCGAAAATGTTTCCACACTTTTGCCCTCGTAGCTCAGCGGACGAACGTCGGAATTTAGATGTCAACGTCTCAGGTTCAATTCTTCGTTACTCCTTTTCATTCTATTGTGGTTCAAGATAGTATAATGTAATAATACAAAAAGAAAAACTAATAGCAGTATTATGCAACTGGATTTTTCCAAACCTAATATTAAATTTATGTTATTTATATCGCTAAAGAACGATTACAATATAAATAACTTGAATATTATTATACAGTATCACTAAAGAACGATAACACAATATAAATGATAAATATCGGTTTGTTTAATTAATATAAGATATTATATAATACGTATTTAATTATCTAAATAAAATAACCTATTTTGCAAAGAAAGATGTTTATTTGTGTTATAGTAATTACCTACATAAAATACAGATTATTTATATTGCGAAAGAACAATAACAATATAAATAACTTGAATATTGTTTTATAATGCTAATGAAGGAAAACAATATAAATGATAACTTGAATATTATTTATATCGCTAAAGAACGATAACAATATAAAAAACGTGAATATTATTCATATCGGAATTTCACAGATTTATTACAGATGTATTTAAGAAATTGTAGAAGAATAGTAATTAGTAACAGTGTCCTATTTATTCTTCTTGGAGCCAAATTTGTAACTTTTAAAAGTGTGATTACTATGTTAAAGTGTATGTGTTGCAACGGATGCTTGATTTGTTATGTATGTGAGTCAGTTATGGGATGCTTGATGTCGTCGCAATGTCGTAATTATAGTTTGATTGTGTTTGTGTGACTATTGTGTATTAATTTATGATGTATGGTACGGAAAGCTGCATATTTGTGTTATAGAAGTGTTACGTATGTGTGTTGTTAATGTTTTTGTATGTTTCAAATTGATAAGTGATATTTGTTTTGCAATCGCAATGCCTAATTTACGGATTGTTTATGTTTTGTTTACATCGCGTAAGCTAATTTAATTTTCTTTTCCATTTCTCTTTATGCTTATCTTTTTTGTGTATAAAACTATAGCCCTAACATACATATGTAAAATGGGGCTAACCCCCATTGGAGATACTGTAGCTACAATAGTAATAATTATTATTCATATCGTTATAAAACGATAACAGAATACAAATGATGACTTGAATTTTATTCATATCTCTAAAGAACGATAACAAAATATAAATAACGTGATATCCATCAAGAACGATAACTGGATATAAATGATAATTTGAATATCATATACATCGCTAAAGAACGATTAAAAAATAAAATGAAAACTTGAAGAAGGCGCGAACCCAGAACCTTTGAATCATTAAACAAGCACTCTACCGCTGGTCTGCGAGGAGCAGATATGGAACACTTTCATAGTTCCGGATCTGCTTGTACAAACACATGCATCGTGTAACATCGCCGCGACCCGAAGTGGACTTTGAAAATATTCGCTGTTCACGAGTGCGGCCACTTTTTTTTTTTTTTGACAGCTGTACATAATGACATAATGAGATCAAAAGAGGTAGTTACATAAAATTTACCTCATAAAATAAAAATAAACATAGTGAAATACATATTAATGTTGTTAGAATCAAATACGAATCACATAAAAACAGAAGCCGATAATTCAATAAAAAAATGTACACAGTAAAAATAAAAGTAAACACATTAGTATACATATTAGTATTAGATTACAATTAAGTAGGATTTACATAATTAAACCAGAAACCGACAATTGAATAAAATTTACACAAAAATAGATTAATAATAAAAAAACAACACAGTGGGATACATATTGGTGTTAAGTGATAAATAAACACGATTTAGATAATAAAAATAAGAAACAAAAAAATAAATAAATACAGTGGAACACATTCCATTAAATATTTGCAACGCGTTAAGTCTGGCAACTTATCATAAGATATTTTTCTAATTTACATTTAAAGGAAATTAAAGTTCGGCAGCCCTTGACTTCAGGCGGCAGAGAATTCCAGTGACGAGAAATAGCAACAGTGAAAGATGAAGAATAAAGAGATGATGCTGCTGACGTGAGACGAGGCGTGAGACAAGGTCAAGGTCGCAGTGAATGACGTAACATTGGAATCTGCATTGTGAACGATGTAGATAAGAGGAAGAAACCTGGTGGTGGGGCATTACAAATGTCCAATCGCCTGCCCTTGTCTGATGTAATGACAGAACCCGCAGATTACATAAATAGCCTACACTATCATCAATTCACAGCAGTCCAGTCAGCTACCTACAGTACAGTAGTTATACAGGTACAGTTATCGGAAGTGTTAAGTTGTGTTTTTCAAGATGCCTTATACATTTTCGACTGCAGAATACGCCGATATTGTGTATGTTTATGGTTTGTGCGATGGAAGTTCCTTGCGTGCCATCGCTGAATATGAACGACGCTTTCCGAACTGAAGGGTACCATATAGAAGAGTACTTACTGTCTATGGGGTTGGATGAATGACTTGGTATAGCAAAGGAAGGGGAAAACGAGAGAGGCGCTAATCGACCGTATTTTGGATGCGGCATAGAGAACAACGTGCAACTCTCCCGCACAATGAGCGCAATTCACGCCCGAGCGCAACAGTGCATTGAAGCAGAAGGAGGCATCTTTGAAAATGTGCGAAAACATCGACCCCGACGTCTAGAATATTAGGTATGTATGCATATGTGAACATAAACTTTAAATTTGGCCGTTATCTGTCTCTAAATGCGAATTAGTAAAATTGAATCTTAGAAGTTTTTGTGAAATCAAAGAGCCATATCTCCGTAACCGTTCGAAAACGGAACTTTTTGACTCAGAATGACTTCAGAATTCACATCCTAAATTTTTTTACCGTTCCTCATGAATCACTCTGTATATTTCACAATTGTGGATTGGTGAAAGACAATAAATATCCTAAGTGTTTTCTGTCCCAAATTCTAATGAGAGGTATTTTGAGTTTAGAAAATAAGATGAAAGAGTAATGGAACAGAGAAAAATTCTCTCCGGCACCGGAATTTGAACCCGGGTTTTCAGCTCTACGTGCTGATACTTTATCCACTAAGCCACACCGGAGAGAATTTTTCTCTGTTCCGTTACTCTTTCATCGTATGATGACGCAGAATATCTGCATGGAAATATCATATGTACTTCGGTACATTAAAATAATATATTACAAAAAAAAAGATTTATCAAGAACTTAAGTAGTGGCTGAATTTTTTTTATTTCGTTAGATCTAATTATAATTTTTAAATGCATACCTAACCTCTGCATTCTGTTCTAGGATAATTTAATTTTACGACTTTAAAGCATGTTTTTCCTTCAATAATACGCATACCCAAATTTCCCCATTCATGGGGTATATTGAGTATAGTTAAACCTAGGGTTGTTGTTATTATGAGATGCCAACGTACTTGAAAATGCAATAGAATCATTCTAGAAAGTCAGAGTGCTGACATAGAAAAAACTGACTGGAAAATGTTTTCAGGCCATGGGTCTCTAAACATAAAAAGGCTGTTTTTTTACAGCCTATCCAAATTACCTCAACTCACCCTATGAAATATTTAATGGAAAAATGTGGTTAGAACTTTCCCTGTACACAGTGAAACCGAGTTTAATAGTTTATCCAGGAACAAATATTTAATTACTTGGAGTCGAAATTGCGACTGTGTGGCAATAATACGCCTACCAGTTTTCATGAATATCGGTGCAGGTGATAGGACCTACGTACATTCAATCATACATACATACAGACTGATCTTTAAGTCTCTTCACAGTAGTGGAATAACCGAGAACCCGCTTCATACGAGGGATATAGTGGCAACCCTGGCCCTGTGTTAGCATGGAGGCTGATTCACAATAAACCTGGAACGGAAACTACAACGAGAACGGAAATATTGTTAAAATAAATGTATTTAAATGCGAGCATTCACAATTAACTATTGTGAATGCTCACACCAGTGTTGCCAACTGGACGGAAATTCCGTCAAAACTGACGGAATTTCAACATAGCGGACGGGAAAAGAATGGCTTTGATGGGTGACGGATTTTGTGGCGGAAATTACGATTTACATCGCTTTTTGATTTTTTTTTACCTACTGTCGTTTGTAATTGTTTAATAGTGTAGGCATTTTACTTTTTCTTTGAACAGCCCTGCCAGTGCCGTACCATGTTAAGGAATCCCCTGTTTCAGATATCCTCGTGTAATCAAGTCAGAGGTTGAAGTATTATTATTTTTCCGACGGATTTCCAGGTGCTAAACTGACGGGAATACAAATTATGTGTTGACAACACTGGGCTCACACTTAAATACATTTTAACGTCATTTTCGTTCTCGTTGTCGTGTCCGTTCCCGGATCATTGTGAACCAGCCTTTAGTGTAAGCAATCATTCACGAATTACAGATCCCTCTTGGAGTAGGAGCAGTGGCGGACTGGTTGGAATGAATTTGAATAGTCGGTAAAAAGAGAGAAAACCAAATAATAATAATGATGATGATGATGATGATGATGATGATAATAATTGGTCAATCCTTGTGGAGTATTGGTAATGATAAGTTGAAAAAGAATCGTGTTGCCCAGGTCCAGTTTGAAACTCTTATAATATTATTATGAATGATCTTCCCATTTTTCGATACTATCGATAGTTAAAGCCATAACTATCAATAACATTATCGACTATCGCCCATAATTAGTTTTATCATATTTATCTTAGGCCTAATGATCATGTGCGAATAGAATTATCGTATCCCGCAGTTATGTTGCCAAATTTACATTTCTGTGTATTTTCCACATGTTTCCATGTCGTACGTTAAGTAGGCCTATATAACTTTATTTATTTATTTAAATATGCAGAATACAATATATAATTACAGTAAAATGGAAATAAAATAATACAATAATTATAAAAAAGAAGATGCAGTAATAATAATAAAAGTTGAGGACCGAATGAGCAGCGCTCGTGTTCGGTCGCAGTTCAGATATATCATTAATAGGCCTATAAGAGAATATACAAATTAAAATGAAATAGGAACTAAAATTGAAATTACAGCTACAGTGAAATTATACATGGTGCGTCAGAAAGAACGGATGGATTTCAAACTATCGATACGCAGCGAGGGGAGAGATATAGTGAGGGGGACCATGACTGTTGGGTCAGCCATAGAATGCAGTTTCAGTTGAGAACATGGTGTTGGTCTGGTGTACAACGTGCTTTCATCGTAGAGACATTTTTGAAAAATGAAGAGTCTGTGATCGCCACTCAGGACTCATTTCGACATCGGACGTCACGCTAGGATTCCAACTCGGAATACAATTTTGCGGTGGGTGGCTTCATTTCGTACCACAGTTCAATATTAAAGAAGAAATAACCTGGACGAACACGGAGCGCGTGTACACCTGCAAATGTGGAGACAGACACTAGGTTGTCCGGCCACCTCAACGATCAGCCCGCAAACATGCTATTGCACTGAGATTGTCCGAGGTTACGGTAAGATCTCGCGCCCTGCGAGTTCTTTCTTTGGGACCATTTGAAGGCGTAAGTAACCCCATATACTGGACGAACTGAAGACGGCGATTCGTGAAGAAATCGCGGCAATCCCACCAACTATGACTGTGAAAGTGACGGCGAACTTCAGAAAACGCCTCGATGCCTGTATCGAAAGCCAAGGACATCATATGGATGGTGTTGTATACCATAAATAAACTGCATGTATTGGTGAATCTGTTGATAACAATAATTTTTTTATTTGATGAATCCTTACAATTTTCTTGCCCTGTGAAATCCATCCGTTCTTTCTGACGCACCTATATTATATAATATAATATAATATAATATATTAATATAAGAGAAATATAGAAAATAAAATAAAATAGGAACTAAATGAAAATTACGGCTGCAATGAAATTATATAATAATTAAAATATTAGCATAGAGAAGAATAATATTGTACGTGAATAAAGTGGGACAATGTATGAAAAAATATATATTCCAAAATTATAGAATACAAATATAATATAGGCTGATTAATTTATACACATAGATTATTTATTTATTTTATTGGGTTATTTTACGACGCTGTATCAACATCTGAGGGTCCACACCTGTGGAGTAACGGTTAGCGAGTCTGGCCGCGAAACCAAGTGGCCCGGGTTCGATTCCCGGTCGGGGCAAGTTACCTGGTTGAGGTTTTTTCGGGGTTTTCCCTCAACCCAATATGAGCAAATGCTGGGTAACTTTCAGTGCTGGACCCCGGACTCATTTCACCGGCATTATCACCTTCATCTCATTCAGACGCTAAATAACCTAAGCTGTTGATGAAGCGTCGTAAAATAACCTACTAAAAAATCTGAGGTTATTTAGCGCCTGAATGAAATGAAGGTGACAATGCCGGTGAAATGAGTCTGGGGTCCAGAACCGAAAGTTACCCAGCAATTTGCTCGTATTGGGTTGAGGGATAACCCCGGAACAAAACCTCAACCAGGTAACTTGCCCCGACCGGGATTCGAACCCGAGCCACCTGGCACATAGGTTATAACAACTGATTCTTTTTAATACGGTCATTGGCGCTTATGCAGTCTTTCCTCCCATAAATTGGCGCTCATAATTGACAGCCGTTCTCGAAAGTTATACACATGCAGTCTTACTAATAAAAACTCTATATACAGACGTTTAACTGTCTTCTACTTATACAATGAGTAGCTCGTTTATACGTCGTGTGTAAATTCCTTACTAATAATCACTACATACGTCGTGTATAACAGTATAGCTGTTACACAGCTACATCATAGTTTCGTCATTACTTCGTTACGAAAGGTAATAGAATATCTGAGGTTTTCTATTGCATCCGGTAGAGAGCTGTAGTATGGCGTGTTAAGTATCGATAGTACACCTAATCGATTATACACTATATTTTGGCCAAAGAGTACAAGCTACAGCAATATTATTCTAATTATTTTGTGCTCTTTGGTGTGTTCTTCTGTGGTTACAAGGCAACCATCATCATAAAATGACAGTCGATACGAACAGCTGTTAGAGGGCGGCCATTTTTTCTCTCTATACAACGCTTAAACAAGGGGTTTCGTGTATATAACTATTGCAAAGTAATTCCCATTGTATAGTTATACCTTATTTTATTTCAAGGAGTGCAGTTCGGTGGCTCCTTTGAACACCCATTTACATATTTATGGCTTCCTACACAAACAACTCTGACAATTCCATCCTGCCCTCGTCCCAACATTGCACAGTTGCCACAATCCTGGTGACCTTCGAAATTATGCAGTGAAACTGACGTGATTCTTGGAATTCGGAAAGATGCGGCAACTCTCCTCCACGTGGATTTGACGGGCACCTGTCAATTCTTCTGAACGAGGGTTGTGATTGGTTACTGACAGAAGAAGACAAGATTTCCGTCACAGTAAGGAAGACATTTATTTATGACAACAAATTAGTAGGGGACAGTAGAAGGTCTGTCGGCAAAAAGTCCTTTCTATGAAACTGCACTCCATGAAAAAAATAGTGTATACAGCCTGTTTGTACGTCCATTGCTTATGCATAGTTTATTAGTAACGTTTTCTGTCTCAACTCTGCATAAATCTCGTATAAAAACTGTACACGTTTTATTAGTAAGACTGATAAAGTAAGTGTACATCAGTAGTTATTGTAGGAAGAACGTACCAGTACATCCTTTGAAAAAGATAGAACATTTTATTCTTGTTCAGAGAGTGCGAAAGTGTAAAATCCCTGATGACAGTGCGCTGATATATGAGGTGAATGAACTGAACGCCTCTCGGTCCTTGTGGGAGATGTGATCAGGGCTGCCACAGTGACATCTTTGTTCTTTTTTAACTAAAGAAAAGCCATCGCCACAGTTTTCACGTCTGGCTGCGGCTCTACAGCCTGGTGATAATATATTGCCAGTGCCAAGGTTTCGCCAATTCCACATATGTCTCCTCTCTCTGGGGATCCTAACCGCGCCGTCACCTCGTGACCTGAACTTACTAGAACACCGAAGCACAACTTTACATGGAGGGAGGTGTGAAACCCCTGCCCTTGCTTCTTGTACTTTATCTTACCCTCCCTGGGAAGAGCACAATGCATTATTGTTCTCTTCCGGAGACTGAAGCCGTGGCGTGACGTGGTGGCCTATAGTTGGTGTGAAGTTTAGCTAGCCCGGCGAGAACTATTATATGACTGTGGAGATGTAAAGTGATGGGGGTTACGGTTGAAGAAATACCGTTTATTCAATTCTAGCCAATTGCCGCTGCCGGTGATGACGCCAGATATAGGGAGGAGGTTTCAGAATGAATCGGGCTCGGATTTAGCAACGTCTGTACGCAGCACGTTGTTCGGGAAAAGGATCTGTTCAAAGGCTTCGTAGCGTATCTTTTCCTCCCGAAAAATATTAATGTAATATTAGAAGCAAATCATTCGACGTAGCAGTGTACACGAGCATCCAGGGTCTCTCTAAAACGTCAATCGATGCAGTCGTCACTTTGACAGTGTACTTCACCCAGTACAGCCACCTTTCATTGATTTTGCGTGAAAATCATCACGTCATCAAATTAATAGTATAGTCCGACCATCGGATCTGTGCCCCGGTAAGATATGCGAACTGAACCTTAATTCCTTTTCAGCCTCGGCAATTCATTTCTCTCCCTGCATTCCTATCTCTCTCTTTTCTATCTCTCTCCCTTTCTCTCCCCACTACTCACAATTTTGGTCTTCTTGCGGAACAGTTTATTTGCACTTGCAGTCCAGTGTTGTCAACTCAACATGAATACTGTAGCACGTAGTGGTGAAAGAAATATAATAATAATAATAATAATAATAATAATAATAATAATAATAATGATTTATTTTAGCTGGCAGAGTTAAGACCGTAAAGGCCTTCTGTTCCACTCAACCAGAAAAAGTGTATATACATATGCATGAACTTACAAAGAATTCAATAATTTGATTTAGATGAGAGTTACATGTATACAAGAGTTATTTACGAATTAAACAACAAAATACTATGAACTATTAATTAAACACTGAAATAAACTGTGTAGCAGAATTAAGCTAAAATACATAGAATGTTAATATATTTCAAATAATATTAGATAATAGAAAGAGATTATTATGAGACAATTTTGAAAATACAGCACTATCAGGATGATGTCTAAAAGAAAGAAGTAACAATGTAGTCAGTGATAGTTTAAATCAGTATGATTGGAATGAAATGCTAATAAGGTTATCTTTTGAGCTGTTCTTAAAGGTGTTTATTGTCTTGCAGCATTTTGCATAAGTCAATCAGCGTCATTAGACCTAATTAAATTAAATTATGAATAAGTAATAATTAACCTTACAGTATTATAAGCAATATTCAAGAGACATGACACTGTTTAACGGAAGTTTGGCAACATCCCTATTTGGCAAGGTTCGTGGCCTGCTGTTTGACGTAGTGGGAGAGAAACTGGTGGAATGGGGTGAGTAGAGGCGTTAACTTTTCCAAGAACGACGACAGCGCTGAAGGGGCATAGATCTGATGGTTCGACAATACTTTATCTACTACTCACAGGTGTACTGTGATCGGATGTCTTTGGTTACTCACACACATACACATACAGGGTGTTTAAATAAAACTATAGCATATTTAGACACCATATAATACTAGGAAAAAGATGGGGATATGTTGGATCGGAAATATAGCTGCATTTCTTTTTAGAAGTGGTTTTGACTTTAACTTTATTCACTAAAAAGTGAAGCATTTGCTTAAAAATTCTAGTAAATCAATTACTAAATTTACTTTCCTGATCTTCGTTGCATTTTCTCGTACCTATAATAATTGTTAAAATGTAAAAAATACTACCAGGATAAATTCTCATATTGACTCCCGAGCAGTTTGTTTGATATACTGCGTGTTCAGTTCAAAGTGTGTCATGGCTCGCTGTGTGACGTCATGTGGCTAGTTGATGAGCCTAGACAATTCAATCTTCCTACATTTCCGCAGAAGCGTATAAACTATGTACCAGAGAAGTTGCCTATCAAGTACGGCGTTCATTCTGAAGAGTACTTACTGATACGTACAGTAACACCTGTAGTGGCAGGAATGTGAACTGTTTGGAAACACGTACTGAGGTAAGTTTTTCTTAATGTCGGGATATGTGGAGAGGGTTAAGACGATTACTTACGTATTTGTTGACATTAACTTCGACGGTCAACATGGACACGGAGCATTTGATTTGTGTTGTGGAATGTTGCCGTACGCAACCGATGATAACAAATACCCTGCGTACGATTTGCCCGCGCAAAACACAGTTCGAAAGAGGTTATGGTAGCACGCAGACTTTACAGACCGCCATCTGTTGCTACGACGTTCAAGTTATACCGTACACGTTCTCAAGTTCAGATTGAACGCCTTGATTAATAGGCAACTTCTCTGACATGAAAGCTGAAACTCGCTTCAAATCGCTGACTCACAACAGTGACGTCATGACTCACTTGAAATGAACACCCAGTAGTTGAACTACACAAACTATATGGATCATTTTTAACTCCTGTGTAAAAGGAATCAATCCAGCAATTCAGTGTGCTTGCCTGCCGCTTGTCGACTACTTTAATGCTGTGAGGTCCCTTGGGAACTTCTGCAAATTTAATTGCATCACCATCTGCCCGAAAGCAATGGAGCCTAGAAATTACATGTTGCTTGACCTTTCAACCGCATCCCATGACATCGAATGGATTATCAAAGAGGGTAGGAAAATTCATTTTGTTCTTGTCGCTTTCCGTTCAGAAATACACATTTACGTACTGCGTGGATCCATATGCCAGCTCATGTAAAGCGAGCGTAAAAGCACTTTTTTACGTATGAAGGGGGTAAGAGGCGGGTAGGTGACTTGGATGTCAAAGCAGAGTGATACACGGTGGGAAGGCAGGGGTGGTTAAGAGAAGGGCTGTAGAGAACCCCACGGCCTTTAATATAGTCTGTGGAATGCTGATAAGGTTTAATTCCAAAGCAAGACGCTGGCTGGACACAGGTTCCTGCTACCAGAGTCTAGTCACTCATACAGCAAATATCAGTTCTGTCATCACAACATTCGGCTCCAATCGATGTCTCCCTTTCTCCTCAAGAACACAGTACGAAATTTTCGGTGTCACTTGAGATCGGCGAAGCACCTCTCGTCCCCGGTCTGTCCGTCTCGTCTCCGTCTGAAATGTGTTTCGTTAATTCCACGATGTCGCAGACACAACACTGCTTTTCATAAATTTTGTTAAATTTGGGAACACCTGTTCGCCTGTATTATTTTTCATTTCAAAGACAGAGCTACAAAATATAAAATTAATTTCTGGTATCTTCAGAAAGGTACTTGATTTAAATTAAAAATACTAGCGTAATAAAACTGTTCATGAGATACTAGATCTAATACTGAAGTACTAGTAGGCTAGTTGTAACCCTGCGTGTGCAGTAGTAGTAGTAGTAGTAGCAGTAGCAGCAGCAGTAGTTTTATTTTTCCTGGCAGAGTTAAGGCCATGAGGCCTTCTCTTCCACTCAACCAGGTTTCAATAATATATATGAAATACAAAATTTGATTACAAAACAACACAAAAGAAAATACCTTAGAAATTACATAAAATATAGTAGAAAATTACAATAGAAAAGATCAGTTACATAATATAAAATTACAAATAGTCAAGATCGGTTATGTAATGTATAAAATAAAGTAGAAAATTACACATAATCAAGATCAGTTACATAACATAAAGGGGAATATACACACTCACACACACACACACACACACACAATTTATAAGACCTAAAATGTCCGAGATAAATACGACGATTAATTCACTTGAGATATATTATACAGTTAATATACTAACAGGAGAATACATGTGAGTTACAAGACATAAAATGTTGATTAGCAAATTCGTACTAAATGGCATACAAACACAAATGACTAAGAAATATATCAAGATAAAAAAAAAAAAGAGAAGAAAAAGAAGAAGAAGAAGAAGAAGAGAGAGGAGAAAAATAACAACTTGGTCATTTAAGACTACTTAGAAACTTCCACAAGAGTCTAGTTCTGTTCATTAAATTGGTATTGGCTCTTAATGGAAAAGCGGGAGTACATGGTTAAGAACTGGCTGGCATAGACTACATTTCTCCTGTTGTTATCGTATATCAGCCATGGCGAAAATGTGACTCACGAGCACATTGTGGCTCGCAATGATAATTGTGAATTTCTCTTACTTCCTGCCTTCTCCACCCCACTCTCACTCACTGAAATGAAACGCCGTTCCATTTGCTTATTTGTCTCTGACCTGCGAGTGGCTTATCGTACAATGTCTCTCTCGAAAAACCAATGTACTGTACCTCTACAAAAACGGAAGTTTCAAGGAGGGTGAGACGATATTTTTTTGCTGAGAATATTAAATGTATGATTTGTTCACAAGTATTACGAGTAAACGGTTGTATAACATAAAACAGTATTATACTACATGTCACTCATGAAACATTAAAAGGTGAATTATTATTATTATTATTATTATTATTATTATTATTATTATTATTATTATTATTATTATTATTATTATTATTATCTCTGTACGTCGATCCTTTTTCAGCAGATGTAGGCTACGAATAATGTGGTTAGATCTTCAATTTAAACTCACAGATTTACAATGTGATGTTAAATGAAAGCTAGCTGTAAGGACTTGACAAATGTTGAACTTTTCAAATCTTTGCCAAAAAAATAAATATCCGAAGCTTCGTTCTTTCGCTTGCTCTGTTGAAGCCATGTTCGCTACAACTTACGTTTGTGAAAAATTATTTTCAACAATGAAAATAGTAAAACCAAATTTAGATCACGACTGACAGACAAATACCTTCGTCATCAACTACGACTGGCGGTAAGTGACGTAATTCCCGATTTTGAAACTCTGTCGCAGAGACATTCTGAAGATAGTTAATAGGTTGTGATAATGTGTCCTGTTTTTTTTGTTCATTTCTTTCTTTTGGGTACACGTACTAAACATTAGTTCGTAACCTTATACTATATACAATTATATTTAAGTGCTTGACATAAAGAAAATGAAATCCGTTAATAAGTCAGACAGTTGCTTCACTTCCGCCTCCTCCATAGGTGCTATGCTATGCACGTTGGAGGTGACACCAACAAATAGGGATTATAAAGAATGGACACTGAGCGAATTTTCCTGTGTTTTGTTTCTCTGTGCGCCAGCGGTTAGTTCCACTTTCAAGCGCTAGAGGTAGTGTAATCGAGCATACGCTAAGATAATAATTGAGAATAGAATTGAGACACAGGATCCAAACATCGCCTACCTTATTGCACAATCCAGTAACGCTTTGCTTCAAATAAATTAAAGTTAACAGCTTTTCCTTATTTCTCAGTGACAAACTAGTTGTAATAATATTTTATATTTCAGATATAATAAATTATATTATAAAATAATATAATACGTTATAAAATTAAGTATCGAATTCGTTTAATATTTGTATATAATATAATATAGGTATATGGTTTTACTTCTCGTAAGAGTTTTGTTTTTCCATTTTCAGCGCTATCAAATCATTACATATTTTAATTGTTGTTGGGGTCAACGTCTCAACTCTCATTATAAAGGAACTCTAGAGTCTAGACATTACAGTTAATGACGGGATTTATTATTTTATGGATTCAATTTATTTTATTTGAGTACATAATGTACCTAGATGTATTAATTATATGTGTTATATTTCCGCTGTGTCGATTGCTAGCTGGTGTGATGTCAGCGCCAACTCTAGGGAGAAAGCAGAATCTCAGCTTTAGCTGGCTTGAAAAGGTCATTGAAATCAGCCCGGCTACATCAAAGGTACCGACGCGAAGTGTCCATTCTTTATAATCCCTATTCGCTGGTTACACAGTGGCTCGGCGCACGATCACATTTTCGCCACCGCTGTCGTATATTGATCTGTCTGTGATTGTAAGTTATGATTGTTATTGCATACATAAGCCCACGTCACTCTCTCCATTAAACTTTCCCATATTCTACGTCACATTCACCTGTCTGTTGTCCCATATTCTACGTCACATTCACCTGTCTGTTGTCTTGATGCCGTTGAATAGGTAAAAAAAGAAGCACAGAGAGATTCAACGAAGTCCGTCAGATTCAGTCTACGCAGTTTCCTGATAAGATGTGGGTTTGCTGTTGATTCACGGAGATATTCCGGTGGCATATGAGTCGGTCTCTAGTTCGCTCCATGTTTATTTTCCCGAAGCGATGTCCAGCCGAGTTCCTGCTGTCTACCGAAGAGATATTGTTCCACTGTTCTGAGAAATGCTCACGCCTGCAGGCCCATACTTGCTGCACGGTTTCGTTTCATATGAGGATCTGATTTGCGTTTCTTTAGGAATACTGATGTGAAGAGATGAGCTTAAACGATATTGTCAAGTATCTGTGACAACTGTGACTGTGACAATTAAATATCTGTGACTTTTATCGGTGATTTTGTCACACCGATATTTTATATCGATACGTAGCATGAATTACACCTATATTTTGTCACAGCGATAAAAATTAGCAGGAAATATTGAAGAGCAGTGAAATATGAATACGATTTCTCTACACCACCACTCATCAGTGATTTATATGGGAAGATCCAACAAAGAAATTATGTACATGTACCATTAACAAATAAATACTTACCTAACTGAACAGTAACATGTCAAAAGTTAATCTCATGTAGCAAGAGGTTATATTATAGATAATGAACCAGTTGATCATTTTTAAATGTAGTTTGGTATGGAGAAATTGAGGTTATACCACAGTCTACTATATACAGTCACGAAGCTTGAGTTTTGAGGGTGCTAGAAACAATAGACTGTGACGGTACTATTTTGCATTGCCTATAATGAGGCGATATTAGCGATCCTAGTGGGGAGCAACTACCCAATGTTTGCATATTTACTACATATTGAGCTTCGCGACTGTATATACTAGACTGTGGTTATATGATTATCCTAATTGTTTTAAAAATTGATCCTTTTTCTTGTATATAATATAATGGATAAATTATTTTAAGTCGTGCATTAACGTTATAATATTGAGTCATAGAATAAAAAATTAATGAAACATAAGTATTCGGAAAAACATTTGGAAAATAATTACAAAACAAAACAGTTGTTCAGACAGGATTTTTACCACAAGATTAAGTACTGGTAACCTGGTGTTATTATTTAAATCGTGTAATAACTACATCATTTTATAATAAGATGGAGAAACTACCGCCCGATTACTGTTATTGTATCATGCGCACGCGCAAACCTACGACGTAGAGTGAGAAATATCAGTCACAGAGTACTGAATACGGAGCAGATTTCGATAGCGATAGTTTTGTCACAGATATTAATCATCAGTCACAGGTTTTATCTGTGACAAAAAATACCTGTGACAAAAATATCGGTTTGTGAAATATCGGCCATCTCTACTGATGTGTGTTTAATCTGCGTCAGAACCGACTTGTACCCTTCTATAGCCATTCCGCTGTGAGTTTCAGTATTTTTGTATCTTGTAACGAATGCCAGATATCATTCCTAGTCTACGTCACACAAATCATACAGTATGAGTTTAATGTAACATGTTACGAACAAATTTACTGATAGATTCTCCAAGGTCTGAATTACAGTAAAATAAATCCGTGGCGTGGCAGCCCATGAAGGCCAATTTCGGCCATTCGACTGCTGAACTCACATGACCTCTTAGTTATGGTACCTACTTTGGTCCAAGGTTATATAATAAAATAATTGAAAAATACCCAAATTTGGAAAATTTTAATATCAGAAATTTCAAAAATAGCGTTAGGAATTTAATTGTTAAAGAATATATGTTGATTTAATATGTGTATGTATTTGTATGATTTAAATTGTTAAAATTGGAAATTGTATTTTTAAAGTTAATTTATTCCTGTAATTTTTTTTTCTTGACCCACTTGTGTCAAATAATTATATTTATGCTCGACCATGCCGAAATGTAATTATACACCTGGTAGTAGCTCGTTTAATGCACTTTCATTAAAGTACACCTATTCATTGTAGTTCAGTTTGTTCAGCCAATGAGAAACCATCGTTTGTGATTATAAACCGGAAGTATCGATTGTTCTCGGATATGCAATCGAAAGACAATTAGCGAAACGTCACGGAGGCTGAAATCCAATACTGTCGCAGAAGGTTATGTTCGGTTACTATAATAATTAGCGTTAATTGTAAATAATGTTCAAATAAATTCAATTTGTCATCTCGTTTTCCAATTCTAAATCAATTTCCAGGTTATATCAATATTAATGTTAATATTTTATTCTCTATATTATATCAAGGTCAATGACATTCGTGCCTCGGAAAAAAATCAATACTTTCGCGTCTGCGCACATCTCACAATTTAGAAGGTCAGTTTCCGCTCTTCACTTAGATAACCATAACATGAATACTTACGAATAATTTCAAGTTAGAAATATGGTCGAGCATAAAAAGTCGTATGAAACTTGCCTATAATGGTAATTAAGACTCGTATGAAAATTATGAAACTCGCTTGCGCTCGTTTCCCATAAACAAACATACTCGCGTCTAATTACTACCATTATGGAAGCTCGTTATAATGTACTATTGTTTGTGTTAAGTATATGTTAGATAACTCCCTGAGCACGAGTTTCTTACTCCTCCAGGGAAGAATTAAGATTGTATTTTTGTACATGTTACGGTTACTAACAATAAACAATAAACATACCACAGCAGAGGTGGAACGGTCATCCAACCAGCACAGAGTAACATGATCAGCAGGATGATCTCCCCAGCCGTTATAGGGAACTTCATTTACGCTACTCATTGTAGCTCCCTAAATTCTAGCTGCTGGTTGGGCTCCTGTCCCAGATACTATTCGAAATTTCATGAGAAAATGTCGTTATGAGGATTCGAACCAATGCTCATCCCCAGAGCGGCTCCTTTGATCCCGCTGCAGTGGGATATGCATAATGTATTTTGCATATTTGTAGGGTTGATAACAGTGATATATTGATGGTAAGTCGGGGAAATTTCATCCTTTTTTTTCGGGATATTTTCTTCATTTTTTTACGTGAAATTTCGTCCTTCTCCTTGCTTAGTATGAAGGGATAAGTTGATAATTGATCGTCACGTAAAAATACAACACGGTATCCCTTGTTCTCCTTGTATTTCCTCTGTTCTTATATTCTTTTGTTTATGGTCTTGTATTCATTGTATACCCCCTTAGTCTCATTTTAGACCTCTCGTGCTCATATTGTTCTCCACGTCTTGCCCTCTTTCTCCTTGTTTCATTTCTCTCGCACACTCACACGTAATCCTACGTAAAGTGCTGCTTAATAAATCTTTGCACCTGTAGGTTTTTTACACAAGAAAAGGCAGGAGGGACGGTAAATATTTCAACAAATTGGCTGTTATTTGGTTATATTTCATGCTTTTTGAAATATAGAACCAAATGTGAGAAATTAACTTGAGATGATTTTTGGAAAAAATAAATTAAATTAGTTGTCTTTCTGTCATTCCTAATCTCCTGATTAACAAATATATAGCCTACTGTATTTAAATAAATGTAACATGATAAGCAGTTCATTTCAGTTTTTGACATATCATACAGCTTAATACATTTGTGTCAAGGCCAGCTTTACTGTTATTCAAATAAGATTTAGCCTCCTGAGCCTTGAGAGTACTAATAATGAAATATCTTCTTTTATTTATACATATTGTTTTATATAAGCTTATTTAATAATTGAGATTAAATGTACAATTTTACCAGAACCTGACATATGCGAGAACGATAGAATACTATGTATTTTGCATGGTTTCGTGCTACTACCACTGCTAGTGATACTGATACTGCTACTGCTACTTCCTGATACTGATACTGATATCTGCTAATACTGATGCTGCTATCCTACTGATACTGATATTCCCACTGATACTGCTACTGCTACTTCCTATTGATACTGATATTGATATCCTACTGAACTGCTACTGCTACTGATACTGATGCCACTGCTAGTGATACTGCTACTGCTGCTCCAACTGATACTGATACTGATATCCTACTGATAATGATATTCTACTGATACTGCTATCCTACTGATACTGCAATGCTACTGATACTGCTAGTGATACTGATACTGATACTGCTACTTCCTACTGATACTGATACTAATATCCTACTGATACTGATATCCTACTGATAATGATATTCTACTGATACTGCTATCCTACTGATACTGCTACTGCTAGTGATACTGATTCTCCTGCTGCTAGTGATACCGATACTGCTACTCCTACTGATACTGGGATGCTGATATCCTACTGATACTGATACTGCTGTCCTACTGATACTGATATTCTACTGATACTGCTGCTTCCTACCGATACTGATATCTGATATCCTACTGATACTGATACTGCTATCCCACTGATACTGCTATCCTGCTGATACTGATATTCTACTGATACTGCTACACCTACTGATACTGATACTGCTATCCTACTGATACTGATATTCTACTGATACTGCTACTGCTACTGATACTGCTAGTGATACTGATACTGGTACTGCTACTTCCTACTGGTACTGATACTAATATCCTACTGATACTGATATCCTACTGATAATGATATTCTACTGATACTGCTACTGCTAGTGATACTGATACTGCTGCTGCTGGTGCATACTGATACTGCTACTTCCTACTGATACTGATATCATACTGATACTGGATACTGTATCCTACCGATACTGCTACTGATACTGATACTGATACTTCCTACTGATACTAATATCCACGATACTGATATCCTACTGATAATGATATTCTGCTGATGTCCTACTGATACTGCTACTGCTAGTGATACTGATACTGCTGCTGCTAGTGATACTGATACTGCTACTTCCTACTGACTAATACCGACACCGATATCCTACTGATACTGATATTCTACTGATACTGCTATTGCTACTGATACTGCTAGTGATACTGATACTGGTACTGCTGCTTCCTGATACTCGATACTAATATCCTGCTGATACTGATATCCCACTGATAATGATATTCTACTGATGCTGCTATCCTACTGATGCTACTGCTAGTGATACTGATACTGATACTGCTGCTGCTAGTGATACTGATACTGCTACTTCCTACTGATACTGATACTGATATCCTACTGATACTGATACTGCTATCCTACTGATACCGATATCTACTGATACTGCTACTGATACTGCTACCGCCACTGATACTGCTAGTGATACTGGATACTGATATTCCTGCACTGTTACCGATACCGCCCATTCCTACTCCTACTTATACTGATACTGATACTACTATTCCTGCTGATACTGCTACTGCTAATCCTACTGATACTGATACTGCTATTGCTACCCTGATACTGCTACTGCTAGTGCTACTGCTATTGATACTGATACTGCTACTGATACTGATACTGCTACTTTAGGGACTAGTTTCTATACTTCGCACTGTTTTGAGTATTTTTTTACGTGGAAGTTGCTTTCAGAAAAATGTTACAATTACCTCAAAATACTATTTTTAGTGGACAGTTCTGTACCACATTTACAAGTGGGGAGAATATAGGTAATGTCCATTTTTAGCGCATTCTGAAGGTAACAACTGGGACTAGAGAACTGTCCAATCACAGAGGGTTTAAAATTGCCCCACATAAGGTAAAGTTGAACATTTGGTACTCTGGTTAAAAACCAGAATATTCAGATATTAGAATTTTATTTTCTAGACTAGCCGTACCCGTGCGCTCCGCTGCACCCGTTAGAAATAAATATAAAGTAATTACATAATTAAAATAGGCATTTGATCCAGGAACATTCGTGTTTGATATAAGGATAAATCGTTTATTATGTTCTTAATTTAAATTGCATTTGCATAATTAAAATATGATTATTTTGATCCAGAGACCACTCATTTGGTCATAAAAATTATATTTAGGAAATACAGGAAACGAATATACAGAATAGCCTATCAAGTTTCTGTGCATAAGAATCTATTTTAATCTTACCTGTCCTCGATTCACTCAGAGTTACTGTGATAACATTATAGCATTATGTCCATCTAGAGAAACTACACTTTCAATGGTGAATTAATAATTAATTGTACAAATCGGCTAATTTAGCTTCCGGATATTACTTCATAGAAACGCAGAAACATTATCTGTAGGCTATCTTTCATAGCTTTCGATTGTTGCTGTCCAAGGCCCTTATAGACGAAGTCATTTATTTTTTATTTCATTACACGGCCTTAGATGGCAGTTATTTTAATTTTAAAAAACTCATTTATCTCATTAAATATCAGTCCTATCAAAATTTTTCAAGGAATAAAACTTATCGGAAATTATTTTAAAGAAACTTTTGTTATGTAACATTTTTCACAAAATCAATAATAAGCGAGATATTTCATTTTTTTAATTCACCCCCATAACCCCCTTTAAATAATGTATTTTGAATGCCATATAGCCTAAAATCTAAGTTACAACGAACTTAAATATATTCCAATTTTCATCAAAACCGTTAGCCCTTATCGGAAAAGGTAACAAACATAAAAAAGACAACCCAAAAATTTCAAAAAAGGGTTTTTGGTTTCAGGGTGGTTAATTGTA
>JAJSOF020000025.1:5267587-5317587 GCA_025594305.2 Periplaneta americana
AGAAGACAAGATTTCCGTCACAGTAAGGAAGACATTTATTTATGACAACAAATTAGTAGGGGACAGTAGAAGGTCTGTCGGCAAAGTCCTTTCTATGAAACTGCACTCCATGAAAAAAAAAAATGTATACAGCCTGTTTGTACATCCATTGCTTATGCATAGTTTATTAGTAACGTTTTCTGTCTCAACTCTGCATAAATCTCGTATAAAAACTATACACGGTTTATTAGTAAGACTGATAAAGTAAGTGTACATCAGTAGTCATTTGCAGGAAGAATCGTACCAGTACATCCTTTGAAAAAGATAGAACATTTTATTCTTGTTCAGAGAGTGCGAAAGTGTAAAATCCCTGATGACAGTGCGCTGATATATGAGGTGAATGAACTGAACGCCTCTCGGTCCTTGTGGGAGATGTGATCACGGCTGCCACAGTGACATCTTTTGTTCTTTTTTTAACTAAAGAAAAGCCATCGCCACAGTTTTTCACGTCTGGCTGCGGCTCTACAGCCTGGTGATAATATATTGCCAGTGCCAAGGTTTCGCCAATTCCACATATGTCTCCTCTCTACTGGGGATCCTAACCGCGCCGTCACCTCGTGACCTGAACTTACTAGGAACACCGAAGCACAACTTTACATGGAGGGAGGGGTGAAAACCCCCAGCCCTTGCTTCTTGTACTTTATCTTACCCTCCCTGGGAAGAGCACAATGCATTATTGTTCTCTTCTCGGAGACTGAAGCCGTGGCGTGACGTGGTGGTCTATAGTTGGTGTGAAGTTTAGCTAGCCCGGCGAGAACTATTATATGACTGTGGAGATGTAAAGTGATGGGGGTTACGGTTGAAGAAATACCGTTTATTCAATTCTAGCCAATTGCCGCTGCCGGTGATGACGCCAGATATAGGGGAGGAGGTTTCCAGAATGAATCGGGCTCGGATTTAGCAACGTCTGTACGCAGCACGTTGTTCGAGAAAAGGATCTGTTCAAAGGCTTCGTAGCGTATCTTTTCCTCCGAAAAATATTAATCTAATATAAAGCTTATCATTCGACTTACTGGCTTTTAAGGAACCTCCAGGGTCTCATTAAAACGTCAATCGATGCAGTTGGTCACTTTTGATCCTGAGCAAGATTAATCCAGTCTTTCATTGATTTTGCATAAAATCATCACGTCATCAAATTAATTTAGTATAGTCTTCCCATCGGATCTTCCCCGGTAAGCCTATGCGAACTGAACCTTCTTTTCCTTTTCAGCCTCGGCAACTAACATTTCTCCCTGCATTCCTATCTCTCTCTTTTCTATCTCTCATCCCTTTCCATCTCAAACGTCTTGATTTAATGTTTGGTCTTGTGTCAGGTGAACAGTTTATTTGCACTTGCAGTCCAGTGTTGTCAACTCAACATGAATACTGTAACACGTCCCTCTTAGAAATAAATATTTTCCTAATAACCTTAATAATAAAATGATTTATTTTAACTGGCAGAGTTAAGACCGTCAAGGCCTTCTGTTCCAACTCAACCAGAAAAAGTGTAATATAATTGAACTTATAAAGAATTCAACAATTTGATTTAGATGAGAGTTACTATGTATACAAGAGTTATTTACAATTAAAATAAAAACTTTGAACTATTTATTAAACACTGAAATAAACTCCCGAGTGTTATTAAAATATATGTTAATATATTTCAAAAATATTAGATAATAGAAAGAGATTTTTGAGACAATTTTGAAAATACAGCAAATCAGGATGATGTTAAAAGAAAGAAGTAACAATGTAGTCAGTGATAGTTTAAATCAGTATGATTGGAATGAAATCATAAGGTTATCTTTTTCGAGCTTTACTTAAAGGTGTTTATTGTCTTTAGCATTTTGCTTCAATCAGGTCATTAGACCTAATTAAATTAAATTATGAATAAGTAATAATTAACCTTAAATTATAAGCAATATTCAAGAGACAACACTGTTTAACGGAAGTTTGGCAAATCCCAATTCATGCAAGGTTCGTGGCCTGCTGTTTGACGTAGTGGGAGAGAAACTGGTGGAATGGGTGACAGAGGCGTTAATTTTTTGTGAACGACGACAGCGCTGAAGGGGCATCAAATTTATAGTACTTTATCTACTACTCACAGGTGCACTGTGATCGGATGTCTTTGGTTACTCACACACATACACATACAGGTTGTTTAAATAAAAGTATGGCACATTAGGCACCAGATAATACTAGGAAAAAAGATGGGGATATGTTGGATCGGAAACATAGCTGCATTTCTTTTTAGCAGTGGTTTTTTACTTTAACTTTATTCACTAAAAGAGAAGCATTTGCTTAAAAATTCTAGTGAAGCAATTACTAAATTTAATTTCCTGATCTTCGTTGCATTTTCTCGTACCTATAATAATTGTTAAAAATGTAAAAATACTACCAGGATAAATTCTCATATTGACACCTGAGCAGTTTGTTTGATATACTGCGTGTTCAGTTCAAAGTGTGTCATGGCTCGCTGTGTGACGCCATGTGGCTAGCCGATGAGCCTAGAGAATTCAATCTTCCTACTATGTACCAGAGAAGTTGTCTATCAAGTACGGCGTTCATTCTGAAGAGTACTTACCGATACGTACGGTAACACCTGTAGTGGCAGGAATGTGAACTGTTTGGAAACACGTACTGAGGTGAGTTTTTTTCTTAATGTTGGGATATGTGGAGAGGTTAAGACGATTACTTACGTATTTGTTGACATTAACTTCGACGGTCAACATGGACACGGAGCATTTGATTTGTGTTGTGGAATGTTGCCGTACGCAACCGATGATAACAAATACCCTGCGTACGACTTGCCCGCGCAAAACACAGTTCGAAAGAGGTTATGGTAGCACGCAGACTTTACAGGCCGCCATCTGTTGCTACGACGTTCAAGTTATACCGTACACGTTCTCAAGTTCAGATTGAACGCCTTGATTAATAGGCAACTTCTCTGACATGAAAGCTGAAACTCGCTTCAAATCGCTGACTCACAACAGTGACGTCATGACTCACTTTGAAATGAACACCCAGTAGTTGAACTACACAAACTATATGGATCATTTTTAACTCCCTGTGTAAAAGGAATCAATCCAGCAATTCAGTGTGCTTGCCTGCCGCTTGTCGACTACTTTAATGCTGTGAGGTCCCTTGGGAACTTCTGCAAATTTAATTGCATCACCATCTGCCCGAAAGCAATGGAGCCTAGAAATTACATGTTGCTTGACCTTTCAACCGCATCCCATGACATCGAATGGATTATCAAAGAGGGTAGGAAAATTCATTTTGTTCTTGTCGCTTTCCGTTCAGAAATACACATTTACGTACTGCGTGGATCCTTATGCCAGCTCATGTAAAGCGAGCGTAAAAGCACTTTTTACATATGAAGGGGGAAAGAGGCGGAGTAGGTGACTTGGATGTCAAAGCAAGTGATACACGGTGGGAAGGCAGGGGTGGTTAAGAGAAGGGCTGTAGAGAACCCCACGGCCTTTAATATAGTCTGTGGAATGCTGATAAGGTTTAATTCAAAGCAAGACGCTGGCTGACACAAGGTTCCTGCTACCAGAGTCTAGTCACTCATACAGCAAATATCAGTTCTGTCATCACAACATTCGGCTCCAATCGATGTCTCCCTTTCTCCTCAAGAACACAGTACGAAATTTTCGGTGTCACTTGAGATCGGCGAAGCACCTCTCGTCCCCGGTCTGTCCGTCTCGTCTCCGTCTGAAATGTGTTTCGTTAATTCCACGGATGTCGCAGACACAACACTGCTTTTCATAAATTTTGTTAAATTTGGGAACACCTGTTCGCCTGTATTATTTTTCATTTCAAAGACAGAGCTACAAAATTTAAAATTAATTTCTGGTATCTCCAGAAAGGTACTTGACTTAAATAAAAAATACTAGGGTAATAAAACTGTTCATGAGATACTAGATCTAATACTGAAGTACTAGTAGGCTAGTTGTAACCCTGCGTGTGCAGTAGTAGTAGTAGTAGTAGTAGTAGTAGTAGTAGTAGCAGTAGCAGTAGCAGTAGCAGTAGCAGTAGCAGTAGCAGTAGCAGCAGCAGCAGCAGCAGCAGCAGCAGCAGCAGCAGCAGCAGTTTTATTTTGCCTGGCAGAGTTAAGGCCATGAGGCCTTCTCTTCCACTCAACCAGGTTTCAATAATATATATGAAATACAAAATTTGATTGCAAAACAACACAAAAGAAAATACCTTAGAAATACATAAAATATAGTAGAAAATTACAATAGTCAAGATCAGTTACATAATATAAAATTACAAATAGTCAAGATCGGTTATGTAATGTATAAAATAAAGTAGAAAATTACACATAATCAAGATCAGTTACATAACATAAAGGGAATATACACACTCACACACACACACACACACACACAATTTATAAGACCTAAAATGCCCGAGATAAATACGACGATTAATTTACTTGGGATATATTATACAGTTAATATACTAACAGGAGAATACATGTGAGTTACAAGACATAAAATGTTGATTAGCAAATTCGTACTAAATGGCATACAAACACAAATGACTAAGAAATATATCAAGATAAAAAAAGACAAGAGAAGAAAAAAGAAGAAGAAGAAGAAGAGAGGAGAAAAAATAACAACTTGGTCATTTAAGACTACTTAGAAACTTCCACAAGAGTCTAGTTCTGTTCATTAAATTGGTATTGGCTCTTAATGGAAAGCGGGAGTACATGGTTAAGAACTGGCTGGCATAGACTACATTTCTCCTGTTGTTATCGTATATCAGCCATGGCGAAAATGTGACTCACGAGCACATTGTGGCTCGCAATGATAATTGTGCATTTCTCTTACTTCCTGCCTTCTCCACCCCCACTCTCTCACTCACTGGAATGAAACGCCGTTCCATTTGCCTATTTGTCTCTGACCTGCGAGTGGCGTATCGTCCAATGTCTCTCTCGAAACCAATGTACTGTACCTCTACAAAAACGGAAGTTTCAAGGAGGGTGGGACGATATATTTTTTGCTGAGAATATTAAATGTATGATTTGTTCACAAGTATTACGAGTAAACGGTTGTATAACATAAAACATTATTATACTACATGTCACTCATGAAACATTAAAAGGTGTATTATTATTATTATTATTATTATTATTATTATTATTATTATTATTATTATTATTATTATTATTATTATTATTATTATTATTATCTCTGTACGTCGATCCTTTTTCAGCAGATGTAGGCTACGAATAATGTGGTTAGATCTTCAATTTAAACTCACAGATTTACATTGTGATGTTAAATGAAAACTAGATATAAGGACTTGACAAATGTTGAACTTTTCAAATCTTTGCCAAAAAATAAATATCCGAAGCTTCGTTCTTTCGCTTGCTCTGTTGAAGCCATGTTCGCTACAACTTACGTTTGTGAAAAATTATTTTCAACAATGAAAATAGTAAAAACCAAATTTAGATCACGACTGACAGACAAATACCTTCATGATCAACTACGACTGGCGGTAAGTGACGTAATTCCCGATTTTGAAACTCTGTCGCAGAGACATTCTGAAGATAGTTAATAGGTTGTGATAATGTGTCCTATGTTTTTTTTTGTTAATTTCTTTCTTCGTTACACGTACTAAACATTAGTTCGTAACCTTATGCTATATACAATTATATTTAAGTGCTTGACATAAAGAAAATGAAATCCGTTAATAAGTCAGACAGTTGCTTCACTTCCGCCTCCCTCCATAGGTGCTACGCACGTTGCAGGTTACACCAGCGAATAGGGATTATAAAGAATGGACACTGAGCGAATTTTCCTGTGTTTTGTTTCTCTGTGCGCCAGCGGTTAGTTCCACTTTCAAGCGCTAGAGGTAGTGTAATCGAGCATACGCTAAGATAATAATTGAGAATAGAATTGAGACACAGGATCCAAACATCGCCTACCTTATTGCACAATCCAGTAACGCTTTGCTTCAAATAAATTCAAGTTAACAACTTTTCCTTATTTCTCAGTGACAAACTTGTTGTAATAATAATATTTTATATTTCAGATATAATAAATTATATTATAAAATAATATAATACATTATAAAATTAAGTATCGAATTTGTTTAATATTTGTATATAATATAATATAGGTATATGGTTTTACTTCTCGTAAGAGTTTTGTTTTTCCATTTTCAGCGCTATCAAATCATTACATATTTTAATTGTTGTTGGAGTCAACGTCTCAACCCTCATTATAAAGGAACTCTAGAGTTTAGACATTACAGTTAATGACGGATTTATTATTTTATGGATTCAATTTATTTTATTTGAGTACATAATGTACCTAGATGTATTAATTATATGTGTTATATTTCCGCTGTGTCGACTGCTAGCTGGTGTGATGTCAGCGCCAACTCTAGGGAGAAAGCAGAATCTCACGCTTTAGCTGGCTTGAAGGTCATTGAAATCCGTCCGGCTACATCAAAGGTACCGACGCGAAGTGTCCATTCTTTATAATCCCTATTCGCTGGTTACACAGTGGCTCGGCGCACGATCACATTTTCGCCACCGCTGCCGTATATTGATCTGTCTGTGGTTGTAAGTTATGATTGTTATTGCATACATAAGCCCACGTCACTCTCTCCATTAAACTTTCCCATATTCTACGTCACATTCACCTGTCTGTTGTCTTGATGGCGTTGAATAGGTAAAAAAGAAGCACAGAAAGATACAACGAAGTCCGTCACATTCAGTCTACGCAGTTTCCTGATAAAATGTGGGTTTGCTGTTGATTCACGGAGATATTCCTGTGGCATATGAGTCGGTCTCTAGTTCGCTCCATGTTTATTTTCCCGAAGCGATGTCCAGCCGAGTTCCTGCTGTCTACCGAAGAGATATTGTTCCACTGTTCTGAGAAATGCTCACGCCTGCAGGCCCATACTTGCTACACGGTTTCGTTTCATATGAGGATCTGATTTGCGTTTCTTTAGGAATACTGATGTGAAGAGATGAGCTTAAACGATATTGTCAAGTATCTGTGACAACTGTGACTGTGACAATTAAATATCTGTGACTTTTATCGGTGATTTTGTCACACCGATATTTTATATCGATACGTAGCATGAATTACACCGATATTTTGTCACACCGATAAAAATTAGCAGGAAATATTGAAGTGCAGTGAAATATGAATACGATTTCTCTATACACACCACTCATCAGTGATTTATATGGGAAAATCCAACAAAGAAATTATGTACATGTACCATTAACAAATAAATACTTACCTAACTGAACAGTAACATGTCAAAAGTTAACCTCATGTAGCAAGAGGTTATATTATAGATAATGAACCAGTTGATCATTTTTAAATGTAGTTTGGTATGGAGAAATTGAGGTTATACCACAGTCTACTATATACAGTCACGAAGCTTGAGTTTTGAGGGTGCTAGAAACAATAGACTGTGACGGTACTATTTTGCATTGCCTATAATGAGGCGATATTAGCGATCCTAGTGGTGAGCAACTACCCAATGTTTGCATATTTACTACATATTGAGCTTCGCGACTGTATATACTAGACTGTGGTTATATGATTATCCTAATTGTTTTAAAAATTGATCCTTTTTATTGTATATAATATAATGGATAAATTATTTTAAGTCGTGCATTAACGTTATAATATTGAGTCATAGAATAAAAATTAATGAAACATAAGTATTCGGAAAAACATTGGAAAATAATTACAAAACAAAACAGTTGTTCAGACAGGATTTTACACAAGATTAAGTACTGGTAAATCGTGTAATAACTACATCATTTATAATAAGCTGGAGAAACTACCGCCAGATTGCTGTTATTGTATCATGCGCACGCGCAAACCTACGACGTAGAGGAGAAAATATCAGTCACAGAGTACTGAATACGGAGCAGATTTCCATAGCGATGTTTTGTCACAGATATTTCGCGTCATCAGTCACAGATTTATCTGTGACAAAATATCGGTTTGTGAAATATCAGCCATCTCTACTGATGTGTGTTTAATCTGCGTCAGAACCGACTTGTGACCTTCTATAGCCATTCTGCTGTGAGTTTCAGTATTTCGTATCTTGGAACGAATGCCAGATATCATTCCTAGTCTGCGTCACAGAAATCATACAGTATGAGTTTAATGTAACATGTTACGAACAAATTCACTGATAGATTCTCCAAGGTCTGAATTACAATAAAGTAAATCCGTGGCGTAGCAGCCCATAAAGGGCCAATTTCGGCCATTCGACTGCTGAACTCACATGACCTCTTAGTCATGGTACCTACTTTGGTCCAAGGTTATGTAATAAAATAATTGAAAAATACCCAAATTTGGAAAATTTTAATATCAGAAATTTCAAAAATAGCGTTAGGAATTTAATTGTTAAAGAATATATGTTGATTTAATATGTGTATGCATTTGTATGATTTAAATTGTTAAAATTGAAATTGTATTTTTAAAGTTAATTTATTCCTGTAATTTTTTTTCTTGACCCACTTTGTATCAAATAATTATATTTATGCTCGACCATGCCGAAATGTAGTAATTATACACCTGGTAGTAGCCCTTTAATGCACCTCATTAAAGTATACCTATTCATTATAGTTCAGTTGTTCAGCCAATGAGAAACCATCGTTGTACCATTATAAAACCGGAAGTATCGATTATTCTCGGATATGGAATAGAAAGACAATTAGCGAAACGTCACAGAGGCTGGAAATCCAATACTGTCGCAGAAGGTTATGTTCGGTTACTATAATAATTAGCGTTAATTGTAAATAATGTTCAAATAAATTCAATTTGTCATCTCGTTTTCCAATTCTAAATCAATTTCCAGGTTATATCAATATTAATGTTCATGTTATTCTCTATATTATATCAAGGTCAATGACATTCGTGCCTCGGAAAAAATCAATACTTTCGCGTCTGCGCACATCTCACAATTTAGAAGGTCAGTTCCGCTCTTCACTTAGATAACCATAACATGAATACTTACGAATAATTTCAAGTTATAAATATGGTCTAGCATAAAAAGTCGTATGAAACTTGCCTATAATGGTAATTAAGACGCTCGTATGAAAATTATGAAACTCGCTTGCGCTCGTTTCATAAACAAACATACTCGCGTCTTAATTACTTCCATTATAGGCTCGTTGCATAATGTACTATTTTTTGTGTTAAGTATATGTTTAGATAACTCCCTGAGCACGAGTTTTTTGCTCCTCCAGGGAAGAATTAAGACTGTATTTTTGTACATGTTATGTTACTAACAATAAACATACCACAGCAGAGGTGAACGGTCATCCAACCAGCACAGAGTAACATGTGATCAGCAGGATGATCTCCCCAGCCGTTATAGGGAACTTCATTACGCTACTCATTGTAGCTCCCTAAATTCTTCTAGCTGCTGGTTGGGCTCCTGTCCCAGATATTATTCGAAATTTCATGAGAAAATGTCGTTATGAGGATTCGAACCAATGCTCATCCCAGAGCGGCTCCTTTGATCCCGCTGCATTGGTGCGGGATATGCATAATGTATTTTGCATATTTGTAGGGTTGATAATAGTGATATATTGACGGTAAGTCGAGGGAAATTTCATCCTTTTTCGGGATATTTTCTTCATTTTTTTACGTAGAACTACGTCCTTCTCCTTGCTTGGTATGAAGGGGATAAGTTGATAATTGATCGTCACGTAAAAATACAACACCGTATCCCTTGTTCTCCTTGTATTTCCTCTGTTCTTATATTCTTTTCATTTTATGGTCCTTGTATTCATTGTATATCCTTTAGTCTCATTTTAGACCTCTCGTGCTCATATTGTTCTCTACGTCTTGCCCCTCTTTCTCCTTGTTTCATTTCTCGCACACTCACACGTAGTCCTACGTAAAGATGCTGCTTAATAAATCTTTGCACCTGTAGGTTTTTTTACACAAGAAAAGGCAGGAGGGACGGTGAATATTCAACAAATTGGCTGTTATTTGGTTATATTTCATGCTTTTGGAAATATAGAACAAAATGTGAGAAATTAACTTGAGATGATTTTGGAAAAAATGAATTAAATTAGTTGTCTTTCTGTCATTCGTCTCCTGATTAACAAATATATAGCCTACTGTATTTTAAACAAATAAATGTAACATGATAAGCAGTTCATTTCCAGTTTTTGACGTATCATACAGCTTAATACATTTGTGTCAAGGCCAACTTTACTGTTATTCAAATAAGATTTAGCCTCCTGAGCCTTGAGAGTACTAATAATGAAAGATCTTCTTTTATTTATACATATTGTTTTATATAAGCGTATTTAATAATTGAGATTATTATTATATGTTTAATAATTAAGATTAAATGTACAATTTTACCAGAACTTGACATATGCGAGAACGATAGAATACTATGTATTTTGCATGGTTTCGTGCTACTACCACTGCTACTGATACTGATACTGCTAGTGATACTGATACTGCTATTGCTACTTCCTACTGATACTGATATCCTGCTGATACTGATACTGCTATCCTACTGATACTGCTATCCTACTGATACTGATATTCTACTGATACTGATACTGCTACTGCTGCTTCCTATTGATACTGATACTGATATCCTACTGAACTGCTACTGCTACTGATACTGATACTGTTAGTGATACTGCTACTGCTACTCCAACTGATACTGATACTGCTATCCTACTGATACTGCTATCCTACTGATACTGCTACTGCTACTGATACTGCTATCCTACTGATACTGCTACTGATACTGCTAGTGATACTGATACTGCTACTTCCTACTGATACTGATACTAATATCCTACTGATACTGATATCCTACTGATAATGATATTCTACTGATACTGCTATCCTAATGATACTGCTACTGCTAGTGATACTGATACTGCTGCTGCTAGTGATACTGATACTGCTACTTCCTACTGATACTGATATCCTACTGATACTGATATTCTACTGATACTGCTACTGCTTCTGATACTGCTACTGCTACTGATACTGCTAGTGATACTGATACTGGTACTGCTACTTCCTACTGATACTGATACTAATATCCTACTGATACTGATATCCTACTGATAATGATATTCTACTGATACTGCTATCCTACTGATACTGCTACTGCTAGTGATACTGATACTGCTGCTGCTAGTGATACTGATACTGCTACTTCCTACTGATACTGATACTGTTATCCTACTGATACTGATACTGATACTGCTACTTCCTACTGATACTGATACTAATATCCTACTGATACTGATATTCTACTGATACTGCTGTCCTACTGATACTGATACTGCTGCTAGTGATACTGATACTGCTACTTCCTACTGATACTGATATCCTACTGATACTGATATTCTACTGATACTGCTACTGCTACTGATACTGCTAGTGATACTGATACTGGTACTGCTACTTCCTACTGATACTGATACTAATATCCTACTGATAATGATATTCTACTGACACTGCTATCCTACTGATACTGCTACTGCTAGTGATACTGATACTGATACTGCTACTTCCTACTGATACTGATACTGATATCCTACTGATACTGATACTGCTATCCTACTGATACTGATATTCTACTGATACTGCTACTGATACTGCTAGTGATACTGATACTTCCTAATGTTACTGATACTGCCATTCCTACTCCTACTTATACTGATACTGATACCACTACTCCTACTGATACTGCTACTCCTACTGATACTGCTACTGCTACTCCTACTGATACTGATACTGATACTGCTATTGCTATTGCTACTCCTGATACTGCTACTGCTAGTGCTACTGCTATTGATACTGATACTGATACTGATACTGCTACTGCTACTTTAGGGACTAGTTTCTATACTTCGCACTGTTTTGGAGTATTTGTTTTACGTGGCAGTTGCTTAGAAAAATGTTACAATTACCTCAAAATACTATTTTTTAGTGGACAGTTCTGTACCACATTTACAAGTGGGGAGAATATAGGTAATGTCCATTTTTAGCGCATTCTGAAGGTAACAACTGGGACTAGAGAACTGCCCAATCACAGAGGGTTTAAAATTGCCCCCATAAGGTAAAGTTGAACATTTGGTACTCTGGTTAACAACCAGGAATATTCAGATATTAGAATTTTAATTTCTAGACTAGCCGTACCCGTGCGCTCCGCTGCACCCGTTAGAAATAAATATAAAGTAATTACATAATTAAAATAGGACATTTGATCCAGGGAACATTCGTGTTTGATATAAGGATAAATCGTTTATGTTACTTAATTTAAATTGCATTTGCATAATTAAAATACGATCATTTTGATCCAGAGACCACTCTTTTGGTCATAAAAATTATTTTAGGAGATACAGGAAACGAATGTACAGAATAACCTATCAGGTTTTCTGTGCATAAGAAGCTATTTTAATCTTACCTGTCCTCGATTCACTCAGAAGTTACTGTAATAACATTATAGCATTATGTCCATCTAGAGAAACTACACTTTCCAATGGTGAATTAATAATTAATTATACAAATCGGTTAATTTAGCTTCTGATATTGCTTCATAGAAACGCAGAAACATTATCTGTAGGCTATCTTTCATAGCTTTCGATTGTTGCTGTCCAAGGCCCCTTATAGACGAAGTCATTTGTTTTTTATTTCATTACACGGCCTTAGATGACAGTTATTTTAATTTTAAAACTCATTTATCTCATTAAATATTAGTCCTATCAAAATTTTTCAAGGAATAAAACTTATCGGAAATTATTTTTAAAGAAACTTTTGTTATGTAACATTTTTCACAAAAATCAATAATAAGCGAGATATTTCGATTTATTTAATTCAGGCCCCCTTATAACCCCCCTTTTAAATAATGTATTTTGAATGCCATATAGCCTAAAATCTAAGTTACAACGAACTTAATATATATTCCAATTTTCATCGAAATCCGTTCAGCCATTATCGCGTGAAAAGGTAACAAACATACAGACAGATAGACAGACAGACAGACAGACAGACAGACATACAAACAAAAATTTCAAAAAAGTGATTTTCGGTTTCAGGGTGGTTAATTGTATATGTTAGGACCAATTATTTTTGGAAAATCGAAAATTACCAGAAAAATTTCGGCTACAGATTTATTATTAGTATAGATGATGCTATTCTGTGACATTCCTTGTTTTCTCCCGTTTCTCTTCAAGTATGGACAGCTTGTATACTACATACACAGTGTAGTATAATTCCGAGACTTACTGTTAGGTTTCGTAACAAGCTGTTTTTTACGGTGATGGGTTGTTAGCCCTTCGCCCAACCCCCAAGCTGGAGGACCACCCCTTATCGGCTGTCCACGACTGCTTATTCAATATATTCGCAGCTACCCTCCATATCTGGAGGCCGTCTCCTCGATCCGCAACCTCAGGACGCGCCATGCCGTGGTGACAGGGACCCACAATACATGGTAGTATAATATAGCATTTTACTGTACTATATTATGTTTTACCTCTGATTGAGGTTCTGGCTGATATGTACATCTATTATCACTGATAATTTATCAGGCAGTACATCTCACTTGACGATATATGTCGGAGGAAGAACAAATTTATTGTTTGTATACATATGAAGTCTGATTAGTGTAATATGCAGCTAATAGGCGATTATGCAATGGAGGGGGAAAAGGAACTGCCACCCTAACCCAATATCTCCTGGCTTAGTTGCCTCATAAGTGGTGTCTTGGTATCACTTATGATGTTCAGACCTGTCTTCGGACAGTTGACATAAACAACATTATGTTCTCTCAATATGTTGTAGTGTACTACTTACTTACAATTGGCTTTTAAGAAACCCGAAGGTTCATTGCCGCCCTCACATAAGCCCGTCATCGGTCCCTATCCTGTGCAAGATTAATCCACTCTCTATCATCATATCCCACGTCCCTCAAATCCATTTTAATATTATCCTCCCGTCTACGTCTCAACCTTCCCATTCCGAGGCTTATTGTAGGGATTCGTAACAAGCTATTTTTTACGGTAATGGGTTGTTAGCCCTTCGGCCAACCCCCAAGCTTTTAGTGTACTACGCTGAAAGGAATGCAGTAATGAATAAAATGAAAAACAAGAGATTTGTGACATTTCTTGTGAAAATAGAAGTAGATGTACGGAGGTTACAGTATCGTCACAGTTTAGTATATACAGTTGCGAAGCTCAATACTTACTAAATATGCAAACATAGACAGTTGAAATATGCATCCATTGATAGTTGGTAGCCACCAGGATCGCTACTATCGCCTCATCACAGACTCTTTCCCTAGCAGACGATAAAAAGTATTATACTTTTGATATCGTGTTCTTTTGAAAAATTAACACCTTCCTTCCACTATTGAAATACGAAATACATAAGGTTTATATATTATTTTCATAAAGTATATATTATATTTTATAAACTCACCTTCCTGGATCTTTCGGAAGGATAACTCTGACTTCTTTTTCTTAGAATTTATAGTGCAGCAAACGTCTCCTTGTCCCATATTATTACTCAAATTATTGTATTTTAGCCATTTACAGTTATTACAACCGATAACGAACATTTCACAGTTTACACAACAATGCGAAATACGGCACAGTCAATGCCTTTTCGATCTAGACCAGGCCGTAATATATGTTCGGGTTTTCTATTTCAGTGTATGGAGCTCAGTGAAATATTATATTATAACTTTATTGCGTATCATAGCTAAGTTTTATTTAGTGTAATGTGTCCATAAGTTCCCTTTACTTCTTGTTGCATAATATGTTGCAGAAATAATTACAAAACTGTGTTATTTTAATGTGAAGAGAATTTTACATGTTAACATAATCTTTTCGCATCAACATTTTAAGTTTAGAATGGAAGCTATTTTGAGGTTTAATAAAAAATAATTTATATTGTGATTTTAATATAGCACATCTACCTTCCTTGATAAAGACAGAAAATTTATCATACCACTCTTATGAAATTAGTGTACGTACGATTGTTACTTCGTCTCTTAGGTAGTAGATAAATACAATAATTCAATACTCAGTTGTAGTATTAAAATACAGACAAATTGAATGTGCGGAGTATCATACATGACATTATGCTTAATTATAATGTATAATTGCGAATTTAGGAGTATAAGATGTAGTAAACATAATCTATAATATTTCCATATGAATGGCAGGGCATTGGAGACCACTAAAATTAGACAGAAAGGGGCAACTGGGACAGTAAACATAACCTATAATTTCAACATATCTAAATATTCGTGCGGTGCAACTGAAAATTATTTAATCGTGCATAATAATTTCGCAATATTTAATCGAAATAAAGGCAGGTAGGTCTATTACACATACGAACAACGTAATTTTCACACCGAAAATATTACACCTTAACTCGCAAGGAATTATGTCTGAAGTGTCTCTTAATCATTGTTTTAAATTTTATTAATGCAATTACACTACATTTTAGAGAAACATATGTTACTTTTTAAGCATTCCAATTAATTTATATGGTTGAAACGCCGCCCTTCGTGGTCGGGTTAAGGGAGTTACATGGTCTGCCTTACGGCCTGTATTAGATCACGATGGCAGTGACAGAGTCTATTGTTCCTAGTACACACAGCGCTCCAAGCGGCTAGCAACTATCACGAGAAATGCAAAAAATCACCTCAAGCTTCGCGACTGTATATACTAGACTGTGGTATCGTCGTAATAAGGTTGACAAGAAACTAGTTTCTTGCATTTTGCATCTGTAATCTTCGTGGGAAATACTTAGCAGCGCCGCCCGCCGGATCTTACTCAAGTGGCGGCTCGGATTTATCTGATTTCATCACAAGATACTTGGAAAAACACTCGGCAGCTGTTTCCCACTCCACTCAAGGACTCTGATAAATTCACAGTCTTCTTGCAGCGACAAAAATGGAGTGCTGTGCGTTAGCCTCGCTTTTCGGAGATAAAAACCTCATAGAGTTGTCATATTCGGAACTAAGAAAACATGAACCCCGACTCTCGGTAATGTTTTATTTATCGCTTCCCATATTTTACTCTGTATCTGGGAAGAGCACGCCTCATTGTAAACACTGTGACATTGCTCACAGAAATGATATTTAAACCATCAGTCACAGAAACGTAAATAAATTTGTGTGTACGAGTTGTTATAAAGAATTGAGGGTTATTTAAAATTTGTAATAACATGAGTTAAGTGCATCCAGTGTAAGTTAGTGGCAAAGGATATTTTAATCGCATCACACATTAACTTTTCTCAAAAGTAACTTAAGTGCACTCAGACAATGCTAAGGCAACAACAATAATTAATATGGAGGTCTAACGCAGATCGATCTACGATTTTGATAAATTCCGCAAATCATTTCTCGTCATGTTACCTGTAATTCCAGTGAAACAAAATGTTAAAAATGTTGGTAACGCCCTTGCATGACAGCCGACAACGGTTGGTCTCTATCCTGAGCAAGATTAATCCAGTTCTTAGCATCTTATCCCACTTCCCTGAAATCCATTTTAATATTATCCGTCCACACCTGTGGAGTAACGGTTAGCGCGTCTGGCCGCGAAACCAGGTGGCCCGGGTTCGATTCCCGGTCGGGGCAAGTTACCTGATTGAGTTTTTTTCCGGGTTTTCCCTCAACCCAATATGAGCAAATGCTGGGTAACTTTCGGTGTTGGACCCCGAATTCATTTCACCGGCATTATCACTTTCATCTCATTCAGACGCTAAATAACCAGAGATGTTGATAAAGCGTCGTAAAATAACCTACTAAAATAAAAAAAAATATTGTCCTCCCATCTACGTTTCTCCCACCCCAAAGGTCTTTTCCACTCAGGTCCCCCAACTAACACCCTACATGCATTTCTGGATTCGCCCATACGTGCTATATGCCCTGCCCATCTCAAACGTCTGGATTTAATATTCCTAATTATTTTAGTGACGAATACAATGCGTGCAGTTCTGCGTTGCATAACTTTCTCCATTTTCCTGTAACTTCATCCCTCTTAGCCCAAAATATTTTCTTGAGCACTTCATTCTCGAACACCCTTAACCTCTGTTCCTCTCTCAAAGTGAGAATCCAAGTTTCACAACTATACAGAATAGTCGGTAATATAACTGTTTTATAAATTCTAACTTTGAGTTTTTTCCAGAGCTCTTCAGCCGAATAATAACAGGCATTTCCCATATTTATTCTGCATTTAATTTCTCTGGAGTGTCATTTATATTTGTTACTGTTGCTTCAAGGTATTTGAATTTTTCCACCTTTTAAAGGAATGAATTTCCAGTTTCTATATTTTCATTTCGTACTATGTTCTGGTCACGAGACATAATCATGTACATTTCTTTTTGAGATTTACTTCCAAACCTATCTCTTTAGTTGCTTCAAGTAAAATTATCTTGTTTTCCCTAATCGTTTGTGGATTTTCTCCTAACATATTCACGTCATCCGCATAACCAAGCAGCTGATGTAACCCGTTCAATTCCAAACCCTCTCTGTGATTACTAGGGACACGGAGCTTCGTTTTATATCTTCTGTTCTTTGCCAGTCCACTGCTTGTCCGCACGGGCATTGATTGATTGATTTTCATGAGGACTGAATCCAATATGGATCCCTGCACTTAGGCCGTTTAGGCCCATAGTAGGCCCTTTATGAGATGATTGTCTTAAGTCCTACGAATGGTCAGGGTGACATTAATGAATTCGACGCTGTCGGGAGGGCCAGCCTTTCTGGGTCCTGCAGGTAAGGTCCCATCAGATGCTGTAGACCCCGAACCCAGAGTCGAGAGCAGCAGTGATCAAAGCGGGTGTCGTGATTACATCGTGTAATCACAGACAGTCAAGCGGGTACGAGGAGTTTCCTGTACATTGCTGTGTGTTTTATTGACGTACTGTAGGCAAGCAGTGGCGGTATCATGTCGCTCTACAAACTCTGTCTGTACAAGCAGTAAGAGGTGGTTTCGTAAAGAATGAGAAGGAGAACTTTTTTGTTGTTTTGTCGGAAAAAATGTAATATGTTACTTTGCTCAATGGTTCAATTAGGAGTACATAGAAGCATTAATTGCCACGCTGAATAATGTATTATTATTATTATTATTATTATTATTATTATTATTATTATTATTATTATTATTGACCACTAAGTTTGTGTTTCTATAATTTTTCTGTACCTCCATGAATATTGATATTTTTAGGTCTTCTCCCTAGAAGGATAAAATTATTAGGTTTTATCTCAGTTTTAATCTTCTTAATCTTTAGATAAGGGTAACTATTTATTAGTTATTCATTTAATAATAATATTGTAGAAAAACTGATTCAATATTATGTGCCAACGAACTGTTAAACGCCAGGAATTGACATGTCTTAAATCATAGCCAGGAAGAGAAAGATGACATAAATAAATGTAAGGAAGTCAGCTACCTAATGGGGTGTGAAATATCTCGTGTTCTAAAACCTTTTAATAGAACAGAATTTCTCAAAAGAGTAATGATTAAAATAGCTTAAATAACTTGTCCATAAGAAGTTTTTAATTTTGAAAAACTACGATTTTCTCGACCAAGTATCGAGAGAAGAATTTAGAAAATTCCTGATCATATCCTTTTGGAAGGTTAAAAAAAAAAGCAAGAAAAATCGTATATTATTCACTGGCTCTTGATGACAGCAGTGACATTACTGATACGGCAAAGCTTGAGATTTTTATCCGCGGGATTGATCAAGATGTTAGTACGGGAACCACCACTGATTGTAGTTTTCATGCCAAGTACCTTTCCTCCGTCTTTTTTCTTCATAGGCTGTCTATCGCATGTAATCACTGCAGTTCGAGTTTTGGTCACCGCTGGTCTAGAGCTACAAGACCTTAGAATCCGCTAACTACTACCCCAGCCTATTGTTACTATTAAAGATGATAGATAAAATGAGTTGAAAGTGGAGAAAGTTCATGGAATGAAAGGGAAAATGGGAGTACCTCGAGAAAAACCCTTCGCAGCGTCTGTTTTTTCCACCACAAATTCCACCCTGACCTGACAGGGGACCGAACCCGGACCGACTGGATGGATCATGGAAGGCCAGCTCGCTAGCACTGTGGCCAGAGACTGCGCGGGCGTTACCAGGAATCGAGTTTGAATCAGATTGAAATAAACTTAACTGTAAAGAGCATTGCCAGTCCATTCACACACTTTGTCATGTGCGTAGTGTGACACACACAATCATGCTTATCGATCATCGAGTCTTACAGTTATAATGCAAGACGGAACCCAATTGAGTCCCCAGACATTGCTTTTACGAGATCGTAAAACCGACTTTTTCCCCCTTGTCTCAACAATAAACGTTCAGCATGTGTAATATATGACATTTCGTGTGTGTAACCATGTCAAAATAATTGTTTATATTCATTTTCTACTTGCCTCATTAATTGAAACAGCAGTTATGTGTTCCATATTGTCCTCCATCTTGCCTTGGCATTTTTTGATTAGCAGAAATGAGAAACGATATCATGTCAAGTCATTGAAGAATTCACTTTTTACAATTGCTTCTTTATTTGCCTACAGATCAACTTCTCTTAGTTTATTGATAAGAACCGTTGTACGAGCAATATTTTTTCTTGTATGTATGTATGTATTTACACTGCAAGTGTGCAAGCACCCGATGGCAGTGGCATACACAATATAAACAATACAAAATAAAATGATAAACAATACAAAATAAAATAATAAACAATACACAATAAAATGATAAACAATACACAATAAAATTTACAATACACAATACAATAAGAGTACACAATACAATTTAACACAATAATTACAATTAATAATAAAACATAAAATACCTAATTTTACAATACAACCTACATATGTATAGGTCCTACATAAGTTTCAATAGTCTTTCACTTTACTCTCATCTCACTCACTGTAGTGGCACTACGACGCATTTCACTGACACTTTAGGACACATTTCACTGACACTATAGAACACATTTCATTGACGCTATAAATTATCACTGATCGGAACTATTCACTGCACTGTAAAACCATAACTTCACTGACTCACCTAGCTTCACTGATACAACAGTTCAAATAAGTCGAATAATTACACCCTTATGCATACTTATAAACAGAACTACATTTAAGCTAAACATTTCTAGTCTAAGACCCTCTTACACGCTATTTTTAAATAATATACAATTCAAACCAAGGAAGTAACCCGTCAGGCTAAATAAATACATGTCACCTTAAAAAATTATATGTTAAAACGTCACCTTAATTTTAATTTGCACTTTATACACAACTTTTTAAGTTATTCTTGAATCTTCCTTAAGGAAGGACAGCCTTCAATTGGAATAATTTATGCTTTTGAATGTCCAGAAACACTTATTTTGTCCATTCATTCATTCATTCATTCATTCATAGTGTTCTGCCAAGGGCAGGTCTTTCACTGCAAACCCATCTTTCTCCAGTCTTTCCTATTTTCTGCCTTCCTCTTAGTCTCCACATATGATCCATATATCTTAATCTCGTCTATCATCTGATTTCTTCTGCCCCGAACTCTCTTTCCGTTCACCATTCCTTCCAGTGGATCCTTCAGAAGGCAGTTTATTCTCAACCAGTGACCCAGCCAAATCCTTTACCTCTTTCTGATTAGTTTCAGCATCATTCTTGTTTCATCCACACTTTCCAACATAGCTTCGTTTCTTATTCTGTCTGTCCACTTCACACGCTCCACCCATCTCCAATCTTTATTTCCAATCTTTAACAATTTTGTATCACTTTTGTAATATCACATAAAACAGTTCTGTGGTTCAGAGTAACTATATTAACAAAACAAAGGAACATTTGTAGCATAACCTGCCAGGTCATCCATTTCTAAATACTCAATGCAAATGCCAGGCGCAACTAATCGATACGAACATATGAAGACAATTTGTCAGCTAGCCACGGCGTGGCTCAGTCGGTTAAGGTGCTTGCCTGCCGGTCTGAAGTTGCGCTCTGGCGCGGGTTCGATCCCCGCTGGGGCTGATTACCTGGGTAGGTTTTTTCCGAGGTTTTCCCCAACCGTAAGGTGAATGCCAGGTAATCTATGGCGAATCCTCGACCTCATCTCGCCAAATACCATCTCGCTGTCACGAATGTCTTCGGTGCTAAATAACCTGTAGTTGATACAGCGTCGTTAAATAACCAACTAAAAAAATTATAAGGTATGGATTCCGAATTGACCTATAATTTATAATGCTAAGATACCTTAAAGTGTTATATCCATCTCGTGGATAATCTTATTATGACACTCGTGAAAATTGTCGCACGAAGAATAGTGAGTGAGACAAACATTCATTCGTGTCATAATCATCAAGATTATCCATTTGTAGCATAAATAACTGTTATCAAATATCAAAAGTATTTAAAATTGAGTTTGAATTAACGTATTTTGCAAATGTATTGTAAAATATTTCAGTTTGAATTATTAGACTGATGACATGGTGTTTTGTATTTTTGTTATAATGTATTGTATTATATTTAATACTTTACAGGGCATATCAAAAGTCCGGTAACACAAAATATATCACAAAATATTTTATAACATTAATAAATGGTAAAATACATACAAAATAACTACAAATGATAGTACATAAATATTAGAGTATCAATTTTTAACTCAAACCTTAAACAATTAAATAATTAATCTGATTTGTTTCTTAAATCAAAGTCAAACTCTCAAAGTTCTGTTTACACTTCTTGTTTTAATCAGAGATTCAATGTTTAACCATGAATGACTAGGATCAGATGTCCAAACGATAATCAAACTCTTTCTAGATATCCTTTTCAACATATGTAATAAAATATTGAAAGTTTTACTTTTTGGACTTTTGATATGCCCTGTATAATGTAATTTCATTGTATAGCACTAATATTTAGAAAGAAGCTGTACATTTGTTTAGATTATTTGAATTGTTTTGTATTTTAGGATATGTTTTTTTATTTAAGTCCAATTTTAGCCTTTATTTATTTTTCTTGTATTGTATTTCTTTGTATTTATGCTATGTTATGAAAATGATTTTTTTTTATTAGATTTCTTTTAATTGTATTGTATTGTAAGTTTCTTCCAGTATATTCATGCTATGTTATTTAATACCATTAGGACTGATAGATGCTTTGTATTGTATTTATTCTGTTTTATGTTATTTTATTTTATTGCGCTTGTAAATAAGAAAAATATCTTTAAAATACTCTGTGATATGTGTGGAATGCATAGCATAACATTTTGTGGGTATTTGTGCCCATATCGGATGTTGAGTCACCATTTTTAAACTTCCTGCGTTACGGATTTTTAAATCACTCGTCCCTTTTATTGTTGTTTCCAGTAAATTAAATTAAAAAAAAAATTCTTTAAAATACCCTTTCTGGAATGCATTGCATAACATTTTGTGGGTATTTGTGCCTTTATCGGATGTTGAGACGTCATTTTTAAACTTCCTGCGCTATGGATTTTTAAATCACTCGCCACCTTTTCTCGGTTTCCAGTAACTTCATTTTTTTTTTGCTACATTGCCAAACAAAAATAGATATAATTTCTGAACTATTAAAGATACATGCATGAAATTTAGAACACACATTCGTTAGAATATTAGGAAACGTTTCTCTGTAACAGAATTTTGTTAATTGATTTCATTTTAAAAATACGTCCGTTTGTTTGCAAGAAAGGAAATCAGAAAACTGTTATTATATTTTAATTGTTTATTTTACAAACATAGGGACTAATATCAAAATTCTGTTACAGACAGTTTGTAGAACATGCTTTTGCAAATACATTGAAAAAAACTGTTTGAATCTATCTTTAAAAACGGTTTAGATATATCGGTTTTTGTACAATCCTGCATTGGGTATATTTTTTTCAAATCTGGGCCCCCAAATAATTTTTTTCAAAATATTTATATTTGGTTGAGTTGCTTCAGCTATGAGCTCTCTACATACAAAAAAAAATGATATTTTACACCAAATAGGAAAAAAGTTAAAAAAAAATACCATCCTCTCCCCTTAACTGGCGGAATGTAAACACTTGAGTCTTGAATAAACTGAAGGCATTGCAACAATCAAATCCCCGACTGGGGCAGACCATTATTTAAGTGAAAGGATGGCCATCGTCAACTCGTCGTTCGTATCATTTCCATCCTTATCGCATTGCCAGCGGTCAGTGTTTCGAATTAGACTACACGTTCCGTATCTTCCCCAGGGAACAAGTGAGGGGATGGGGGTAAAATTCGAATAGGGGACGAGAGAGAGGGTGTTGGCTTATGACAGACAATTGAGATTTGAAACCATAGGGGCAGTTTCCACCAGAGAGACCAAATGGAATTCTGAGGTCTTGGTGCTACGTGCATCTCAATTCCTTCGTGGATTTCGAAGTGCGGTTTCGGGAGTTTGGAAGCCGCCGCTGATGGAAACATTGCCTGGCCCGCTTCTCCGAGACGTAATGGCACAAGTGGGAATCGGATGGATACTCGGCTACGGCTGCATGTATGCATGTAACAAAGATCGACGTCATTTGAAGTGAATTCCCGTTACGATGTGCTTCTTAGGAAAGTATTGTGCATCTTGAATAATAGAATCGACACTTCAATCCGCCTCAATTTCAGTAACACAAGTGGGATTGCAATTTCACCCTATTACTGCAGACAGAATCACATAAAACGCTGCAATTTAACGGGTGAATTGTTTCAATTATTCTGGACGTGAAGTTCCATACACAGATGAACATCGTCGACATCACTTTTCCATGAATTATTTCATCTTTGGCCTTTCATTCTATAATAGTACAGGGACATCATTTTATTTTTACTTCAATTTTTATTGTACCTGAGTTTTTGAATGTACTTCACTCCCACCCCTTCTACTAAGGAAGTTCCAACTCCACACAGAACCAAGACCGCAGATAGTAAGCAGTACTGAGTTACTGAGTATAGTACGTTCCAGAAATATGTTCGCGTTTTCCAGTGACGAAAGAGCTTTCAATATTGAATCATATTTTCGCACAGGTACTGTCCGTTTGCCTACGTCGCATCCCGATTTCCCCCACCTGCTTCTGCTCGCCCTTCTGTAATAGCTGGGCTGTCTTAGATCTTTTCTGAAAACATTAATTTCTCTTAGGAATTGGAAGTTTACGTAATATTATACAGCTGTTTAATTTAACTTAAAAGGGCCTCGTTAAGTAATTAACTGTCACGTGATTTCCTCCCTTTCTACAATCCTGCGGCATAACCACTTGGACGGACAGTAGATAGTATGTCTGAGTAATTTTATATTTTCGTGTCGGGCAGAAGTGAAGATTGAATTTACAGTACGTAGAGTAGGTACAGAATTATTTCAACATGAGTTACTAGTACGAAGGACGAAACTGGCAATTGAATTAGATGCAATAGTCTATAGTGCGATAATATGCACAAAAGAACTGAAGCCTGTATCGAAATGAACGGCCACCATTTTCAAAATTGTGTTTAAATATTCACATTATGATTATTTTTCAATTTAACTTCTTTCTCTATATTGTACCCACGTTAATGTGCTGTAGACAGTATAACATACACTGCATAATGAATACGTTCGCATGGATAACTCAGTTCGTGAGTAAGAACACAGTACTGTACTTTGATTAAAGAAAAACCTAATGAAAATTATCAAACTCAAAATCACGATATTTCCTAGTTTACGTAAATGGATGAACTACTTTTCTTCCTTCCTATACCTAGTAGAGTGATTTGTGTTTTACGCCAGTATCATCGAACTCCAGTCTTGGAGGGGGGAGCAAGCGGTGTTTCCGGTTCTCTAAAGGTATAGACAGGTTAATATTAAAAATGTTAGTAAAAATAAAATGATGTCCCTGTACATTATGCAACGAGCCTATAATGATAGTAATTAAGACGCGAGGATGTTTATGAAACGAACGCAAGCGACTTTCATAATTTTCATACGAGCGTCTTAATTACCATTATAGGCAAGTTTTTTTGCTCGACCACATTTCTAACTTGAAATTATTCATAATTATTCATGTTACTATTATGTGAGTGATTGCAATAGTCTACCTCATGAATTGCGAGATGTGCGCAGACGCAAAAGTATTGATTTTTTTTTTCCGGGAAACGAATGTCGACGACCTTGATATAATCTAGAGAGTAAGATAAGCATTAATCTTGATATAACCTTGAAATTGAATTCGACATTGAAAAACGAGATGACAAATTGAATTTATTTGAATATTATTTACAATTAACGCTAATTATTATAGTAACCGAACATAACCTTCTGCGACAGTATTGGATTTCCAGCCTCCGTGACCTTTCGATAGTTGTCTTTCGATTACATATTCGAGAATAATCTAAAACCTGAACTTTAATGAATAGGTGTACTTTAATGAGGTGCATTAAAGGACTGCTACCAGGTGTATAATTACTACATTTCGGCATGGTCGAGCATAAAAATAATTTCCTAATATCGCTGTATTAAGTGTGATCGTGCAACATACACAGATTACTTTGGATGTGAGTTTTAACACATTTGTACTCTTTTGGGATCATCTCTTTTTGGCTCGTTGTCTTTCCAGTCTGATTTTTGTTAAAAACGTTTTATTGAAAAGAAAAAAGAATAATTCTTGTTATTAATTATTAGTCTTCCCTGATTTTTCAATTTCTCTCCATCCATCTCAGAAGCTTATGACTGTAGTCTCAATGTTTTCCCTTTGTCTTTTTTTTTTTTAATAATATTATAGCCACAAAATTATAAACATTTAATTGTGATATCCTTCCTCTACCTTTTGCCCAAAGTTCTCAAATTACGACAAAAATCTATTTAATATTTATTTTTGTGTTACCAGTTGCAATTAGTGGGGTACCGTACCCCTGACTGAGAGGTTTTGGCTTATAGACCTACATCTATTATCAGGAAAGTACATCTCATATGTAAGTCGGATATCAAACTCCGGTTTCTTTTCACCCAAGCCAAAACACAGCACCAACTCTTCGACGTACTTTATGCAACACACTATGTTAAATCGGATATTGAACTGTGGTTCCTTACTACGTAAGCTATGCCTGTGTCTAACATAAACATAAGCTGCGTTTTATTTCATGGAAATAGGCCTAATTCTTGACATAGTCGAAGCCGTGTAGGATTTAAAAGTACGCCATCAGGAAGCACCATTTTAACGCGAACAATGGTAATGGAGTAACGGGCGCGGAGAGAGGTGGGCTAATAAAGGAAGGCTTTGTTAAACCAAAGTGGCTAATTCAGCAGGAGGACTGATTGAAGTTGACCCATAACAAAACATGCGACAGTGGAGGCCAGAAATGAACATCAGAACACGAGAAGTGGCTGACGCATTGGCTGCAGTCGGACTGATGCAATTGTGAGAGTGAGATGATAGGGGGTTAATTAACGACGTCAGGGGAAAAATTAGCACTGACCGCGGCGGTAAGGTTGGCACATTTCCTCTTTGTTTAACACATGCTCATCAGTTGGGCGGTTTGCAGGCCAAATAACCACCTTGCTGTTAATTAACAGACTAACAACGATACCATTAATCATCGAATCGAAACGATCGGCTTCACGGATTTGTTGGTCGATAGACTAGCGATCTATCAGACAGGCTTAGCATAGCAAGGACTTCTGAATCATTGCCCGATCGACCCACTGAACAACACGATTCACTCCTTCTCCATTCACGTAGTATTACAAGCATGTTTACCTGTATGTCAAACATGCCATATTTCTCTGTGTGTAAGAACTCAACAAGTAACAAGACTAGTCATTTTTAAGGGCCATATTCATAAACGAGACTTTGGATGAAGACTTCCCAAAGCCGACTTTCGTAGTAAAGTTTAACTTTGTTAAAAGTCCTATTCATAGACAATACTTCTGAGACTTTGACTTTGGTAAGTCGAGATTTGACGATCTTGTTCTAATGTTGACAATCACAATCACTGCCTCCTAAACGAATTAAATTAATATATAGTTGAAATAGAGTAGGCATTGCCACAATCAAAGCCACATTTTGAATCACAATTCAATGAAATAATTGAACATCGGTGCATGTTAAACAATTGTTAACCGTTCTTGCAGCTTTACATAAGAATAATTATTCGAGGGCTTATTGTGGAACTAACGTAAGTACAAAAATTGACGTTTTTAGGTCTTTACACCAATCGATAATAATTTGTTCTTCTACCTGGTCACAAAAAATCGTAACTCAGTTCGAACAGTCTTGTATATAATACAATTCGCAACTACAAAACATGATGGTTGAGTTCATCTGAAATAATATTGCCTGTTAACAATTTTGTTGTGAATAAAACATCGATTGTAGTTACGTTAGTTTCATATTAAGCCCTCGAATTATTTCATTATAATATAATTTTTTCTGAAGATATGGAAGATAAGAAGATACCACCAATGACGGACTATGAAAGAGACATAATTATTATCCTGCGACAGTTGACAGAGATATTTCCATGTCTGTCTTTTAGAACATACTTAAAAATTAATTGAAATCAATATTCAGAAAACATTATTATGACGACCGCAAGGATTATACTCGTAAATTAACTGCATATCCAACTGTATAACCTAGATCCTTTATAAAATTAAATAGTCAAAATCAGTATTAAACTATCAATCCTTACTTGTAACGTAAAATCGCGATGAAATGAGTTGTATTTTTGGTGGAACAGATAATCCTTTATGATTATTATTTGATTATTTAATTATTATTATTATAGCCTGACAAATATTACATATTTAACACGAGTAAGTCCACTAGTTCAACAATTAATTATATTCAAGTGTTAAAAGTGGTGTACGCAAGATTCAAAATGTATTATTCATCAATAAATGTTGAAACATGACGATGATATCTAGCACGGTCTGTTTATCAAATCTGTACCTTGATTTGAATTTATTATCTACTGTATGTACATTAATACGCTAAGTAACATGATCTGCTTTAAGGCCGTGTCTCAAAGCTACATTATACTCTTTAACTTGTAACGTAAAATCAAAATCAGCGATGAAAATGAGTTGTATTTTTGGTGGAACAGATAATCCTTTATGATTTTCAGCTGAAGTGAACTAGATTGTTGACTAAATAGCCGGATGTGACATCAGAAGTTACGATCCAAAGTTACGTAGTGAATAGCAATCAAGTCCGTAGTAGCTAGTAAACGAAAATGCTTGCTCGATTGCTGAATTGTTCACTAAACAAACATGGATACCTCATCAGCAATTGGGGTTATGATATCTAAAAATACTTTGGAAGTGAAATAATGAAAAATATAATGTAGATAAAACGTTAACTTTAAATATTGGAATTGTTAATACTTTCTTTACGATGTTTTAAATATCGTTGTAATATATTAGATCCTTATCCTTTCCACAGGACTCGTAATGAAGCAGCATTAGGACACTGCCCTCTTAATTCAGTGCTATCATCAGTGATATGGTTTTTTCAGAAAAATATTCTGTGAAGAAGGCCATGATTCAAGCATACATTTCCAAAGCTTCCTAGTGTATAGTTTACAAGTCACCTAGTTGTTACTCACTAGTGTATAGTATGGACTTGAGCTTTGAGACACGGCCTAATAATCTCCTGGATGTCCTCAGTATTTTCGGCAAATTCAACCATTTTCCAAATATCAGCCATTTTCCTTATGTCTACGAACGAATGTTAAAGTCAGAGTCTAGATTTTCGGCGACTTCGAAGTAAAGTTACGATTGAAGTTTACTTTCGTCGAAATGTCAACTGTGAATAGGAAAATGGCGACTTTGTACTTTCCAAAGTCAACTTTAGTCCAAAGTCTCGTCTATGAATACGACCCTTAGATAGGTCCGTTGTCTTTGAAACCAGATGTCTTTCTTTGCGAAGTTTCTCTCTGTGGTTCACAAAGAGTATTAATATTAAGACTGTGTTAACTCCTGCGATGGATCCTCTAGAAGTCTAGAGGACCAGCTTCTCACCCAGGCGTCCCAGGTTCGCAGGCGGACAAGGTCGCAGTTGAAGTTCTTCTCGAGGTCTAGATTATTTTCAAACAAGCTATAATTTCTTTAGACCTCACTGTAGAAAAAAATATTCCGCACAAAAGTCGCCCGATTTGTTGAGGAGAACCAGAAAATAGACTAAAAGGGGAAAATTATGTAACTTATATTTAATTGCAAATATCAGAATTACCCCTCATGCCCCATTCATTCATTTTCATTCATTCATTCATTCATTCATTCATTCATTCATTCATTCATTCATTCATTCATTCATTCATTCATTTATTCATTCATTCATTCATTCATTTTATTCCATAGATCTTACATGAGCAATGAAGCTTTAAGATGTGGAACAAGTCAAAATTTTACAATATTACAATTACAATTTACAAATTTTTACAGTTTACAATTTAGTAATTTTCTACAATTTTTACAATTTTGTGTAATTTTTTACAATATTTTGGCGAGATGTAGTGAGATGAGGTGAGGTCCAAGGATTCGCCAAAAGATTACCGGGCATTTGCCTTTTGGTTGGGGAAAACCTCGAAAAACCCAACCAGATAATCAAATCAAAGGGGGGTAATCAAATCAAAGGGGTTGATGCCGAGGACTCGCCATAGACCATCCGGCTTCAGTCCCACGGCTGTGGAAAACCTCGGAAGAAACCATTCAATGAGACCAAATGGGGATCCAACCCAAGCCCGAACGCAGCTCCGGATCAGCAGCCCAGCGAGTCTGCCGACTGAGCTACATCGATGGCTCTACTAAAAATATACAATACATAGCCAATCAAATTATTAAATTTACAAACGCAAACGATCATTCACCAGTTGAGCTATATGTATAATACAAAACAAGTAAGTTAATTAAATTTATGCTCGACCATGCCGAAATGTAGTAATTATACACCTGATAGCAGACCTTTAATGCATGTCATTAAAGTACATCTGCTCATTAAAGGTCAGGTCTTTCAGCCAATGACGACTCAGGTTACAACTGTTCAGCCAATGACAGGTCAGCTTTCTACCGTTATAAAACCGCAAGTATCGATTATTCTCGGATATGCAATCGAAAGAGAATTAGCGAAAAGTCACGGAGGCTGGAAATCTAATACTGTCGCAGAAGGTTATGTTCTGTTACTATAATAATTAGCGTTAATAGTAAATAATATTCAAATAAACTCAATTTGTCACCTCGTTTTTCAATGTCTAATTTAATTTCAATGTTATCTCTGTAGGTTCTTATGGCCTAGCAAGGTCAATGTGGACATCTGTTCCTCGGAAAAAAGCAATGCTTTTGCGTCTGCGCACATCTCACAACATACGGGACATTGCTCCAGGTCAGATACAATAAAATTAATAATATCAAGTTAGAAATATGGTCGAGCATAAAAAGTCGTATGAAACTCGCCTATAATGGTAATTAAGAAGCTCGTATGAAAATTATGAAACGAGCTTGCGCTCGTTTCATAAATATCCATAGTCACTTCTTAATTACCTTCATTATAGGCTCGTTGCATAATGTACTATTAAGGCATAAACAATTCAATCAGTTGTGATACACAGAAATTGATAATACATATAATGCAAACTACTTCAAATTACAAACACAAACAATTTATCATTAGAGCTATACAGATTACTATTCAATTTAAAGCATATACAATTCATCGGCCAAAACTATACAAATATATACAATACAAAGTAAGCAGATTAATTTAATTTACAAGCATACTTTCATTAAGCTATACAAATTGGTGCAATTAATATCAAGTAGATTAATTTCAATTTATAATCATAAACAATGAGGTCCAGCGGACTGCCGTCCGTGATGTAGTCTAAAAGACCCCTCCCTCCTTTAATGAGGTTTGGAAAAATCAGCATTTAATTTCATTGATCTATTTAAGAGAAAGTATATTGTAACACTTTATGTGGCTATTCAGTATATACATAATACAATAATGTAATGTAATGCGTGTATGTGCAAGGTGAGTCGTAAGTATGTTTGAAAACGCGTGAGCGTGCTCCTGAATAAAAAAAAAAACAGAACAATTTCCTATATGAAAATTTGACGGAAAATGCTTATTTATTGGAAAAAATAGTAATAGTAACTTTTGTTTTCATAAGTTACCATTGGAGGTTTAACAGGTGTTGTATTAGCAAATTCATCAATTGATATTGTATTACACGACACTTATTATGTAGTACCTCACTTCCATTATGTTCTATCAATAGGAGCAGTATTTGGTATTATAGCAGGATTTATCCAATGATATCCACTGTTTACAGGTTTAACTATAAATCCAAAATGATTAAAAGCACAATTTGCAATTATATTTGTAGGAGTAAATATGACATTCTTTCCTCGACACTTCCTTGGATTAGCTGGTATACCCAGACGATACTCTGATTACCCCGATGCTTATACAGCCTTAAACGTACAGGGACATCATTTTATTTTTACTAACATTTTTAATATTAACCTGTCTATACCTTTAGAGAACCGGAAACACCGCTTGCTCCCCCCTCCAAGACTGGAGTTCGATGATACTGGCGTAAAACACAAATCACTCCACTAGGTATAGGAAGGAAGAAAAGTAGTTAATCCATTTACGTAAACTAGGAAATATCGCGATTTTGAGTTTGATAATTTTCATTAGGTTTTTCTTTAATCAAAGTACAGTACTGTATTAAGAATAAGTGTTTTTACTCACGAAGTGAGTTATCCATGCGAACGTATTCATTATGCGGTGTATATTATACTGTCTACAGCACATTAGCGTACAATATAGAGAAAGAAGTTAAATTGAAAAATAATCATAATATGAATATTTAAACACAATTTTGAAAATGGTGGCCGTTCATTTCGATACAGGCTTCAGTTCTTTTGTGCATATTATCGCACTATAGACTATTGCATCTAATTCCAATTGCCAGTTTCGTCCTTCGTACTAGTAACTCATGTTGAAATAATTCTGTACCTACTCTACGTACTGTAAATTCAATCTTCACTTCTGCCCCACCCGAAAATATGAAATTACTCAGACATGCTATCTACTGTCCGTCCAAGTGGTTATGCCGCAGGATTGTAGAAAGGGAGGAAATCACGTGACAGTTAATTACTTAACGAGGCCCTTTTATTTAAGTTAAATTAAACAGCTGTATAATATTACGTAAACGTCCAATTCCTAAGAGAAATTAATGTTTTCAGAAAAGAGCTAAGGCAGCCCAGCTTTTACAGAGGGGCGAGCAGAAGCAGATGGGGGAAATCGGGATGCGACGTAGGCAAACGGACAGTACCTGTGCGAAAATATGATTCAATATTGAAAGCTCTTTCGTCACTGGAAAACGCGAACATATTTCTGGAACGTACTATACTCAGTAACTCAGTACTGCTTACTATCTGCGGTCTTGGTTCTGTGTGGAGTTGGAACTTCATTAGTAGAAGGGGTGGGAGTGAAGTACATTCAAAAACTCAGATACAATAAAAATTGAAGTAAAAATAAATTGATGTCCCTGTAGTATCATCTATTGGATCTATAATTTCATTTGTAGGTGTATTAATATTTATTTTCATCATATTAGAAAGTATAAGAACTAATCGGCAAATTCTATTCCCAACACAAACAAGAAATTCAATTGAATGACTACAAAATTTACCACCTGCAGAACATAGCTATTCAGAATTTCCAACAGTTACTAGTTAATATTATAATATAATGCTATTCTAATGTGGCAGATAAGTGCAATGGATTTAAGCTCCATATATAAAGTATTCCTAGAAACGTTTATTAGAAATAATGACAACATGAGCCAATATAAATTTACAAGATCATATTATTGTGTTGTTTTGATTTTGTACCAGTGTTTGTTTACAAACAACACAGCGACAAGACGTAGTACATTGTTTTTGTTTTGATTGGACGCGGTGGGACAGTTCCTTGGCCACCCATGTCACCTGACCTCACCCCATAACACTTTTACTTTTGGGGTCACTTGAAGGCTGTCGTCTATGCAACACCAGTGAATAATGCAGAGGAGCTATTGCAACGTGTTGAAAATGCATGCCAATTGATGCGTGATGACAACATGGTGTTTGAGCGAACTCGCCAGTTGTGTGTACGTCGTGCTGAGGCATGTGTAAACAATGGATAGTGACACATTGAGCACCTTTTGTAAACGTTAAATGACAAGTTTCCAAACATGTACTTGTGACACAACAAAAAAGAACGAAAAGAAAGTATGACCATTTCTCCAATAAATAAGAATTTTCTCTCTTCACTCAAATTCGTTTGGGAATTTTTCCAATTTAACTTGTTGACTACATATATATTATTTTAATGTACCGAAGTACATATGATATTTCCATGCAGATATTCTGCGTCATCATACGATGAAAGAGTAATGGAACGGAGAAAAATTCTCTCCGGCGCCGGGATTTGATATGCGTAAATCACTCCGTGATTTAAGACGGCGCTTATTCCGTCGGATCCCGGCCAACTAGTCACTCATAACGAGTGCACCTCAGCACATGTGTGGACTTCAGTCCTACGTTCATAGACATCTATGACGTAGTGCAGAGGGCGGCCACTAGAGGGAACCCAAGAGTTGGAACTTAAACTGAGACGATTCTGTCCGACACCGGGATGGGTATCCGGTGTGGCTTAGTGGATAAAGCATCAGCACGTAGAGCTGAAAACCCGGGTTCAAATCCCGGTGCCGGAGAGAATTTTTCTCTGTTCCATTACTCTTTCATCGTTTGTTTACCACAGATTGTTACTCTATTGAGATTGTAGCATGGTTCGTTATGAATCGTTTAGCATCACTACGAACTTTCTATAGCTTCGATTTCTCTAGTTACACTGTCTTGGTTGCCTCGCGACTCAGAAATTCGTAAAACTTCCTCCGTCTCGCGTATCACAAGATGACGTCATCCTCTGCAACTCGATACATTGAATAATTGGATACAATGATCCTTCGTCTGTCGATGCAGTTTACTTCATTGAAATTTCATCATCATCATCATCATCATCATAAACAACACGGTTTAGGCCATAAGGCCTGTTCCGTCCCATACGTATTCTAAATGGTAAAATTAAAATTGGTCACTTCATCTCTTTCTAGGTCGACCGATGTCTATTCTACCTCTTGGTCGATATTGATATATTATTTGTGGAATACGGTGGAGTAGACTGTAGCCTGCCAATGGTCTGAGCAGTCTCATTTCCGCTGCTTCCATTCTTTTCTTTTGTTTCTCAGTTAGAGACCAGATCTCAGATCCATAGATTAATGACGGTATGGCAAGTGCTTTATAACATTTTAAAACTGTTTCCTTTTTGACCTTGTTGCTAAGTGTTCTTTTGATGGTTCCTACTAGCTGTTGGAATTTAGGAAGTTTTATTTCTACATCAGATGTTTTATCATATTATGATATATTACAGCCAAGGTAGTCAAAATTATTAACTTGTTCAATGAGTTCATTATTTATTACAATTTTCGTTCTTAGAGGCATTTTTCCCTGAAACCCGTTACTTTCGTTTTCTTCGTTGAGATCTTGAGGTCATAATTGCAGGCTATCTGATTTAGTTGAAATAGTGCCCGTTGCAGGTCATCCTCTGAATTAGCAAATACAACCTGATCATCTGCGAATAACATCGTATTTACAGGTGTATTGTTTATTATAAAATGTGAACTTAATTCTCTTTGCCAAATTCTGGCAATTTTGTCAATATGTAAATTAAAGAGAGTAGGTGACACCCTTGTCGTACACCTCTTGTTATTTCCCTTTTCTCCTTACTTATTTACATATAAGCTCTTTATGGTCAGGAGCATAGACAAGACTAATGGAGGAAATGCAAGAGAAGACGTGAGAACGAGTGAAGAAATGAAGCGACCACCAGATATTAGTGATTGTGAGGACAGAATAGATAGGGCTTTGGAGAGGTTATTAGCGAAGAAGAAGAGTGCTAAAAAGTGAGTGCAAGAAAGTTAGGGGTGGCAAAAATGTAAGAAAAGGAGCAGAGAAGAAAGTGTTAAGTATCAGAAGATGGGGTAAGAGTGTAATAAGATAGACTATCAAACAATGAATACAAGAGAAGTAAAGTGAAAAAGAAAAAAAAATCATCTGAACAAATGTGAAGTGGAATGAGAGAGAAATTGCAAGTGTAATTAAGTGAATTAGATATGTCATGTTTTTCAATGTATGGGTTGGGAGTAGTAGCAGGGGTACTATAACTGTAGGAGTATTATCGAAATAAATATAGGGAAAGAGATAATACAATAGGAAATTTAGGAGCGAAGCAAAAAGAAAGAGATAAATATGTAAATAATCAGAGGATAGGAAAAAAAACAGTGATTAAGAGTTGGTTGGATTTGAGGGTAGAGAAGAAAATAAATAAATAACGCAAATTATTAAGGAAGGAATATGCAATATTTAATAGGTGAGTGAGAAATGGAAGGGAGACAGTCTAGGTACGAGGGAGAGAATAGAAGAGGATAAAGGGGGAAGGGCATGTAGCAGTTCAGTCATAACAGAACATTAGAAAGTAATCAAGAAATTCTCGGCAAAGAATACATTAATAGAAAAGAGTTATATGTATAAAGGGATGGTGGATCGAAAAACAGAAATGTGAAGGTCCACCATAACTGTGAATTGTAAAGTTGAATGGCAAATAAATATATCATATATCATATCATATCATATATCATATATCATATCATATCATATCATATATCATATCATATCATATATCATATATCATATCATGTATCATATCATATATCATATATCATATCATATATCAAATCATATATCATATCATATATCATATCATATCATATATCATATCATATCATATATCAAATCATATCATATATCATATCATATCATATATCAAATCATATCATATATCATATCATATATCATATCATATATCATATCATATATCATATCATATATCAAATCATATTTCATATCATATCATATATCATATCATATTTCATATCATATCATATATCATATCATATATCATATATCATATCATATATCATATCATATATCAAATCATATCATATCATATATCATATCATATATTATATGATATATCATATCATATATCATATCATATAAGCTCTTTATGGCACATATTAAATATTGTGGGATACATTGAATAATTGGATACATTGATCCTTCGTCTGTCGATGCAGTTTACTTCATTGAAATTTGTTGTGTGGTTTATAGATCATTGGCGCTACAAACTGGCCTGAAAATCTGTCTGACGACTTTCTGAGATGACACCTTATTGCTGGCATTCACGGCCAATTGGCGACAGGGAGTGAAGTGCTGACACCATTAATGTCAGCCTGAGCAGCGTCTCGCATAGCACTGACCATACTGCAATAGTAATATTTATGCTTGTTTAAGACCCTGGAATTGTACTCACCGTGCTCTCGTTGCTTAACAGCGCCTCTTGTTTTGCAGCGGACATAATTTAGAATCAAATCCTGATTAAGTCCAGTATCACATTCAAAGTTAGGAAAACACGGCTAATTAAATATGAGGCCGGGATTATGCGTTTCTAGGGACTGCAGAGAACGGATACCGCAGTATGTGGGAAATTACAAGCATTATTCAGAAGAGTGTCTAACCATAAAGGGCAGGCATTGTGTGAGAATGTGCTATTGTATCAGTGCTACCAACTGTATTAAGTTTTAAATCCACTTCGCATAAGTGACTTTTATGTATAAATCTCTCGCTATAACGAAATCCTCAGGTAATCGTAAACCCATTTACTGTTTAGATAATGTAATATTTAGGAAAACTATAATTGAAGTAGGAATAATTTCAAGAATTCTCATCAAAATTTAACTTTGTTTGCGTTCTGCATTGTTCTCTATTGTTTAATTATAATGTTACTTTAACTACGGTTGAAGTTTGCTACCATTTAGCACTTTATTCATTTGTTACTTTTACACACATGTAAAATAATTTTTATGAAAATTCACACACTAAAAAGAATTAGAAATTTCCTTCCATTGGTTCTCAAGAAGAATTTAGTGCAGTCGCTCCTGATGCCTCATTTTGATTACTGTGACACTCTCTACACTGACCTTAACATGAGACTGACAGACAGACTACAGCGTGTTCATAATGCATGCGTTCGATTTATTTGCAACGTCCGTAGATCTGACCGTATCACACCTTCACTAAATATGCTGTCCTGGGTCCGTCTCAAGGAGCGAAGAACTATTCACTCTCTCCTTTATCTTCAATATTCTTCAAACCTCTAACCCTAGCTACCTAGCTTCTCGTTTTCAACATTTGTCCTCATATCACGAAATAGATTCCTCGCTCACAACACCATATCACACTCTCCATTCCTAAACACAGAACATCCTTCTACTCTTCATCTTTCACCGTCTCTGCAGCTCATCTCTGGAACTCTCTACCACAACATGTCAGAGACTGTCGGACATTGTCTAGTTTCAAAAATAAACTAAACTTGCATTTTTTCAATTCTGATTCCTTTCAGTTATGAGCCCTTTTCTCTGCGATAGTTTTATAAAAATATAGGCTATATATTTCTTTCCTTCCTTTCCCCTTTTTGTTCTCTTTATCAGCCGATGAATTTATTATCATAGCCTTTTTATTGTGAATTTTATTTAATTTTCGTATTTCTTTTCTTTTTTTATTATTTTATTACATTCCATTTTGTTATATTCTTCCTTACGTTTTTCATATTAACTATTTGTACTAAATGAGTTGCTTTTAATATATTTCAATGTATTTTACTTTTTTTTTTCTTTTAAGGTATTATTTTCATGTTGTTTAGTGTCGATTTATTATGCTATTATCATTATTTTTTTGTAATATGTTAGTATTCTGTTCTTTAACTTTTTGTTAAATTTTTCACTGATTGTATACTTTCTGACCTGGTAGAGTGTAAGAGAAGTCCCCATGGCCTTAACTCTGCCAGTGTAAATAAAGAAATAAATAAAGAATATTTAGGTCCTAGGAAAATACATATTCATGGAACTTAAATTGGTTCAATGATCAATGAAATACTATCTGAGTACCTGTAGTATATCACTTTAAGTAATAGAGTATTACTTATTTTTAAACGTTTCGCACTTATGCATTTTTAACTCCCATTTGTCCTCCCCCCAACCCCCGTGGTATTTTAAACCCTAAAACAGTCGTGTCCATTTAGTGAGTTGTGATGCAAACGTGAGTTGCGAGCATTGTTCACTGTAAGACAATGTTTCCTCCCTCAACCCCTTCCACTATCCCCTACATGACATGTTAGTGGGACTTGTACCTTCGCAATATCTGTAAGGAAGTCGTGTTATCATTTTTTTCTAACATAGTTTCTGTTTACCGGAAGCCTACCGTCAATTAAAATTTATTTATGTCTATAACAGAGGAAAGCCCCAATTACAATATACTAAAAATATTTGCTTACAACATAAAGTTTGAGATAACGTGAAAAAAGAGATAAAATAGATACAAATGCAAGATGCAAGTGTAAATACAAATGAAAATAAAAAAACAAATACATATTACATAAATAAAAGACAAAGATATAGATATAAATGGAAAAAAAGAAGTGAAAAATAGATAAATATAGATATCATAACCGAAAGATATAAAATGTAGCTATAAAATAAGGCAAATTACAACGTAACAAATAGTATAGAAATACTATTTAAAATCAAGTATCTTCAGTATATCAATAAGAAAATGTTTATATTTCATGTAAGAAATGCTGAAATCTAGATCCCATGTTTTACATATTTCTTTTAATTTTGAACACATTTTTAACACTGGTGAATTTTTACGTACTGAAGTGTTTGGTTTTTTATAATATAACAATTGACGATTTCTTAAATGTGATGTTCTAGCGTTAATCTGGATTTGTGATAATATTTCGCTGTTATCCAGTAGACCGTCGAATATTTTATACAATAAAAGTTTCTCAGCAAGTAATCTACGACTGGTAAGAGACATTAAATTAAATTCAGCAAGCAGATTGTTGTACGAAATTTTGTTTCGGAAGCTCGAATAATAATATTTTTAAAAATCAAGTTAACTTGAGAATCGTTTTTAATTTTTTTCAATTTGATTACTATGTGATTTACAAGTGGGTGACCAAATTACTGAGACATATTCCAATTCAGCGCGAACATGACAATTGAAAAGGAGTGTCAAAGTCGAAATGTTTTGTAAATTTTTTTGAGTTTCTAATAATAAATCCCGGATTTTTCAAGCATTATTTGTTATATTAAATATGTGATTATGAAAAGTCAAATTGTGATTAATAGTTACACCGAGATCTTTTACACAATATATTTGTTACAATGATTCATCATTCATTAAATGCGACAGGCTCATGTCAGTAGATTTACTGGCATGTAAAAGAACTCCTGCGGGACAAAATTCCGGCACATCCTGCGACGCTATATAGCCTCTGCAGTTGCGAGCGTCGTTAAATAAAACATAACATTTTAACATTTTCATCATGCATTGTACAGGGACATCATTTTATTTTTACTTCAATTTTTATTGTACCTGAGTTTTTGAATGTACTTCACCCCACCCCTTCTACTAATGAAGTTCCCCTCTACACACAGATCCAAGACCGCATATAGTAAACAGCACTGAGTGAGTATAGTACGTTCCAGAAATATGTTCGCGTTTTCCAGTGACGAAAGAGCTTTCAATATTGAATCATATTTTCGCACAGGTGCTGTCCGTTTGCCTACGTCGCATCCCTATTTCCTCCACCTGCTTCTGTTCGCCCCTCTGCAAAAGCAGGGCTGTCTTAACTCTTTTCTGAAAACATTAATTTCTGTTAGGAATTGGACGTTTACGTAATATTTGCTTATAGATAGATAGCTTTATTGATATTGTTCACAAAAGTACAAAACTTAATAATTTAACAAAAGATCTATATACAAATGTAGTTCTACATAATAAATATACAATTTCATAAAGTAATTAATCTATCGCAAATGACAATAATTTATTGGTTGAAACTTGCACTTACGTCTTGTTTTAGTGCATGTTTAAACCAATCGTGATAATCCTTAAGACTTTAACCTTAATTATTTGCTCCTTTTCAAAAATCTAATTGTAATATTTAGGTCTTATTTTACATAATAATTTATTATTCCAATTAGATGATCAGATGTCGACATACTGTAAGTCATGAACCTGAAATAGCTGAATCAGTACATTCCATATGTAGGTTAATCTTTCTTTCTTACAATATTTTCATGTCAGCAGAAACGTTTGCGTAACTTTTACGAAGACTACCGCATGCCTGCTAAAAACAAGCTTGACAAATTGCTTACATAATCAACCTCAATTTAGTTTCATCATTATGTCGCATTTACTCATTATCGATTCATTTCTGTTATGATTTCTAGTATGATCTAATAAATTTATTATAATTGCATTCTTATTGAAATTAAAATATATTAGTTAACCAATTTATAAAGTCAAATTTTCTTCTGAACTTTTACTAATTAATATAACTATCGGAATACCTTAATAACTACCTTAGTTCTCTATTTTCAATTTTTTTATTATTTTAAAAACCTTGACGTAATTCTATCTTATTTTCAAAACTGTCTTCTTACCTTATTTAATTAATAATAAGTTTTTCTGATTTTAGGAAAATTTAATCTTTGCTGATGCCTATCTCTTAGTAGGTAGTTTCGTTCAGTATCTATAGTTTTGATTGAATCTACTTTATTTCTGTTAGAGTTTCTATTTGTCATTTTACCTCTTATTAACTGTTCGTCACCTGCTTCTACTTCATCGGTCGGTATCGCACAGCTCCTCCAAATTGTAGCACTTCCTCTCGCGCACCCCGGACTACCAACGGCATGTAGCATTCTTATTAATTGGTCTTCACTTGCGCTGACTTTGCCGGTTGATCCACAATTGCTTCTCCTTGATGTATTTTCACTTGCGCGCCTAGGACTACCCTCACTGGTCGTTCTCTCAGTCTGTGCCCCAGTTCCCCAAACAGCATCTTCACTGGTTCCAGCTTCTTCTTCCATACAAGGTTTTCCTTCTTCACTCTTCTTTCTTCTAAAGGGATCTGTGAAAACAGTGCTGTCTAGTTTATTTAGGTATGCTCTAATATCATTCACTGCCGTAAGCTCATCAATTCTTCTATTTGTTATTTCTGATTCCTTCTGCCCGCTTGATGAGTTACTTTTCTTATCAGTCCTCTCTACGCTTCTAGACTTCCTGTTTCGTGATGCACTTCTGTTTACGTGTGGTGTCGATGATGCTCTATTTCCACAAGTCTCTATTTCGTTATTTCTGTTGTTGCAGCAACAATAAATCCTCAGTGAATTGATTATTTAAGGCCTCTACGTTAACTATGTTTCCGTTTATCTTCATTTTATCTTTTACTAAAGTTGCCCTCAATCCTTTACCTCGAGCTTCTTTTAATATTGGAATTAGTTTCTTTCTTTTCTCTCTAATTTCTTTTGCAAAGTCATTTTCTATGAATATATTTGTGCCTTTGAGTTGACGCGTATTGGCAATGATGTGCTCTTTGATAAAGTAACTGTTCAATTTCACAATAATTGGTCTTTTTTTTCCGTTACCGACTCTATACGCGTTATTAATCGCACTTACGTCCAAGTTTAGACTGAAATACTTAGTTAATAATTCTAACACTACGAAACCAGTATCAATTCCTTTTTCATGATTGCGCTCTTCAACACCATAAATTACAATGTTATTAATTCTACTGTCATTTTCCCATTTTTTAACTATCGATTTTAACACCACCTGCTCTTGGATAACCTCCTTTAACTTCTTTTCCACTTCAGTGTATCTGTTTACTAATGTATCTATATCGCTTGCTACTTTGTTTAGTAGAAAACTTGCCTTTAGTCTGTCTTCTCTCGTTTCTTTCATATAGTTTATCCATTCTCTTTGAAACACTTCATCACTCTAGACTCTTCCTTCTGTATCTCCAGGACCAGGGTTTAACTCCACATTTCCAATAATCAGTAGAACTGATAAAACAGCTGCCGCCACAAATATGTTGATGCTATCAGACACTATTGCATTTTCACCTTTTGAACATCTGCAACACTGCCCAGCATTGAAGCACCCGATTCGCGCCCTGTAAGAATTTAGGTCGTCGCCCATACCTTCTTCACACGCTAACCTACTTGTATATGCTGCTTACTACACAACCGTTCTCTACGACTGCACTTTGTGAACTGGAATACGTAATATTATACAACTGTTTAAAATAACTTAAATAAAAGGGCCTCGTTAAGTAATTCACTGTCACGTGATTTTCCCCCTTTCTACGATCCTGCGGCATAACCACTTGGACGGACAGTAGATAGCATGTCTGAGTAATTTTACCTGTGCAGTCGGGCAGAATTGAAGATTGAATTGACAGTACGTAAGGTACTCTTTTATAGAGTAGGTACAGAATTATTTCAACATGAGTTACTAGTATGAAGGACGAAACTGGCAATTGGAATTAGATGCAATAGTCTATAGTGCAATAATATTCACAAAAGAACTGAAGCCTGTATCGAAATGAACGGCCACCATTTTCAAAAATGTTTTTAAATATCCATATTATGATTATTTTTCAATTTAACTTCATTCTCTATATTGTACGCTAATGTGCTGTAGACAGTATACAGTAATATACACTGCATAATGAATACGTTCGAATGGGTAACTCGGTTCGTGAGTAAAAACACTTATTCTTAAAACAGTACTGTATTAAGATTAAACAAAAACGTAATGAAAATTATCGAACTCAAAATCGCGGTATTTCCTAGTTTACGTAAATGGATGAAATACTTTTCTTCCCTCCTATACCTAGTAAAGTGATTTGTTTGTGTGTTACGCAAGTATCATCGAACTACAGTCGTGGAAGGGGGAGCAATCTGTGTTTCCGGTTCTCTAAAGGTATAGCCAGGTTAATATTAAAAATGTTAGTAAAAATAAAATGATGTCCCTATATAATTACCTCTTAAATAAAATGATCGAATACTGAACTCGATAAAAAATCAGAATCGTTTTGCCGATAAGTCGATCGTCTAGTTCAAAAGTGCGACAACTCAAAAAAACAAGTTTTGAGATATCTTCAGTTGAAAGTATCGAATAAATCGGAACAGAGTTCTGGTTCATAACCACGGCAATTAGAAATGAGTCAGTATTCAGGACGAGTTTATCACAATCTTCCAGTTCATTATTAATACATTTCGAAATGTACTAATAGTGAATTAGTAAAGTCCATAGTTATAATTATTTCTGAAGCAGTTTATTTAGTTTTTTTTTTCTTTTTGGTTGTAAATATGACTTATCTCAATATTGAATCGGAAAGAGCTCCGAAAGGGGTCTTCAGTAGTATAAATAACTAAAAAATGGCAATTTTTGAGTTGTCGCACTTTTGAACTGGACGATCGAAATATTTAACTAGAATTAGAAAGTTATTAATATCAGAACGGTAAGGCATATTAATTTTTAACCGGATCGGTGAAGACCAACTAAAATTATAACGTTCCGGTCCGTTTCGCCCAACTACTAGTACCGTGTTTGTCCAATGCCAGTCCTTCTTGACTTGCCGAGATGCGAACATCGTGTCCCTCGCGTGGAAAGCCGGCGTCATTGTCTTGCGTCACGTTGTTGGAAGTCCGTAACCCGTCATAGAGGAACAAATTCGTCCAGGACGTGCATTAGGATCAGTTACAGCCTGCCTCGTTTCGTGTGTTTCGTGCTGCACATCTGCTGGATGTGAGTGCAGGGAGCCACCGTATGCTGACGAAGCACACCGCTGCGAGGTGTCTTGCATCTGGAATGAGACACGTCACCGTCAACTACTGGTCATGCGGCTCCCAGCTCAGTCCATGAGTGACATAACTGTCTTTTCGCGTTTCGTAGTCATCTACACTTTCAGCAGAAATCTTCTGATGTCTCTTGCCGTATTCCTGTACCTCTTCTCCAAACCTCTACTGGACTATTAGTAACCAATTCAAACAAACGTGCGAAGACAACTGAGATGCAGTATTATGATAATAATGTTATAAGCTGAAATCCCTCCGTTTCTTGTACTATTCTTTCTTAATTCTGTTTTTAAGAATGCACCGAATGAGCAAGCTGAACAGTTTTCAAAAGTAATAGTTACGAAGGACATTTTTACAAATTTACCATGAAGAACAGCATATATTCCCAACAGCAAGCTAGATAGCTAGTTAAATAAATAATAATGAAATATATAAAAATAATTAGAAGAAATAAAGTACTCTAATACAGGGACATCATTTTATTTTTACTTCAATTTTTATTGTACCTGAGTTTTTGAATGTACTTCACTCCCACCCCTTCTACTAATGAAGTTCAATCGTCCTCCACACAGATCCAAGACCGCATATTAGCCTTACGGTCATAGTAAACAGTACGTTCCAAAAATTTGTTCGCGTTTTCCGGTGACGAAAGAGCTTTCAATATTGAATCATTTTCGCACAGGTAGGCCTACTGTCGTCCATTTGCCTACGTCGTATCCCGGTTTCCCCCACCTGCTTTTATTCGCCAGCTAGTGGTTGGGCTGACTTAGCTCTTTTCTGAGAACATTAATTTCTGTTAGGAATTGGACGTCTACGTAATATTATACAACTGTTTAAAATAACTTAAATAAAAGGGCCTCGTTAAGTAATTAACTGTCACGTGATTTCCTCCCTTTCTACGACCCTACGACATAACCACTTGGACGGACAGTAGATAGTATGTCTGAGTAATTTTATCTTTTCGGATCGGGCAGAAGTGAAGATTGAATTTTCAAGGTACACTTTTAAAGAGTAGGTACAGAATTATTTCAACATGAATTACTAGTACGACGGACGAAACTGGTAATTGGGATTAGGTACAATAGTCTATAGTGCGATAATATGCACATTAGAACTGAAGCCTGTATCGAAATGAACGGCCACCATTTTCAAAAATGTATTTAAATATCCATATTGTGATTATTTTTAAATTTAACTTCATTCTCTATATTGTACGCTAATGTGCTGTAGATAGTATAATATACACTGCATAATGAATACGTCCAAATGGACAGCTCAGTTCGTGAGTAAAAACACTCATTGTTAATACAGTACTGTATTTTGATTAAACAAAAGCCTAATGAAAATGATCAAACTCAAAAGCGCGATATTTCCTAGTTTACGTAAATGGATGAACCACTTTTCTTCCCTCTTATACCTAGTAAAGTGATTTGTGTGTATATTACGCCAGTATCATCGAACTCCAGTCTTGGAAGGAGTAGCAGACGGCGTTGATCCAGAGGTATCGGCAAGTTAATATTACTGTACATAAACTATTAATTGTCTTATTATAATACTAAACTGTCTTCAAAATTTATTTTTGTGCCATCTCATCATTACAAATATTTTACTAAGTGACAGTAGCGTGCTATGAATGACCAGTTTATTACCAATTGTGCCAACTATACAATCTTCATTGAACTCTATGGACGATTAATTGGGTTTCATTTTTATTAAAACTGTTGCATTCCACTTCAATTATCAACATATATTAGGCAACCCGAGTTCCCGGGATCCATACCAGGCCCCGGAACAATTTTTCCCTTGAAATTATTCAAATCTGCTTTACAGGGAGCTTCACCTGAAAGACTAGATTTGCATAATATATACGTCACTGCGTACGTTAACAGAAAACCACAATTCCAAGTCACACAGAGATTGTGTATACTCGATGTGGGTCTCTGGCGTTTCGTCAGTCCACGCGAGTTGTGTGGATATAAAGGGAAAAGTTGAGACGGTGTCGGGTGGAGTTCCCGGGTAGCTCAGTTGGTAGAGCGCTGGTTTTTTTCAACCAGAGGTCGATACCCGGCCCCGGAACAATTTTTCCCTTGAAATTATTCAAATCTGCTTTACAGGGAGCTTTACCTGAAATACTAAATTTGCATAATATATACGTCACTGCGTACGTTAACAGAAAACCACAATTCCAAGTCACACAGAGATTGTGTGGGTTTCTGGCGTTTTGTCAGCCCACGCGAGTTGTGTGGATATAAAGGGAAAAGTTGAGACGGTGTCGGGTGGCTCAGTTGGTAGAGCGCTAGTACGTTCAACCAGAGGTCCCGGGATCGATACCCGGCCCCGGAACAATTTTTCCCTTGAAATTATTCAAATCTGCTTTACAGGGAGCTTTACCTGAAATACTAAATTTGCATATATTAGACAATCTCTGATACGTGACTATCCATAATCTCACACAGCAGAAGCTGTAACATAACCTAAATAATATAAACAAGATAAATGATAGAAAAGTTTTAATTAAGGATGATGAAATAAACATGAATCATTTTAAAAAGTACAATTATTGAAAGTATAATGTTGACAAACAAAGAAACAAATACTAGGGAGGTGATAAAAATTGTAGGATAAACATCCATGATTGGTTGAAACACGTCATTCTGTACCGTTTTATTGGTCAAAAGTAGTATGACGTAGTAAAAGTGTAATAGTATAAAATATTTGCAGAGTCGGAAGAGTTCTTTGAAGTACTTTTTTTTAAATTTCTTGCAGGTACGTTAGATCGCTTGTGCGCCGAACACCCCAGCTTGATCTGAAGGTCACGAGATAGCGGGACACAGGTGCTAATGAGATGTAAGTAAGTTGATCTTCCATTTATACAACTGGAGTGCTTGTAAACGTACAACTGTTGTAATTCGATCTAGATCTTATCGCTTGTGTTGAGAAGCAAAGAAATGACATGTTGAATTTATCGTTTAGTCATTTATGCGTATACTACCAAAACTGCCCTTGCCAACAGTGAGATATGGTTAATTCTGGGATAAACTCGTAAATAACGCAGCTTTGAAACAAAATAAATATCTAAATAATACCTAGGAGTATTTTTAAAAGTGTAGGCCGCGACCTGGAAATGCGATATTGTCATGCAACCCACACGAATGTGTAATACAATTTTATAAATGAAGTTATTATTTCATTTTCTGTTATATAAATATTTTCGGAATAATGCGTGAGTTAATAAATGAAAAAGAGCTAAAATAGAAAAGCTATGGATGAAACAGTGAACCTAAGCGTTTTTTTATTGGGTTATTTATGACGCTGTATCAACATCTAGGTTATTTAGCGTCTGAATGAAATGAAGCTGATAATGCCGGTGAAATGAGTCCGGGATCCAGCACCGAAACTTACCCAGCATTTGCTCGTATTGGGTTGAGGAAAAACCCCGGAAAAAACCTCAACCTGGTAACTTACCCCAACCGGGATTCGAACCCGGACCACCTGGTTTCGCGCCCTGACGCGCTGACAGTTACTCCACAGGTGTTCATTCATTTTATTCCATAGATCTTACATGAGCAATGAAGCTTTAAGATGTGGAACATGTCAACATTTTACAATATTACAATTACAATTTTTACAAATTTTTATAGTTTTACAATTTAGTAATTTTCTACAATTTTTACAATTTTGTACAATTTTTTTACATTTTGGCGAGATGTAGTGAGATGAGATGTGGTCCGAGGATTCGCCAAAATATTACCCGGCATTTGCCTTTTCGGTGGGGGAAACCTCGGAAAAACCCAACCAGGTAATCAAATCAAAGGGGTTGATGCCAAGGACTCGCCATAGACCATCCGGCTTCAGTCCCACGGCTGGGGAAAACCTCCGAAGAAACCAAAGTCCAAAGGGGGATCCAACCCAAGCCCGAACGCAGCTCCGGATCAGCAGCCCAGCGAGTCTGCCACTGAGCTACATCGATGGCTCTACTAAAAGTATACAATACATAGCCAATCAGATTATTAAATTTACAAACGCAAACGATCATTCATAAGTTGAGCTATATTATAATACAAAACAATTTAATTAAATTTAAGGCATAAACAATTCAACCATTTGTGATATACAGAAATTGATAATACATATTATGCAAACTACTTCAAATTACAAACACAAACAATTTATCAGTAGAGCTATATAGATTACTATTCAATTTAAAGCATATACAATTCATCGGCCAAAACTATACAAATATATACAATACAAAGTAGCATACTTTCATTAAGCTATACAAATTTGTGCAATTAATATCAAGTAGATTAATTCAATTTATAATCATAAACAATTCATCAGTTGAGCTATACATATTACCATTCAATTTACAGTAGGTCTATATACAATTCATCAGTAGAGCTACACAGACTAGTAATCATTTTAAGAACATATACAATTCATCAGCCAAACTATACAAACATATACAATCAAATTAGTTCAATTTACAAACTTATTTTCGTTAAGCTATACAATTCATATGAAGTAGATTAATTCAATTTATAAGCTTAAACAATTCATCAGTTGATCTATACAGTATACTATTCAATTTACAGTACATACAATTCATCAGTTATGCAATACATAGTAAACAGATTAAGTCAATATAAAAACATATTTTAGTTGAGCTATATAAAATTGTACATGTCATTTAAGTAGACACCCCATTTGAATATGGGAACGAAATGTCAGTCTCTATCACCTGTTGTTCTTTCCAAACTACATTTTATTAACACTCTGTATATACTATGTACTTTCGTGTTCCAGAAGGAGAGAGTTCCTTGAACTCCGGAATGTTATGATAATGATGGAATTCTCTAGAAACACATTTTTGTTATAATTGGCAACATTTCTCACTGCAGTTAATTTTTAGTACTCATTGGATGCTTTATATGCTATTGTTTGTTTTTCGCACAGCTAAGGCATTTCTCTGTATGACGGAAGGTTTCTTTAATTTGTACCATTTCATGTTTTAAAGCCAAATTCGCAGTGATATCGTCTGTTTCACTGATATTGTTGAATGGAATTCGTCACATGTTTCGTGTTTTTTTTTTCCTTCGCTGTTATTTATACATCTTTGGTCATATCGCGAGTTAATCTTTGGTTGAAATCCGAAGGCCTGTGTACTATTGTTGAGACTGGTTCTATTGTTGTGAACTAGATGGCGACTGTATATGTGTTACTGATTTGTTATGAATGTGATTTCGGTGATGAATGAGGCCGGTGATTTTCAGGGATGTTGTGGCCCGAATTTCCTGGCATCGAACCCGGGCCCTCTGCGTAAGAGACCAGCATGCTGACCCCTACACCACAGAGGTGGTCTTGTGTTTCACGCTGTGTCACTTGATACGTGACTGCTTTTCATTTAATTATGTTTATCAGTGTATTCAAATCTTCATCGCTATCTTCTGTAAATTTATTCTACATAGAGGAAGCAAGAAAACTGTTACGTATAATCAAACTTGAATTAGAATGACATTTGCTGCGTCTCTCCTCTATAAACATGAGCTGTGGATGAATAGATCAAGATGCTATAGAAACAAATCAGCTGGAATTGAACCAGGCCATTCGTTCCCATAGCCAATAAGGCAATTCAGTTGTCATAACGTCTAACAAATTAACGGCAAACCCAGAAACATGCTGTAGGGAGCAGATGACACAAGCCACAGCGATGGGCTGTACCCCGATTATGGCATCGTTAAATGCAAACTGGGCCGAGAGCGGAATTAGCTACAGGAAGTTCAGACCGCATTTTCACTGTACAGTACTCTCCATTATACTACTACTGCTACTGTTACTGCTACTGCTACTACTACTGCTACTACTACTGCTACTAATACTACTACTGCTACTGCTACTACTACTGCTACTAATACTACTACTGCTACTAATACTACTACTCTAGAAACACTTTTTGTTATAATGCTGCAACATTTCACTGCTGTTAATTTTTACTACTGCTGCTGCTGCTGCTACTGCTACGCACTACTACTGCTGCTGCTCTGCTTATGACGGATTACTTTAATGCTACTGCTTTTACTACTGCTACTACTGCAACTGAC